>CM060683.1:17211986-17746986 GCA_030686995.1 Artemisia argyi | reverse complement strand
AAAGTCACTTAGTCACAGAGGATTTGGGGATTTGAAGTTTATTAAAATAATTTAAATATAAAAAAAGAGATCGACGAAGATAAATATGATTTTTAAAACATTCTAAAATATGCATATTATATTTGGAAGAGATTTTGATGGGGCAAATTTCTTTTTATTATATTTATTAAAGTCATGTCGACATAGATGATTTTGGGATTTTAAGTTTATTAACATAATTTAAACATAAAAAAGACATTGACGAAGATCTAACGGGATAGTATTGTCAACAAGTTGGTTTCTCTATTTCTGATGGCTTTACCATCAAGAAAGCAACAATAGCATAAATACCAAATTTTAATATGTTTAACAATTTCTTAATCATTATCTGTTAAATAATTGGTTTCTCATTTACGGCCATAACGGTTTATGATTAACAATGAGTTGTTCATGCATCATATATTTGACAGATTTAAGAAGATATATGTGCATGCTAATGTCTATTTACGTAATTATAGTTATTATTATTTTAGGATTTGGTTATATTTATTTTTTTTAAATCACATAAGTTTATTTAGATTAAAAAGTGTCACATTCAAATTTTAAAAAGACAAATACCATACAAATTTATAAATTATCACTTAATGTAATTTTAATATAGATAAGATATCGATGAAGATAACTATTATTTTTAAAATATTCTTAAACATACATCTTGTATTTGGAAACAAATCTAATAGGGTGAATTTATTTTTATTATATATGTAACATGTTAATATTATCAATAAATTGGTTTCTTTGTTTTTGATGGCTTTGCGTTGATCACGAAATAATTTCATTAATTAAATACAACATCAAGAAAACAACAATAGCATAAATAGAAAAATTCAATATGTTTAACCATTATGAATAGTTCTTTGTTGAATGATTTTTTTCTGATTAAGGCTATACAAATTTAGAACTTATCCCGTAACATAATTTATATATAGAAAATATAACGACGAAGATAACTATTGTTTTTAAAACATTTGAAAACATGCATCCTATATTTAGAAAAGGTTCTAATGGGGAAATTTTTTTATTATTATATATTTCAGACGGGTTAATATTATCAATAAGATGGTTTCCTTATTTCTGATGGTTTTGCATTGCTAACGTTATAATGATTGGTTAAATAACAATCAAGAAAACAACAACAGCATAAATACGAAAATTCAATATGTTTAGCTATTTCTTGATTGTTTTCTGTTGAACACATGGTTTCTGATTTAAGATCTTAGTTGTTTCTGATGAACAATTAGTTGTTCATGTATTATATTTTTGACAGTCTCAAGCTGATACATGTGCATGATGATATTTGTATAAAAAGTAGGTACAATCAAATTTTGTAGGTTTTATCTTTAAATTGTGTTCGTATACTAACAATTTTATATTATTATGTAAGTATAGATATTATTATCCAATTAATGGATTAGAATTTTTTTTTTTTTTTTTTTTTTTTTTAAAGGGCAAATCGCATAAAAAGGTATCCATCTTAGGTCCAATTTCAATTAAAGGTACTATTTTTTTTTTTTCTCAATTTAAGGTACCCGACTTTTTTTTTTTTGGCCGATTAAGGTTTTTTTCTAACTTTCGTTAACTATTTCGTTAGTAAATTACATAATTGGTCTTTGAGTTTGTATAGGCATTTCATGTTTAGTAAATTACATGATTTAGGTTTTTTTTCTAACTTCCGTTAACTTTTTACGTTTTTCGTCCGTTTTTTTTCCGTTTTCGTCTGATTTTTTACGTTTTCGTCCGTTTTTTCACGTTTTCGTCCGATTTTTTACGTTTTCGCCCAATTTTTCACGTTTTCGTCTGTTTATTACGTTTTTCGTCCGTTTTTTCACGTTTTCGTCTGTTTTTACGTTTTTCGTCCGTTTTTTCACGTTTTCGCCCGATTTTTTTACGTTTTCGTCCGTTTTTTTACGTTTTCGTCCGTTTTTTTTACGTTTTTGTCGTTTTTTACGTTTTCGTCCGGTTTTTCAGGTTTTCGTCCGTTTTTTCACGTTTTCGTCCGTTTTTTCACGTTTTCGTCCGGTTTTTTACGTTTCCGTTCGGTTTTTCACATTTTCGTCCGTTTTTTCACATTTTTGTCCATTTTTTCACTTTTTCTTCCAATTTTACACGTTTTCAGAAACGTGAAAAAACAGACAAAAACGTGAAAAATCGGACGAAAACGTGAAAAATCAGACGAAAACGTGAAAAGACGGACGAAAACGTGAAAAGACGGACGAAAACGTAAAAAACAGATGAAAACGCGGAAAAACGGACGAAAACGTGAAAAAAACGGACGAAAACGTGAAAAAACGTAAAAAAAAAGGGCAAAAACATGAAAAAACGGACGAAAACGTGAAAAAACGGAAGAAAACGTGAAAAACCGGACGAAAACGTAAAAAAAACGACAAAAACGTGAAAAAAATGACGAAAACGTGAAAAATCGGACGAAAACGTGAAAAAATGGACGAAAACGTAAAAAAACGGACGAAAACGTAAAAAAAACCGGACGAAAACGTGAAAAAAACGGACGAAAACGTAAAAAAACGGGGGAAAACGTGAAAAAAACGGACGAAAACGTGAAAAAAACGGACGAAAACGCGAAAAAAAAGGACGAAAAACGTAAAAAACAGATGAAAACGTAAAAATCGGGCGAAAACGTAAAAAATCGGGCGAAAACGTGAAAAAACGGACGAAAACGTAAAAAATCTGACGAAAACGTAAAAAGTTAACGGAAGTTAGAAAAAAAACCTAAATCATGTAATTTACTAAACATGAAATGCCTATACAAACTCAAGGACCAATTATGTAATTTACTAACGGAATAGTTAACAAAAGTTATAAAAAACCTTAATCGGCCAAAAAAAAAAGTCGGGTACCTTAAATTGAGAAAAAAAAAAAAAGAGTAGTACCTTTAATTGAAATTGGACCTAAGATGGATACCTTTTTATGCGATTTGCCCTTTTTTAAATCACATAAGTGTCTTTAGATGGAAAAGTATCACATTCAAATTTCGAAAATATATATACCATAAAAATTTATAACTTATCACGTAGCATGATTTTAACATGGAAAAGATATCAAAAAAGATAACTGTTGTTTTTAGAACATTTCGGAACATAAATCTTATATTTGAAAACGATTTTGATTGGTCGAATTTCTTTGTATACTATTCCTAACGAGTTAAAGTTATCAAAAAATGTGTTTCTTTATTTCTGATACATGAGTTTAAGTTTCTGATGAGGAGTTGCCTATGACAAGTTGCTAATGACAGGTTTCTGATGAATTGTACTGACTAAGGGTTTCTTAGGAGGGGTTGTTGATGATGGGTTTCTGATGAGTTGTTGTTGACTAAGGCATGGCTAAATAAGGGTTTTTAATGATGAGTTTCTGATGAGATATTTCTGATGAAGAGTTCCTCATGACGGGTTTCTAATGAAAGGTCTCTTATGAAATGTCTTTATTAGTTGCATGCTGCTAAAAAGTATTTGATTGCCAACAGTTTTTGCGTTCTGGTAGAATGGTAAACGTAATAAAATCAAATGAAAAGATAATGTATTTAAATAACAAATAGATCACCCAGAACTATTCTAACAAAAATCAAACCCAAAACCCCGTGCGTGCACGGGGGTCTATCACTAGTGATTATGATAATTAAAGGTGTTAGTAATTTTATGGGTTAATTATCATATGATTAATATATAGGTGTTAAGAGGTGAGCTATAGTTGTAATTAACCATTGTTATAGTAATTTGATTATGTGTTTTAAGTGTTTATGTTTATGATGACTTGACTTAGATTGCAAGAGAGGAAATTGTGAATGATGATGTCGATGGTGAAATTATGATTGTTAACTTAGCTTGGATGTTAAGGTAAGTAACTATCGTTACTATGTGTTTAATATGGATATTTGTGTATTATGTGGTTTTAAATGAAGGTGATAGGATTGAAAGTAATTGGAATAGAAAGCGTGGTATAATAGGAGACTTGCTTAGTTTAATGACTCGATAGTTAGTCTATGGTTATGGAATTCCTAAGGTATGCATTGATGTTATTATGTGTTATAGTGTTTGAATGCGAGATAAGATGGTATTATATGTTGGATTAGTGTGAGATGTTCATGTTGCATATGTGTGGATTGATGTATTAACCATGTATTGACTTATTTACTTTACTAAGCGAAGGCATTTTTATAGTTGTTGATATTTTTGTAGGTTACGCGAATTATATAAGTCTTGGATAAAAGCTTATGGATCTGGAATAAAAGATAGGGAAGTGTTTATGCTTGGGTGCTTAGTTGGATACCGAGCTCGATCTATGTTAAACCCCAAGTGTTGTTAAATGGTTTGCAAATGAGTTTTCACGTTATACTTTTGAAATTGATATGTATATTTGAGTCTTGTTACATGTTTGGAGTTGTATTTATAAGTTTTAAAGTATGTTGTAAAGTTATGTTAAAGTTGAGTTGAAAACGGGCGTTTGACATAACACCCGTCATTTTGAAAAGTACGTTTTCGCGAGTCGTTATTACCAAGTCTATGCATATAAATGATATTAATGATGTTTCAAAGTATTTTACAGTGTTGCAAAAAAAGTTCTACAAGGCCGATTAATCACCGATTAAGTATTATAAGGCCACTGACCTTGCCGATTTATGTAACTGGGTCAAACAAATAGGTCAACCGTGGTCAACGGTGGTCAAACTTGCCAGAAACCTATAAATCTTGCCGGAAGTAGCTAAAACTCACTGTTAACTTATTTTGATCACTTATAGTAACTGTTTAAGTCTATTATAAGTTGTTTTTTAGAAAATACCTTGCCGAAAATACACAAAACTTGACGGAAATAACTAAAATTTGTCAGTAATGCCAATCCGGTTAATCACCGATTAATCCCGGCTAGACCGATTACAAGCTACAGGGTGGTCGACTGCTCGACTACCGATTCACGATTTTTGCAACCTTGGTATTTTGGAAGGTTTGGTTAATTATCGAGTCCGAGAGGTTTGTTTTCCGAAAAAAAAATTTGAAAATGATTTGGGGTATTTAGAGGGCTTTAGCAGACCGGCTGGAAGGCCCTGCCGAACGACAGGATGCCCAGGCGAATCGGATGGAAGGCCCTGCCGATCTACTGGATGTGTTTAGGCAGATTTTATTGATTTTCAAAAACTCATATCTCACAAATCGTAAGTCGTTTGCAGTCGTACCACCCGTTATTTTGAATTTAATTGAGTCTAGTTTTATTTAAAAATACTTTTAATGGTTGGTTTGTAATATATTTTTATCATTTTATACAAGCGTAACATGAGGTCAGTTATAGTCATGTCGTTTTAGCGAAATATTTTAGTTTTTGTTCAAATCAGTAAAAGGGTGTTTCAATACTATATCTACTGATTAACAAGTAAGTTACACCATCAACCGAGTAATACTCAGAGGAACCTAAAAAATAAAACCGAACCGAGCCGAATAAAGCTGAACAAAATTTGTAACCGAACTAAATTTTCCAAAACCAAACCGAACCAAATTATATATTTGATTTTTGGTTTGGATATGGTTTTATAAAAATGAAAATTCTTTATATATAAAAAAAGCAATCAAAACTCTTTCTAAGCATAAATTTTTAAGCATGATTTTTTTTTCATGTTGATAGCATTTTTTTTTTATTATTTATTTAACCTATGTAGTTAAATGAAAAAGATATATAATTTAAGTTATTCGATTAACCCAAAAGCCAAACTGAATTCATATTCAATTTTCGATTCAGTTTAATCAAACTTAAATTTGGTTCGCTTTTACCATATATATATATATATATATATATATATATATATATATATATATATATATATATATATATATATATATATATCAATAATACTATAAGATTCAGTCCCTAAATTTAATGTTTAGTTATGATGATAGAGTTTTTAGAGTTAGAAACAAGTTGGAGTCGTTTAGTAGTTGCATAAAGTACAAGATAGCTAATACTCGGAATTCAATGCAGCCTCATAATAACTATACAATCATGAAAGGAGATGAAGTGCAAGGGTTGCCCGAATTGATCACATAACATTTAGTATAGAATTGAAAGTCAGTTAGATGAAGTGCAAGGGTTGCGAGGTTACAAGAATAATTAATGATTTAACATAATTCATGCCTATATAAACCGGCCAAAATCACATTTAGTATGCACATTTGAAGATGATTCACATATCTTTTAAATCTTTGATTTTTTGTAGCGGTATGTAACTTTTGCAATATTTTGGAGATGATTCACACATCTTTTAGTTCTTTGTAATTAACTTGGTTTTTATTTTTATTTTTGTTTAAATTTAGTTATCATACGCAGATACCATGTAAATCAGACAAGATCATGCATGCTCAGATAAATGAAACCAAAGATTGGGATACCAACTACTTTTTTTGTTTCTTACATATTTATGTGATTTATATATATATATATATATATATATATATATATATATATATATATATATATATATTATGTTAATGCATTTTCATATACAAGTAATTTATGTGCGTTTTCTATTGACGTAGCTCACATGTGCGAATTGATTCAAGAAAATGTGCACGAGCATGTATGTAAAGAAACATTTAAATAGTTAAATGATACTTTTTAGCATGATTAGTTTATGTAAGTAGTTGCTTTTGAATGCTCTTTGAGAAATATTAGAATGAATTTATCGTATGCAATTGAATCATTAGTGAGAAACCATTAGTGAGAAACCGCGCATTGCAAAGTATTTTCTTTTTCTATATGTAGAATCAATAGTGATAAACCAATATTTACGCCAATTAAATGACTTTGCCATAATAGCAAAATATAACATATTAAAAATATCACATTGAGTAATGAATAAAAAGGAAAAAATACATAATTTTGATTTAAATCCATTTGTAAATTATAACATCAAATAAAAAAGTTGAGTTTTAAACATAAGCAAAAGTTCAAACTTTTATCGAAAAACAAAACCGGTGCATTTAATGTGAAGTATATACAACATCAAGATGGAAGTACAAGGCTTGACGGAATTAATCACATGATTTTTAGTAATTAGTATAGAATTAAAAGTCGGTTATTGATTGAGATGAAGTTGAAAAGGTTGCAAGAATAATTGATTATTTAACCTAATGCAATATATATATATAGATATATGTATTATGTTAATGCATTTTCATATACAAGTAATTTATGTGTGTTTTCTATTGATGTAGATCACATGCGCGAATTGATCAAAGAAAATGTGCACGAGCATGTATGTAAAGCAACATTTAAATTGTTAAATAATACTTTTTAGTATGATTAGTTTATGTAAGCATGCAACTTGAATAATGAATATAAAAGAAAAAGTATATAATTTTTGCTCAAACCCATTTGTAAATTAAAAAAATTAAGTTTAAGACATAATAGTGGAGTACAAAGGTTTTAGGAATTATTAATAGTGTGTTAATTAATATACATTTAGTAAGCTATTTAGAATTGAGTTTATTGATAAAATTTATTAATATTAGCTAGACTTGAATGTTAATTTTCAATAAAATTAGTTGTACAATAAAATGAGATGAAGCTAAAAAAGTTTGTAAAATTTTTTATACAGTTTATGTGGCATTATTATGTATACATTATTACACAAACTTTAACTTACAAACTTAATAAATAAAATATTTAACGCATATTAAACTATAACCAATTAGATAAACCATGTGTGATTCATATTACAATGCAAAAACCATCTAATGGACAAGTATTGTAGGGCTAAGTAATAGACCGAAGGAAACAAAGCCACTTTTTTTTTTGATCATATAAATAAGTAATAGGCCAAAAGAAATAAAGCCATCACAACTTAATAATCAAAAACCCATATATAAAATACAACACCACAAAACCAAAACAACATCAAACACTTTTAAATTTTTATACAAGAAAGTTAAAACATTTCATACAACATACTAAACAATAATTAAGTATACACTGGCCGATATACAGAAAGAATACACGATTAACAATTAGATTTTTAGCTTGTGCGTAGCACGAGTTCTGCATGTCTCATATATATATAAAATTGAAATCAAATGAGAACTTTCTTAAAGTTTTAAATATGAGAACCAACCAAAATCTCTTAAATGACACTTAACTTAATAGAAAATATAAACATAATTAATTACAACTAAAATTGTTAAAGATTTGATGAGTTTCCTTATAAAAATTGACATAAAGTAAGGGATACACTTTGATTCAATGTGTAATGTGTATCAAAGTTTAGTATTGTTTATCAAGCTTTTAGTGGTTGTTGTGTATTAGATGTATCAATTTTTGTATAAGAAATTAGTTTTTTTATAAAATAATACATATGTATCAAAAATTTAATTGTGTATCAGTAATCCGTTTCTCATATATGAGTTGGTTATTAGTCGATTTAATGTTAACTTGTATTAATATATAATATTTTTGTGCATCTTTGCTAAAATAATTAGAAATTTGCTACATCCACATAAAATCCAAACAAAAAACTCCCACTCGCTGACGTATCAGCGGGTGATTGGTTTTTTGTGGGTTCCACATCCCACTAAAAACCAACCACCCGCTGACATGTCAGCGAGTGGGAGTTTTTTGTGAGAATTTTATGTGGATGTAGCATACCTCAAATAATTATATATAAATGTGTTGATGGTATTTTAAAATAGTTCTCATTTTATAACTTTAAAAAGTTCTCACATTAACCTTTTATATATATATATATATATATATATATATATATATATATATATATATATATATATATATATATATATATATATATATATATATATATATATATATATTAACTGAAATAACCAAACAAAATAAACCAAAGAACCCAATACTTAAACCGATGTACACATATATATATATATATATATATATATATATATATATATATATATATATATATATATATATATATATATATATATATAACTGAAATAACCAAACAAAATAAACCAAAAAACCCAATACTTAAACCGATGTACACCCCTATCAAAATATCTAGCCGTCTAATAGAAACAACTACTAAAAATGTATGTACATACTTTATCGTCACATGGTGTGCGATTTATGTGTTTATTTAATATTTATAGACTGTAATAGTACATGCATTGGTCTACTTGCACTTAGAGGAGAGGGAGTGGGTGCGGGGAAGGAGCGGGGAAGGTGAACCCCCGCACGGGAACACCGCCGCCTCGCGGGGAACCCCGCACGGGGAAGGGTTTTGAGTGGAAATACCACGCATGCGGGGAGAAGAAAGACGTTGCAAAAAGAGACGTTGGAGGTGTTTGCAGCAGAGCCAAACGGCTCTTTTTTTTTTTTGTTTATATACCAGCAGACCCAAACTTACATAGCACCAAAAAAAAAAACAATACATCTTTCCCTCTTGCTACAATTCACTCACTGCTGCAATTCGAAAGCAAAAAAAAAAATATGGAACGTGGTAAAAATAGAGATCCAAGAAGAGGTGGATCGAGAGGCGGATCGAGAGGTGGATCGAGAGGCGCAATTCGTCCTCGGATTCAATCACAACCCGGTCCCGAACCATCGTCTCAACAACAACCTTATCACCCCCAAATGTATCCTCAATCTCCACAAATTTTTTTCTCCCAACAACAAACCCTCCCGCAAATTCCCACAAACTTCGACCCGTTTGAGTCAAACTATACTCAACAATCTCCACCGCCAAATCCTAACTTCAACCCGTATGCGCCGCGTTATTCCCAAGAAAAAAGGCGTGAACGGGTTAGTGAACCGTTACCCATTCCATTTGATTTCGAAGAGGATGAAGATTTCGACAATGTTGACATGGTACCCATTCCATTTGATTTTAATGGAATTTTTATTTTCAAATACATTTTTTAATATAATTTAAAAAAAAAAAAAAAAGAAAAAAAGAAAAAAAAAAAAAAAAGTGAGTGAAAGGTGAGTGAAGGTGCCGCCCCCAAAAATGAAGTGAGTGAAGAGTGAGTGAAGGAAAAAATGGGAGATGATGTGGCGGAATGGGATTGGTTGTGAGTGAGTGAAGGGAAATGGGTGAGTGGAGCACTCCCCCTCCCTTATTAGTTATTAACAAAGGGAATATTTTGGATATATGGCTCAAGATTGGGAAGTTGGAATGATTTAAAATGGCAATATATCTTTAATTAGTTTATATATATATATATATATATATATATATATATATATATATATATATATATATATATATATATATTAGTAAAAGGTTACTTCCGGTAAAATATTATTACTCCAAAAAACAATTAATTATGACGAATGTGGGTAAATCTCACACCTTAGCTCAAAGAAGTCAAACCAAAAGCGCATACAGTGTTTAAGACCTAATTAAGCATAAGAAATGACTTGCCATAATTACGCAAAACAAAATAAAAAATTTCATCGGGTATAAACCCTTTACCCAAAAAAACCAAAATAAAAACAACCCATCTAATCTGACTACGGAGACTAATGTCATAAGTATTAGCAAACTTCAGTGGCATCGATCAGACCACAATCATCTACTCATCATCATTATAAAGGTTTTGGTCATGGGTATCTTCCTTCAATTGCTATAATAAGCTCCTCGTGCCCACTCCATTACCACCTTGAAAACCGTAAAATGCCATAAAACTAGAAGTTTCATTAAAGTCATCAAAGACTTCATCATCATCACTATCCGAGATAACTAGATCACCAACCTTAGAAAATGGATTGCCTATCTTTTTTTTCTTCTTTAACCATGTTAGTAGTGCTCTTCGAAATACAAGGAGGAGAAGCATTGGACGAACTTGGGATGCTTGTATAGTTTTCTACATTAGCCTTTTGCATAAGAAGCGGCTTCCTACCATCACCCAGAAATACAAGCTTCCCCTCAATTAATTGACTTTGAAGCTTATTAATCTTTTCAACAATAGGTGTAGTACCTAAACTGCCAAATGAAGCAGAATTTGCCTGTTTATCCATGTTTTCAAATCCATTATCAAAATCCAAGTCTATACTAACAATAGGATCCTCATCAAGTTGATTACTATATGTGCATATACAAAACTAGATATCAATCATTTAAGAATACAAATTCTTAAATGATATCGTAAGAATAATTTCTTGATTACTACTTACTCGATCATTCTTTATATCAAATGTTGTGAGGTTAGTCATAATAAATAAATAGCTTTTCATTATGTAGAACCGTTGAGGGGGGGGGGGGGGGTGAATACGGTTTCTTTGGCCTTTAAGACGTTTAAAAACTTTAAGCCTCAAAGAAAACCAATTGGTCATATAATCAATCCAAACAACCACAAACACAACCAAAGTATATAAAGCGAGTAAAGAGAGACACCACGATATATACTGGTTCGGGATGGGGGGTTTATACCATTCCGTACGTCCAGTTGCGAATCCACGACACCGATACTATTCCACTAGTATAATCCTTTCAGTGGACTACAAACCGTTACAATTCACTCCACCGATATTTACCAATATCGATGCTCACAATAAGAAGTTACTCTCACGGTATTCCGCACCTCGGAAACCACCCTAAAGAATCTCGTGATTCGAATTACACCTAAGGGTCAGCAAGATCACTACCAACCAAAACTTCCCACCGTAAGTATCAAACCCCAACTAGATCCCTAATGATCTAGGCTTGGTCACCAAGACACAAGACTTCTCTTACAACCAATTTGAAAGAATATAAGTTTCTTTGAACCAAGCCCTAACCTAACCTAGTGACTCGATTCTAATAGAAAGGGTATAGAGAAAAAGACTCTCGACACAATTACAAGAGTGGATTAGGTTCTTATGATTCTTCCCTTGCAAGAAGATGTGTTCTTTCAAAGATGTTAGTGTGTTTAACTAAGAACACAAGTGAGAATAGAGAGATTAGAGAGAAAGAATCTAGAGAGAAAGAATAATGGCAAGAGGTGAGGAATACAAGAGGCAAGGTATGTATTTATAGGCCAAGAACCCAAACTTGGGAAATTTTACCGAGGCCGGCGCGTCACCCGCCCGTCAACGCGGCGAGCAGTGCGCCAGGCTTCTGCAACAATTTCCCAACTTCTAAGTTTTGGGCCTTGTAAATACCTTACCTTGCTAAACCTCCAATTGTACTTGACACAAAACCTTAACATTAATCAGTCTAAGCTTTACCAACTCAAATAGCCAGTTAGGAAAACGTTTTGTGAAGTGTTTATAAGAAAACCAAATACCAAGGGTAGAAGTGTAGAAAGGGTAATTTGGTAGGGGTAGGAATGGTATTCCTCACATGGCATAGGTGAGAAGAGAGTATGCTATGGGATATTCCAAAGGTATATTCCTTTGCTTGGGGGGAAAGAATGAGATGAAGGGTTGAGATGAGATGGTTTGAATTGGATGGTGGAGATCAAAGGGAGCCTTCTTTGGTTTTCAAAGTATTTGGCATGTGGGAAATATGGAGGGTTGAGATGTGTTTATTTGAAATGGATGGCTAGGATCAAAGAGAGCCTATGTTTGGATTAAGAAGGGATATTCCAAAGGAATATGCTTTGCTTGGGGGAAAAGGGTGAATCAATGGTTGAGATGGTTTTGGTTTGAAATGGATGGCTAGGATCAAAGGGAGCCTCCTTTCGGTTTCAAATTAATTCCCATGTGTTGATTATGGATGGTTGGGATGTGTTGTAAGGGAATGCATAGTTGAGATGTAGAGTGTGTAAGTGAATATGTAAGAGTGTAAGAGATTGTGTAAGAGAATATATGATTTGGATATGATTGGATATGGAAATCTTGGTGAGTTGGCAAGTGTGTGTAGAGAAGATATGGTTGTGAGTAGTGTATGTAAATTTGAAATCAAGTGTGTGTACAAATGTACAAGGTATGTATACGTGTGTGTGTACAAAGATTGTATATGGAGAAGGAATATTGTGTGTGGGTATGGGGTATTTGTCTTTTTGTAAAAATGAGATTAAGAGAAAGATTAATACATAATCTAATTGTCATTTAGAAAATGTTTAGACAATTAAGATTATAGGTTGAGAAGATAATAGGTTACTTATAAGTTCAAGTAACACAACGTCGAGAATCCATAGTTTCAAATCTCGTGACTTTCTACGACTCGATGTTCTCAACTAATACCTTGGTTCAAACAAGTTAAGTGCTTTTCCTTGATGTAAAGCATAACCCAAGTGGGAAAGGATACGTTTACGCAAAGTGACCTTTGACTTAGTTTGACCAATAAGGGAGTAAACCCGTTACGTAATTAGAGAAGACGTAAGCACGGGATATGAACATATGGATGCTTTCACATGATGTTACGTGAAGTATATAAGCTCCCTAAGTTTAGAAAAGCCTTGGCTAGAGGCAAGTGTTAGAAAATATGAGTTGGCGTTTTCCCGTAAATGGGTGCTTTAAAAGTTGGATCTCTCTAATCCCAAAACTCGTTTTGAGTGTTCTCAATTAAGCACATAACATATTCATACCTGTATTGAAAGATCCACATTTTTCGGGTAAGGGGAAAACGGACTTTCAAAATTCGTCCCGATATTCACAGACGCCTGGCGCGTTACCCACGCGTTGACGCGTGGGTGGCGCGCCAGAAGCAGACTTGTGATTCGAGGAATTTTGGCTAACGTTTGTTATTTTATGTGTTTCGATGGTTTATTTGTCATCATTAAAACATAAAGAGATCTTGATCATGTTGCCTCAACAATCTCCCCCTTTTTGATGATGACAAATGAAAACCGAAAGCAAATAAAATTACAAAACTTAGCAAAGACAAAGCTCGCCGTTGGTGTAGCTTGCGTCTTGACCTTTGCCTCGTAATTAGGTGAAGCCGCCTTTAACATTTCTTGAATGGTCTTCACGCTCTTGCTTTCTTTCTCCCCCTTTTGTCGAATCAAAAAGGTGGGACTACCAATCAAGCCAGGTTTCGAACTTGGGCCTGTGGGATAAATGAGCTAGCTTGTATGTGCACTCGAATGTGCTGCCCCTTGAACATAACTCCCCCTAGATCGTTGCTCCCCCTTGTTTCAAGGTGGGGATCCATGGGTCAAGAGCCTCACCTTTGTTGTGGCCTAGCTACACATAGAAATCACAACATGCGACAAACAAGAAAACCTCACATGTGAAAGTTCCAAAAATGGGTTAGGTTACCATTTGGTTACTTGCAACATGGATTAGTCCACAATATATATATTGTCCAATATGACTCCAATAACCATTTGTTGAGCATGACAAGATTGAGAAAAGTGCATTTATTATTATTATAAAGCTTCAAAGCTAGAGTTACAACCATATCATGGTACCATGAGATCCAAGGAACACAAACTACGCATAAAGCATCTACCAAACACACTTAAGCAATAAGGAAACTATTTCTTATGATCTACAAGATTGTCCTCACAAGTGTCAACACCCCTTTCTTGATGCACAATGCATGTTATGTTTGAGGCCAATGCTTGTAGCATTTTAACTCCGTCATGGAGTGATTTGAGCATTTTACGGGTTTCTTCTCTATGATCCTTAATAGCATTAAACATGTCAATTATTTTTCACAACAAACTGCATGGTTGCCTTCACGTAGTTTTCGACTTACGGCCTTCCTTATCTTTTCCCAAACTTCTTCATCACCAATTCCCCTAGATGCGGATGTTGTGACTTGAACATTTTGTGGATTGCTTCAAACATCATCTTGCATTAGTTTTTCAAGGTTGATCCTAGGATATTATTGTTGGTTGTTTTGCATAAACCACTCATTTCCCATCCCAACACTCTTAGTTGGAGCTTGAGGGACAACATTGTTGTTAACAATTTCTTCACTTCTATTGTTTGCAATCAATGAATTAGTGTGACTACTTAGGAGGATGAAATTGTTAAGAACATTGTTTGGAGAAGGTGGTTGATTATTCATTTTTAACTTAGATTGAGATTTTAGGTGTAATACTTAGTCAAGATCTCTAAGCCTTAAATAATAGTATAGTGAGGTTTAGATATGGGTAATGACTCCTATTATCCATCGGGTATTAAGGCAATTAGTACTAAGATTCCTCATTAGGTGTACAAGTTGTGAAGATCAAGAGGAAGAGAATATATAGGAAAGGTAAATATGCTTTGATCACATGGTCATGGGAAAAGTTATTCAAAGAACTATGAGTGTTTTAGTTGATCTTACGTTATGATATGTAGACTAGATATACATGCTACCTACCATTATTTCTCAAACATGCACCATAGTTTGTTAAGCTATGCATTAAATTTTAAGCAATGAAACATTATTCGCTTAAATTTAGGCATGCAACATGTATTTATCTCATATGGTGAACAAGTAGAATTAGATACAAAATCTTCAACACAAATGTGAGTTGTGATGAATATCATATCTAATCTTGGAAGTTATGACAAAATCAATATTATCGAGATTAAGCAAGATAAATTGTGTCAAATTTTCTTGTTCAATGCACATTGTATAGACATGTAGAATCTTGGATATTATCAATCATTGTTTGAATAATGAGTTGATGCATATCTTTCATATTGGAAGTCATTTATTGGATCTTTCTTCCATGTCTTCATGTAATCCTTAGTCATATAAACACATAAGCTCTAATAGCACCTAAAAGGCTTGCAAACAACCCATAGACATTCAATTTTGGCTTAAAGATTGTTCTCCTAAGATGCATGTTTTAACATCAAAACCTATCCCAAAGCAATTTGGACTCTTGAAAAATGTCATGCCAAAACCTAATTTTGTTTGCTTTTGTGACCTAAGAGTCATTTTATTCAAGTCACCAATGACTTGTTGTAAAGGATGACCACTCGCTTCTCTCACTTCCTTAGGATTGCCTTCATCCGAAACATTGACTTGTAATGTCGACGACCTTTCTTAATCTTGAACTATAGGTTCATTGATCACATCATCTTCTACCGAAGGAGATGATTTAGGCTCGGGCATGCTCTCATTAAAGGTCGCGTTGAGAGATTCCTCAATCCTCATTGTTTACTTGTTAAGCACTATGTATGCTTTACTAGTTTGAGAATATCCTAGGAACACACCTTCATACGACTTTGGGTCAAATTTGGCAAGATATTCTTTGGTGTTAAGTATAAATACTTTGCAACCAAATACTCTAAAATACTCTAAGGAAGGCTTCCTATTTCTAAGTATTTCATATGGAGTTTTATTAATGACCTTTCTTATATGAACTCTATTAAAGATATAACATGCGGTATCTAGGGCATGACACCAAAACTTTTGTGGGATGGATTGCTCGTCAAGCATTGCACGACTCATCTTTCTTAACTTACGATGTGTTCTTTCAACAATCTCAAGCGATTGAGAAGTGAACGGGACTGATAAGTTATAAGATATTCCATGTTGTTCACAAAAGGTTCCAAATTGCATTTTATCAAATTCACTACTATGATTTGTTTTAATTGAGACAATTGAACAATCAAGTAGGTTTTCAAGTTTCTTTCTTAAAATGTTGAATTTATTCAAGACTCCATCCTTGTTTTCTAAGAATAATATCCAAGTGTAATTTGAATAATCATCTATAATCATTAAAGTGTAGAAGTTTCCTCCATAACTTTGGATCGGAGATGGACCATACAAATCCAAATGAATCAAATCTAAAACCCTATTAGTTGTCACTTCCTTTTTATTCCTATTATTAGTTTGTCCTTGACTCCCAAGACATGTATCACAATAATGCATTTCAAATCTCAACTTTGGTAAATTCCGTACTAGATCGTTAGAAGCTAGGTTTTGAACTAACCTCATATTGGCGTGACCTAACCTCCTGTATATGCCAAAGCGTTGAGTTGTCCACCATGGACGTAAGACATATGTGTTGCTTAGAGTTATCACCCAACTTGCATGTATATAAGCTATTTCTCCTATGACCTTTTGCTAACATAACACCATTTTTACTAATAGTACAATCTACCTTAGTAAATTTAACTTCACAATCATCATCACTTAATTGACTCACACTAATCAAATTAAAGTTTAAACCTCTAACATCCTCAACGTTGGTAATTTCAATGGAGTCATGAAGGACATTACCTTTGCCAACAATTTTGCCGTTAAGTTCGCTCCCAAAAATGACATGATTGCCATTATACATCGTGTATGATGTGAGCAATCTTCTATTCCTGATCATGTGTTTAGTGCAACCAGTATCTACTACCCACTCATCCGGTTGTAGATCACTTTTGAGACAAACCTCAAATTTTTCTTGCCATTTATTGGTTGTTCTTCATCTTCACTATCACTCCATGCTCCACCCATGAATGCATTTTTTTCCTTTGGCTTAGGACACTCATTAATAAAGTGACCCTTTTTACCACAATTGTAGCATCCTTGGGTTCGCCTTGAGCTCTCACCAACCTTGTTGTCAACACCTCGGTTTCCACCAAAGTTATTTCTTCCACCATTTCCTTGGTTACCAAACCTATTACCTCGCCTAAAGTTTCCACCTCTTCTAAAGAACTTCCTAAAGTTCTTTGCCATAAGGTTGTACTCCTCGTCATCAACATTGTCTTCTTGATCATTACCATCTTGACTATCACTATCATCACTAGCTTGAGTACTAGTGACTTTAGCCTTAAGAGCCAAAGGCTTAACCTTCTCCTTTTTGTCTATGGTACTTATCTTGTCGTTCTCAAGAATCATCTGATAGACCTTGAGGTTTCCAATGAGCTCGTCAAGGGGTAGTTCGGCCAAATTCTTGGCTTCTTCTATGGCCGTCAGCTTTGGCCTCCACTTTATTGGAAGTGCTCGAAGAAAGTTCCTCACATGGTTCTTGTTATAGAAGCTAGGATCTAGAGCTATGAGGCTAGTGATAATAGCATTGAACCTTGTGTAACCATTATCAATGGTTTCTTCATTCGAGACCGTAAACTTCTCATATTATTGTATGAGCAATTCGATCTTGCAATCTTTCACTTGAGAGTTTCCTTGATGAGTGATGATGAGAGAGTGCAAAATTTCCTTGGTGGTCTTGCACACATGAACTCTCTCGAACTCCCTTTGAGGTAAAGCATTGTAGATCATCATCTTAGCCTCTTGATTTTTGACAATCTTCTTCTTCTTCTCATCTTCTTTGTGTTCCGAATATGGTTTCTCAACCATTAACTTGGTTTCCGGATCAAGCATCATGAAAACAAAGTCTCCATTTTGAATGACCTCCCACAAGTCAAGGTCCTTGGACCTAACATAGGTCTCAAACCGGGTTTTCCAAAAATAAAACGCATCGGTTTCTAGCAAAGGTAGTCTTTGCATAGAACACCCCTCAACATAGTTCTCTTGAGCCATGGATCTATACTCTACTTTACCAAAAATCTTAGTTAGGATTTTAGATTTTTGGGAAAGAAGTTTTTGACTTAAAACGACTTCTCGAGAAGGCTTTAACGCTAAAAAACTTGAGTATTATGCTCTGATACCAATTGTAGAACCGTAGAGGGGGGGGGGGGTGAATACGATTTCTTTGGCTTTTAAGACGTTTAAAAACTTTAAGCCTCAAAGAAAACAAAGTGGTTGTATAATCAATCCAAACAACCACAAACACAACCAAAGTATATAAAGTGAGTAAAGAGAGACACCACGATATATACTGGTTCGAGATATGGGGTTTATAACATCCGAACGTCTAGTTGCGAATCCACGACACCGATATTATTCCACTAGTATAACCATTTCGGTGGACTACAAACCGTTACAATTTAGTCCACCGATATTCACCAATATCGATGCTCATAAAGAAGGAGTTACTCTCACGGTATTCCGCAACTCGGAAACCACCCTAAAGAATCTCGTGATTCGACTTACACCTAAGGGTCACCAAGACCACTACCAACCAAAACTTCCCACCGGAAGTATCAAACCCCAACTAGATCCCCAATGATCTAGGCTTGGTCACAAAGACACAAGACTTCTCTTACAACCAATTTGAAAGAATATAAGTTTCTTTGAACCAAGCCCTAACCTAACCTAGTGATTCGATTCTAATAGAAAGGGTATAGAGAAGAAGACCCTCGACACAATCACTAGAGTGGATTAGGTTCTTGTGATTCTTCCCTTGCATGGAGCTGTGTTCTTTCAAAGATGTTAGTATCTTTAACTAAGAACACAAGTGAGAATAGAGAGATTAGAGAGAAAGAATGTAGGGAGAAAGAATAATGGCAAGAGGTGAGGAATAAAAGAGGCAAGGTATGTACTTATAGGCCAAGAACCCAAACTTGGGAAATTTTACCGAAGACGGCGCGTCACCCGCGCGTCAACGCGTGGGCAGCACGCCAAAACCTTAGCAGTAATCAATCTAAGCTTTACCAACTCAAATAGCCAATTAGGAAAACGTTTTGTGAAGTGTTTATAAGAAAACCAAATACTAAGGGTAGAAGAGTAGATAGGGTAATTTGGTAGGGGTAGGAATGGTATTCCTCACATGGCATAGGTGAGAAGAGAGTATGCCATGGGATATTCCAAATGTATATTCCTTTGCTTGGGGGGAAAGAATGAGATGAAGGGTTGAGATGAGATGGTTTGAATTAGATGGTGGATATCAAAGGGAGCCTCCTTTGGTTTTCAAATTATTTGGCATGTGGGAAATATGGAGGGTTGAGATGTTTTTATTTGAAATAGATGGCTAGGATCAAAGAGAGTCTATGTTTGGATTAAGAAGGGATATTCCAAAGGAATATGCTTTGCTTGGGGGGAAAGGGTGAATCAATTGTTGAGATGGTTTTGGTTTGAAATGGATGGCTAGGATCAAAGCCAGCCTCCTTTGGGTTTCAAATTAATTCCCATGTGTTGATTATGGATGGCTGAGATGTGTTGTAAGGGAATGAATGGTTGAGATGTAGAGTGTGTAAGGGAATATGTAAGAGTGTAAGAGATTGTGTAAGAGAATATATGATTTGGATATGATTGGATATGGAAATCTTGGTGAGTTGGCAAGTGTATGTAGAGAAGATATGGTTGTGAGCAGTGCGTGTAAATTTGAAATCAAGTGTGTGTACAAATGTACAAGGTATGTATATGTGTGTGTGTACAAAGATTTTATATGGAGAAGGAATATTATGTGTGGGTATGGGGTATATGTCGTTTTGTAAAAACGAGATTAAGAGAAAGATTAAGACATAATCTAATTGTCATTTAGAAAATGTTTAGACAATTAAGATTATAGGTTGAGAAGATCATAGGTTATTTATAAGTTCAAGTAACACAACGTCGAGAATCCATAGTTTCATATCTCATGACTTTCCACGACTCGACGTTTTCAACTAATACCTTGGTTCAAACAAGTTAAGTACTTTGCCTTGATGTAATGCATAACCCAAGTGGGAAAGGATGCGTTTACGCAAAGTGACCTTTGACTTAGTTTGACCAATAAGGGAGTAAACCCGTTAAGTAATTAGAGAAGACGTAAGCACGAGATATGAACATATGGATGCTTTCACATGATGTTACGTGAAGTATATAAGCTCCCTAAGTTTAGAAAAGCCTTGGCTAGAGGCAAGTGTTAGAAAATATGAGTTGGCGCTTTCCCGTAAATGGGTGCTTTAAAAGTTGGATCTCTCTAATCTCAAAACTCGTTTCAAGTGATCTCAATTAAGCACATAACATATTCATACCTGTATTGTAAGATCCGCATTTGTCGGGTAAGGGGAAAGCCGACTTTCAAAATTCGTCTCAATATTCACAGACGCCTGGCGCGTTACCCACGTGTTGACGCGCGGGTGGCGCGCCAGAAGCAGACTTGTGATTCGGGGAATTTTGGCTAACATTTGTTATTTTATGTGTTTCGATGGTTTATTTGTCATCGTTAAAACATAAAGAGATCTTGATCATGTTGCCTCAACACATTATTTGTCGGACAAAATTGTCGAACAGGATTGATTAGTTTTTGTTGTTGTTTCCACAAAGTCGACGATGATTGATGAGTACTGCTGTTCAAAAATGGTGATGATGAGCTCGAAGAGAGTATCGAAGTGAATATATCGATCAAGCCTAGTTAGCTGGTATGATTCACAATACAACAAGTTACTTGTTACTCTTGAGGTTTTTTTTAGAGTATATGTGAAAAGTTCTGATAGATTGTTAAGACTATTGATGTTGATATTACACATTCATGTATCATATCCAACTAGCAGGCTACTCGCGCGTTGTAGCGGCATGTACCTTGTACTCAAAACTTTTGGTGAGCAACATTATTAAGTTACACGTTTTTCGTTATAATAACTTTACGCATGGCTAGAAGTTTATGAATAATTTTATATAGTAGTTGGGTTGAACACGGTCTGAAAATCGGACCAGACCGAATACCAATTTGGCCCAAAACAATGGACAGAGAACCAAATCGAAATGTTCGATCCATGTCCGGGTTGGTATGGTTCGGTTCAGTTCGTTGATCCGGTCTTGTCTAATAAAGCATAATGTCCGATTTTGTATAAGCCCGAACAGGACCTGCCCAGAACGAAGACCCGAAAAGAGGAAAAGGGTTGGTCGAAGACCAGACCAAAATATGTTCATCCTATCTGGTTTCTCGGTTTGGTTCGTTCCACGGTTTATTATACTCAACCCTATTCAGCAGTATTACGAGGTTGTGATTATTGACGTTAAAAATTACTTGTTAATGAGTAAATGTAGTGTACTTCGTCACAATATTATATAATGTGTAAACATAAAGTATATACATCCTGCTTGATAAAATATAAATTACTGTATTCAAAGATATACACATTTTCATAGTTTATAAATAATATGAAATCTTCATTCTTTGATATCTACGATTTTTATTAATCGAACTGATTAGCAAAATATTAGGATATCACTATACATTGACTAAAAGACATTAATGCATGGATGAAAAACGGCTTATTTTTTCAATTTTTTTTTAATTTTAAAATTTTAAATTTCTTAAATGTGTAAAACCAACAAAAGATTGGCATTAACTAATGTTTTTACATATCATCAATCATTTGTACATATTACATATTAATGAGCGGGGTAACCCGCGCGTTGCTGCGGGGGCTTTGTGGTAATGTTTATTTAGATGCAATTATTAGTATCTAAATGATCTTCAAACCTCAGGTCGGTAGCCGCATTCAAAATTATATATGTTTAAAAAAAAATAAAAAAAATAAAAAAATAAACTCATTGGACAAAATGGAACCTAAAGATAACAATATATACAATGCCTGGGCATTGCTGCGGGGTTTTTTTTTTTGGTTATAGCATTCTGCAATTTTTGTATACCTGAAGCTGTTCATTACATAATGATCTAGATTAGTATAACTATGAATTAATACAATGCAATAAGAACGTATAGGTTCGTGTGCGATCCATTTGCATGCCAACTCACTAAAGGCAACATACAACTCGACTACTCACGATTCAATGTAAGTGTCTTTATCTTCAGAGCGGGCAGTCACCGTTGTCATACCTTCACGATTGCAACCACAATTCCTGCACAGAAAAACTTTATCATATTACATTTTATCATTTTAGTGCACCTACTAATGGCCATACATGTATCTGGTTTAGGTCATACAAAATCGTAATAAAAAATTGCCTTTTGTGCTTTACTAAGTTTGCTTACATGTTTTCGCTACTAAAAATCTTCTTGTGTACCACCATCAGTATCTCGGAATGTTACAATCATTAGAATAGAACCCCAAAAGAAAAAACAGGTTTAGTTTAAAAGAAGCAGTCCCAAACACTCGTTAATATAAAGATGAGGTCGTTTTACAGAAACATACATTTGGTCAGCAACATTTTAATGAAAACCATTATGGTAGATGAACGATGAGTTACTGTTTCTAGCTTCAGTCATAAGATATGAAACAAAGGAAAGGAATTATTAATACAGAAACATCATTACTTACTTTAAAAATGTTAAATCATAAAATTTTGATGCAAGGGGAATGTGTCTAAAATCAAAACACAGATAGTTAACAGACACACATTGCATAAGCACACATTTTGAGAATAACTTATCTACAAAGACTGAAAAAAAATCATAAACTTACCAAGGAAGCCCTTATCAGTTTAGTCTCATTTTGTTCAGGTTCTGTAAAGTAAGTTGACCAATATCAATAAGCATTTAGGGAGACGCGTAAGGATTGATTTTGAGTTTATGGCTTATTAGCTCAACCTAATAAGCTCTACGAAGTGCCTTCAGCACAAATAGTATAAATTAATAAGGCTGGACAAATCAAAACATTTTGAAAATACAATATTGTTCTATAACTCATCCTCGTAGAAATAATTTTCTCTATTGGTATCGAGAGATTATAAGTTCATAGAGGGTAATTTGACCCAATTATCACAGAGATCGATTTTGGTTAGCAAAATAATAAAAATTCAAAAATAAATAAATAAAAAACCTTAAAGGTGCCGAATAGGATGAAAGTTGCCCCCAGCCAGTAATCCGATGCATACAACCTTCAAAATCGTTTTAATGAACATATTAGACAAGTTTTGCAATGATGTAGTTTCTCTAACCATATTTAATACATTAACTATTTATAAAGATAACATAAAAAATGGGCATACATGTTAAAATATGTATATGCAATTTTGACTCGTACAAAAAACTACCCGTTTTGATCCATTATGCAACTTGTCTGACCTAACCATTTTTCCTATAATAGTGTGTCTAATTTATGCAAGACATTGATTGAGAGCATCAGTAAACGCCAATGTACCTTTGGACTTTTCTTGGTTTCCTGTGAGTTTGTATCCATGGATGGGGTGCCTATAACTTGATGTACTCTTCAATTTGATTTTCAAGAAATCCCGAGCGATACTGGAGGTGGTGATGAAGATCCTGTCTGACAGCAGCATATGTAAAAATTTCATTATTAACTGATGTTGAACGTAAGTCTGTCAATTCCCCAAGATTAATATCAATGTGCTCTTTGTATAGATACCAAGTAATGGAAACCTGGTGCATACACATAAACAGATAAGTTCATTCTTGAGTTATGTGAGCAAAAGAAACATGAAAACAGCAAACAAAAACGATATAAGAAAGCCAAATAATGCTTCAAGAAACAATATGTTAGGCGACTAACACGTACAACTGTAAAGAAATGTTTTATTTTAAAAAAATTGTTAACTTATATAAAGTACTCTAATATTACGGGTTACAATGATCCAAACAGAGTTAGTACTAACATTACGGTTTGCCGATTTTATATACCCAACATGATGATCGCGGGTCATTCTGCAAGATGGTACATGCTTTATGTTATGGTTTTCCTAGACTTTACTATTACACTCAACACCATCACCTTACAGGAGAGGGTCAAAAAACGTGAAATAAGCAAGTCCTAACACTACAGAGGTGTTTGTTTTAGCTTTCAATGGAGCTTAATAAGCTACTGAAGTCTTTAAATAAGCTTGAAAGGTCAGAATTTTAGGCTTAAGTAAGTTTATAAGGTGTTTCTTTCTTTCTTTCCTTTTTTTTTCTTATTTATTTATTTATTTATTTATTTTTTTAATATCTCTTTTAGTCTTTGCTAAAGATGATGCATGCCTTCAGTGGCGGTAAGACTCCTGAGTGTTCGCCTTGTTTGATATATGGTGGAACAATGTTCAATGAACCACCACCCGTAACACACGTAGCCGATATCGCCTTCATCAATTCTTCAGTATTAGCATGAAATAACCTGCCTTATCCATGCAAAAAGTTGTAAAATGTCCAAAATCATGAAAGTACCTTATTGTAAGTAGTAATCGTATATAACTATGTGTCCAAAACTTCTGGTCCTGAATTTGTGTGTTTATTAAGGAAAAAAATAATGGTCAGCTTGAATCCAAAGGTGTAATACTTTTATCAGAAATGAATGAATTCATGAAATGCATCTCCTTTTTACGGCTTATATATTGTAAACATTTAGGACCAAAAGTTTTGGACACAAACTTATGTTCATACATTATCTTCCTATTTTTCAAAGTTTGATAAAATTTCATTTTCTACTGTATGCAAACTATTTAAAATGATAACAATGGTTAAATCTAAGAGCACCCATTAACCTAACCTCGGTTCTTAGGTTGGATGGTTGTTGGGAAGTAGTTGTGACTCTTCTATTCCATCTTCTGCCGCCAAAGCTTACAGATGATTCAAAGGTTTGCACAAACAAAGTTCAAAACTTAATCACAAAAGCAACATTAAAACCAAACAATCTCATATCTATATCCATATATCCATTAAAGTCAAAATCATTTGAATATTCTAACAATATATTTACACTATATAGCATAACATGACCAAAATCGAACATTTTGAAATTACCTCAAGCCAAGTTCAGTAACTATCTCTCAATACATGCTTGTCTAGTCCACATCCCTGAGCTCCAACTTAGTGCATGTGCACTCTATCGCAAAGTGTAATCGGAAAATGCTACAAAACAGCATAGCCACACTATTTATTTCATAGCCTCAAATCCATTAAGTGCCAACTTTGTTGAACCTCAGTTTGAATAATCAAAGGTCGACTTGGTGTCAAATGTAACTTACCAATATTTGGTCATTTTACATTATATCACTAAGTAACAATCTTCAATCCCAAACACTACCTCCTGTATACCATTTCATGCGAAAGTTTGATATTTCCATACAAGAAAGACACTCTGAAAACACGTTAACAACCCCTTAATCCATCAATATAACATGCATTAAAGCTAAAATTTACTTAAAATTAGTAACTATATCATGCAATCAATCTCAAATCTCAAATCCAAAAAAAAAAAAACACGCACACACACACACACACACACACACACACACACACACACACACATATATATATATATATATATATATATATATATATATATATATATATATATATAAGATAATTTTGACATAGCATACTACAAAATAACTGATTTAGCGATTTCACAAATCGCAGAAATCCCTTAGTAGTCAAAAGCAACCAAAAAAAGAACCGTACCGTTAATAGTCAAAAGCACTTCCAAGAAGACCATAGAAATCATCCTATTTGAGCCTACACAAAACTGACAAGTCAATTACAAACTGAATTAATTATATTTTTTAAAACCATAAATTTCACAACCCATAAACCTAAACACAATTAAACCCAAACCCATCACATACCTCAAATTATCTGAAACAACTAAGCCATTTTTTTATCCGGGTTTTTTTTAAAGGGTCATCGAATCTGACATAAACGACTTGGATCAAAATTAGTGATAGGTGAATGCGTTTTTAGTTTTTGGGATTCAGTTTGTGGAAGAAGATTAAGGGGTTTTTTTTTTTTTTTTTTTTTTTCTCTTTTTTTTTTTTTTTTTTTTTTTTTTTTTGGATTTGGTTAGGTCTGGAAGGATCTATGAGGAGTAGAGATGTTGATAGATTTGGTGGAAGTAGAAGGGTGTCTGTGGGAGGGAGTGGAGAAGACGGTTCTGGAATATGAGTTATTAATGGGAAAATGGCAGAGGTAAAACGGACCATTTGGGATCATTACAGGTTGGTTACGGGCTGCTACAGTTGCTGTAATAGTGATAATACAGACGAATAGTGCTAATAACAGTGCTCCTATGGGACGGATGAACAGTGACACGTTTTCCTTTCAGCCAATGAAGAGAAGCCTCATGCACCACTATCAACAGTTTAGTATGTACTGTCTTTGTACTCCAAGAATGTAGGCCACTATATATGGAGTTTGTTATCAGTAATTATTTTTTTAAATACACATTTTAGCCAAACAGAAATCCTGGGTTTTATATATATTCATACTTTTTAATTCGTGCACTTTCCTGTTTACTGTGACCTCCTAAGAAACTAACCAATCTTTATTGTGGTTTTTTGTTTTCTTTTATTTTGCTACCAAATTCATCATTTGCAAATCGATATTTAATTCCAAATCTAAATGCCAACCAATGTGCATATACCAAATCAAAATCACTCGTTTTTTGTTTTATGTTGTCTGTCACCTATATTCATATACCAAATCCATCATCAGCAAACCGATGAGTATGACTTGTATGACAGATATGAAGTTGTGGTACCGAACTTAACGGAAGAACAACTTGCATTTTGTGATGCTTTCGATATCATCGAGGGTAGGTTAGACACTAGGTTATATTTGGTATGAGTCATAAGTAATCTAGTTAGTGGTTGTTTGCCTCATAGTTGTTCAAAAGCTTTGTTTGTCATTTTTATGATAATTTTAATTTCAAGCATAAATGATGCGTTTATTTTTGCCTATATAACGAGTTGAGATGTGAAATTTCATCTACATCCTATGTACTTAAATCCCTTTTTGGAGTAATACATTTACTTGAAAAACCCTTTAACCTATTTTATAACCTAAACTTATTATCTATACTACCTGATGAAGCAAAAAGTGTACAACTTTTGGGGGTTTATTTAATGCCAAAGTCGAGATTATTTGATCAAATATTTTCATAAATCGTTCCTTTTGTCATTTTAGGTACTTTTGAGAGGAATTTTACAAAAGGAAGCATTTTGGATGTTTTTGGAACGAAAAAGTACAGAAAACGAGAAAGTCTCAAAAGCATGCTGGAAATTGCCTTTGACGGCGTCACAAGTTGTTAGGGACGGCGTCGTGAGTTGACAAAAGGGTTGAGAAATCAAATACACATGACGCGCTAGAATGTTTTGTGAAGGGGGTCTGACGGCGTCATGTACAAAAATTCCAAGGCCATCAAGAGTTATCATAAAGAGTGACGGCCCAGAGCCCATATAGAGTGACGGCATCAGAAGTGGATCTAGGCAATATGAGTTTAATTTGGCGGCGAGTTGACGGCGTCAGACTTAACTCTTGACGCCGTCAGATCGTAAATCTATATATAGTTTTCTAGTTTTCATTCATTGTGTGCAACTTTGAGGGAATAAAACCCTAGATGAATTTTCCAGCTATTTGAAGGGTTTCAACCCTTTGTTTCTTCCATGTTCAATTGAAGATAAGTACTTTACCAAATCATTTAATATGTCTATGTGTTGTTTTATTATATTTTATGCTTGTCTTCTCTTTAACCTGCTAGGCTAGGTTTCTTTCATGTTTGGTTAGATGTAATGAAACCTAGATGTTAATTATTGGTTGATGGTTTGTTTATAATTGTTGTGGATGAATGAATTCAATGTTAGGCTTAAAAAAAACTGGCAGACTTCTAATTGGTAACTTGCTTGAACGTCTTAAGAAACATGCTCGGAGGTATACTACGATTATATTTGGTTATATTTAATGCTTAGGTAACTTCCAGGGATACCATGTTAGGAGCTTTTAGTCGGCTCGAAATAGGATTGAGGTTGAAGCCTATAGAGTTAGGGAAGATCGTACACGGCCCTACGACTAGTATTAAGGAATATAACCCGTCATCCACGCAATTGTACCAAGCTAATCAACCGGTAAAATATATCTAGGAAGTAATGAAATCTAAGTAAACACACTTTCTCTCATTATTGTTTACACCACTAATTAGTTTAAGTTTATTTTATTTTATTTTGATTTGCATATTTAGTTAATTGGGTTAGTTACTAACAACTAATTCCGCCTACTCCTTCAAACCCGAGATTTTTACTTGTTTTCCTTAAAATATAAAAATACAAAAAGAATCACCCCTCACCCTTAGACTTAGTTTAGTAGAATTTTAACCCTAGCGAACACTATTCCTAGAGTTGAACGATCAATCCCCCGGTACTTGTCACTATACTATACTACAACGAACATGTACACCGCCTGGTGAGGATCGCAAGCTTCTAAAAATCCCTTGAGAGGTAATTAAACCTTTTGTGAGGGCACAATTCTACGCATCACTGCTATATAATGTATTTAGCACTATTTTAAAAATAGCAAGGTTTAAAATTCAGATTTTTTATTTCTGATTATGGAAAGATTTCAAATATTTATTGAAGAAAGAATTTCAAACATTAATTGCTAAAAACTGGAAACTGAAAACAGAAAACGGAAAAATAGAAAACTTGAAAAATAGAAAACTGGAAAAAAGAAAACTGAAAAACTGAAACTCGAATATTGGAAAATTGGAAAACTGAAAACTAGAAAAACTGGAAAAAGTCAAAAACAGAAAACTGAAAAACTAGAAAATGAAAAACTGAAAACAAGAAAAACTGGAAAACTTCAAACATCAATTGTAGAAAACTGAAAAACATAAAACTTGAAAAACAGAAAACTGGAAAACTAAAAACTGAAAACTTGAAAACTAGAAAATTGGAAAAATGAAAAACTAAAAAACTGGAAAACTGAAAACTAGAAAAACCGAAAAACTAAAAATTGAAAACTGCAAAACTAGAAAACTAGAAAACCGAAAAACTGAAAACTAGAAAAACCAGAAAAACTGGAAAACTGAAAAAATTAAAAACTAGAAACTAGAAAAACAGAAAAAAATGAAAACTCAAAAAACTAAAAACTAAAACTAAAAAACTGAAAACCTGAAAAACTAAAAACTTGAAAACCTGAAAAACCGAAAAACTGAAATCCCAAAAACGAAAAACGAAAAACTGAAAACGAAAAACCAAAAACTGAAAAACTGAAAACAGATAAACAGAAACTGAAAACAAAAACAGAAAACTAAGAAGTAAAAGTAGAAAATCTCGACTTATAAAGCATGAAGACAATTAAACGTGTATCCGGCCTCAAAATATAGTCACAAGTTACTCGCCGCCGCATTGCGTGGGTACCGTTCTAGTATTTACTTATAGTGTTAGATTGTCTTGAAGGGAAAGCCAAGAATCACTAGTATAAAAGATAGATTACGACAATTATAAATTGTCGTTTATAAATTATTGTTTTTACCCTTCAATCTCTTCAAACCAATTAATCACACGACATCCCACGTTAACAGAAAAACCGGCGGCTAAGCCAGAGGAGTTGAAGCTTGAACATGCCATACATCAACTATAAAAGGTGGCAGAATACGTAAAGATTGTCTTACTATATATTTGAAGAGAAAATTGTTCTTTTTATTATATGTGTATACTATAGATTAAATGCTTAGTTTCAGAATACGTAAGACCACGATGAAGCTGTGTGATCGAGTGTTTTGTGTAGAACTGTAGATCACAGAACCATGTCACAAAGTAAATATTTTCATATGTAGCTATAACACAAAGTTTTAAGGTTTAGTGTGGCCAATTAACAATGTGTGTAAATCCTTTTTTGGGCTATCTGGAAGTAAAAAACAATATCTCATTGTGAAAAGTTAAATAACTCCTTTTACTCTTAACGGTTTTAAAGTCAGTAGTCACTGATAATTTTTTAATGTAATCTTTTTTATCATCACCTTGTAATTTGTATCCTTGCTATCTGTTACTAACGAGGTGCATGTGCCCGCCGCGTTGCGGCGGGGGCATATGCTATATTTTTGGATCATTGCATGTGCGAGGTGCACTCCTTTTTATATACCTGTAAGTTCAACGACATAAAGACTCACGGTTACATCTACTGAACCTCGGTACTGAGTTGGAGAAAATATAAGATACTCAACGCATTACAACAATATTACGATGATTAACAAAACCAATTAAGCAACAGTTTCTAACGTCACATTATATTTTGTCAAGTTCAACAGAATATTGTTTGGTACGGGTCGCTAACTAATTATAATTACAATAAGGAATCATATTTGCAAGGACTACACCATACCTACTTCTTGACACCATCTAGGTGCTTGTTGACATCAGACACCAAGCGTTGTGTATCAGCCCTTGTTTTAGCACCTAAACACCCTGACTTGAAGCCTCAAACCAACCTATTTCACCCTTCAAACCCACACCCATTTCACCCCTCCCCAAGTCACCCATTTCAGACCCCAAACCCACCATTTCAGCCCCTAAACCGACACATGTTAGTCCCCATTTCAGCACCCAAACGCATCGATTTAAGCCACCGTTTCAGCATCCAAAATCCACCAATTTAAGCCCTCAACCGCACACATCTCAGCATCCAAACGCACCTACTGCAACCACCACTTCAGCATCCACGTCAACCCCTTTCAACCCGCATTGCAGCACCTAAGCACCCCGGTTCGAGCCCCATAAAATGGACCTGCAAGTAGGCAGCGATAGATTATGAGTTAGAAGCATTGCATAAAATCTTTCGAGTTGCATATAAAATTGAACCAAGAACTAATATATGTGTAGCAGAAATCTAGGGGGCATTTGATTGACAATATCTGCATCTCAAGCATAAAAAAGCTTTTCAAGTAAGCATCGACCACAGGTGTATGCATAGTATATTTTAAAAACACGACAACAAACTATTGAAACTACCTTCACGCGTATAACGGCGACGGCTGTTACCTCTGTATGGAGCAGGCTCACGTGTCTGTACCCAGGCAGCTATAAAGAAAACAAACGATGGTCAAATATGTGGACATATATGTATTAGTATAATGAATATAGGTAACAATACTGCAGGAAAGCGTAACAAATATTACATTCATTATTTGCATGTCGAGTCCTGGAAGATATATCCATTGCTGGTAGATCACCTTTTTTTTTTTTTTTTTTTTTTGGATAAAGCTGAATACCAGCTTAGATTTTTTTTGGATAACGACGTAAAAAAAACCTCTTTCTTGTTGCCGGTTTACCTGGTCACCATAAATAAGATATATGCTCGTGTGACTGCAATAAGTATAATTAGAAAATTTCATTATGAAAAAGACTACCATTGTTGCATTTGTAACTCTTCCTTTACTGGTGGGTTGATGAGTATTCCAGAGGTTCCTTCCGTAGTCAACGAAAGACCTGAACAAAGGTACCAGAAGTAGTAAAGACGTAATGTTGATAGTATATGGGTTACAACATTAGTCAAGGGATTAAAAAGTATAGTCAAGGGATAAAAGCCAACACTCGTATTCTTACACAAATCCAAACACCCCCTAAACCCAACATATACATGATGCATATTCAGAAACGAAACCACAAAAGTATTAATGAGGGACGATCGAAATACCGCCAAGTGTGTCATCAACCACATCTTCCGCTGTACACGGCTCGTCTGCACCGACCTAAACACACAGACACAAAACAATATATTATCAGGTATGTTATGTCGGGTAACAAAATAAAGTGTATCTATTAGTAATAAGAAAGTAAAACTCAACCTACATCAATGGTCTTTGCAGATTCTGATAACCCCAAACGCAAAAATTAATCTAAAAAACTATTCATAAAATGAGGTGTAACTCCCTGATTAGTGTATTTTTAGATAGTTTCCGTGTTTTCTCTCTAATTAAGCCAATCGGGGAGTGACAGCTCCTTTTGAGGATACTTTTGTGAATTTGTTTTTGTGGGTGTATCATTGCTCGATAATATATAGGATGTCAAAGTAGAAGCTAAACGAAAAATGTATTTTTTTTCCAAACATATATTGAGAATCATTTTGCATAAAAAGTGTCATTTATCAAGCATAAAAAAAAGTCTTAATATTTGATCTAATTTTTTAACACCACCTATAATTTTATACATAGGACATTAATTTTGAAGCTCTAAAGTACTAGAAGCCTCGCCTCTTTGCCTACCCTCGAGAACATCAGTAAACAACCTGGAAATTACTATAATTCCATCAAAAAATAAGTATTGAACACATGACCAATATGCGTTGGGTATTCTTTTCGTCCCTAAATTCAAACGGAATTCAATAATGAAATCCCATACCTACTTCTCTATTCAAGCGTTTAATAAAAAAAATATAAAATAAATAAAAAATAAAAAAAAATTATCATAAAACCATCAACAAAACTAAAACTAAGATGCTATTAATAAGCATACCAGTTCAAGATGTTCAACTTGATGCTTATATTCTTGATTCTGTTGCACAGCTGAATAAATAAGCCCACCGACACCTGCAAAACCAACAACCAGCTAGATTATATCACCTAATCCGAAAGGGTATAATAAGATTCAATTAGATCCTTCAAAAACCCGCAAAAAACTTGACAAAACCAATCAAGAAACAATATTTATAAAAAGATAATCATAACAGGAAAATATAACCGCGGAAGGACAAAGAAGCTGGATAACTATGACGCTGGAGTCGGTTTCATTAGATAAAAGAAGAAAAAAGAACTTGGGCCACACAGAAAGCAGACCTAGCTAATGGACTCAAAGTTAGCCCGTGAAGGATAGTAAAGTTAATTATTATTTTAAGGACTTGGGAATCCGAGTCTTCGACAAATGTACTATATAGATAATTAATATTTCACAATATAAATACGTCACAAATTTATCACACATGTCCTTGACGTGACTTGATCTCGTAACTATTTTGTTGGGGAGTATTCTACACAAATGAGATACGAGTAGATTACAAGCCTTATGGTGGGATTATTTCAAACATGCTCGTGATTAGTTATTTTCTTAACTGTTATGCTAGCACTTAAGTCTTATACTGTATATTGATAAATTTCATATATTTACAGTACTTTGAAAATACATATAAGAGGGGAGGGAGTAATAACGTAGAAGAGGGGTTATGGTCTACGTGGAAGCTTGCAACGCCGTTATGGCTTTATGCCTAGTCCCCATGGTTGGTTTTTAGTCCCACGTTATAACGTGCGTTAGTATACTAACGTACGTTATGATCTAGATTCAAAAAAAAAAAAAAAAAAAAAAAAAAAAATTACAAAACAGCCCTCTAACGTTAATATTTGCTGTTCCAAAAAAAATAAAAAAAATAAAATAAAATAAAAAATAAAAAAACAAGAATAGATCCGTTATGGCTCCAACGTCTAAATTTCAAAATTTTTTTTACACATTATAAATAGCCATACATTATATTTATATTCTCAAAAAAAAAAAAAAAAAAAAAAAAAAAAAAAAAGAAAAAAAGAAAAAAAAAAAAAACACTAATCGTTAAAAAAAAATGGCTTGTAAACTACCACATACCGTCGAAGAACTGCAATAATTTATCAAAAATGAAACCGAGAAACGCAACGTGGATCGCCAAAATGCTGTTGTTGAAGTCATCAAGAAGTTGGAGGCGGCGAAACAACAAAAAAACGACTTAGAGAACGCTACGGAGAGTGCACAAACATATCAGAAGATAGAAAATATGTGATCGACACGTTCTTATACGATGAATATCTTAAGGAAGCTGTTGTTATTGAATCACTATGGGTTTGTGTCAACCATATTCAGGCCGAAATCTCCAACAAAATCCGTTGGAGTTTTGAAGAAAATGTTGAATCTGGTAAGGTTGAACAAGAACGATATCAGCAAGAACAACAACAACAACAAGGTGCATCTAGTTCATCTGCATCAGGATTTGTTGTGCAACAACAACAGCTGCCTCATCTAGATCACTTCCGGCTAAACTTTGAGGAAAATGTGCCGGCTAATGATGGTGGATGGAACTCTGAGGATGAGCGAGAGCTGAGTAGGTTGGAAGCTCAGTTAGAGCAAGAGAAGTTTGCGAGGTACTCTGCGTATGACGACGGGTATGACTCCAACAACTCTCAAACTTGGGATCACCCGGACTACAACTGAAGTTAGGTTTATCCTTAGGTGATGTTTTAATTCAGTATCGATTTTAATTTATGTTTATGTAACGTTTAAGTATTTCTGTTTAGTATGTTTATTTTAAATAAATTTATTTCGTTAAAAAACATTACAATACATTACGAAAACAAGACATACAACACAAATAACAGATACGATACGAAACAAGACATACGATTTGAAGCTTTTATTCGGCCCATCTGGGGTGGGTTCTCAAAACCTCCCAAGCTTGAACATATTTGAAGCTTTTCCCATTATAGCGATCTTTAAAATTTCTCATTGCATTCACAAGGCAAACAATGTGATCGTCCCTGATTGTTCGCAGCAAATGTTGATAAATACCATTGAATACAACACATTCATAGTTGAGACTGCTCCACTTACTCATGATCATACCTCTGTTTTGATTGACACCGTCAGAACGTTCGTTGAACGTGGTTACAACCCGGTTTCAAAAAGACATTGCATTGTGGATAACAGGTTCTTCATGAACTGTAACCCAAACTTGAGCTAACAATGTTTCTTCTTCCACTCACCAATACTCATTTCAAATGTTTGAAGTTTGAAAAAAATTGTAATTTGGTATGTTATTTATAGCCGTCTGAAACACTAGGAGCGGGATACATTTTAAATTCAATTTTAAAAATGAGCGGGATACAATTGAAATTCAAAATAAAAAATGAGCGGGATATATATTTAAAATTCAAATTCAAATACGAGCGGAATATATTTAATAATATATTGTTTGAAAATTTAATGAATGAAATTGTTGAGGGTAGAATTTGTAAAATTGTAAAAAGTGGTGTTATTTGGTGTTATGATTTTCTGATATTTTTGGTGTTCTTTTATTTAGTGTTAAAGTGATGTGGCGCTGACATGACAATGGTGTTGGTGTTATTAGATGTTATCATTCCCTCCCCTCTAACACTCGGTTGTTACGTAGTAGTATATTTTAAGGTTAGTTCTCCTTTGAAACATACTTTATAAATGTATGTATACTCGATCTAGTGACCTAACCATAGTTAATAAACGCCTACGTCAGATGTGCAGGTTGCAAGAACGTCACAACCAAGTGGGCGGAACACATTCATAAATCCTTTCTCTTTCACCTGTCTATTCAATTATTTAAACAATTAAATATCCCATTTCTAATATATAAATATTAGGACTGTTATATCATATATGGGTTTGCAGCTCTAGCTTGTAATCCATTAGATATCACATTTCCTAAATCTAGTATGGAGTTTTCCTCTTGGCCAGAAAGTTTTCCAAGCAACCAGATTCATGAAGCTTTTGATCAAGAGCTTATTCATTACCAACAACTATCAGATACGCTATCCGAGTCGTCATGTATATCACAAAACAACCAGGCCGATCTTGCAACATCCTATTCAGGGTCCAATCATACCGCGGAAATGTATGCTAACGCCTGTTCGATCATGAGCAATTACCATGTCAACAACGTTCCTCATATCCATAAAAACACAACGTGTTCCTCAAATAGTATAGATAGGCTCGACGACAAGAAGATGGTGAAGACTGTAAAACCAGTAAAAAAGAGAAGAGGGTGTTATACTAGGTATGTTTGATCTTAAATATATGTTGATTATTGTGAATTTACATTCAGGAATCACCCTATAAAATGACGAGATACATGCATCTTAAACGAGGAGGAACTATTAAGTTTATTTTTCATTTATTTAACATATATATACAAACATGACACATTAACTTGTTCTTATCAGAATAACAAAAGGTATCCACATATTTGAGGTTGCACTTGATATTAAGTTTGTCCCATACATACATACATGCATGCATGCACATACATACATATATCAATTCTAATGGTTAGTTTTCTTTCTAATTGGTAGAAAGAGTTCATGGACATCTTCAAACATAACTTCATGCACTGATGATGGACATGAATGGAGAAAATACGGTCAAAAAGAGATCCAAAATGCAAAGCACAAAAGGTCAGTATTTGGTTATTATCTTATTTTGAATGATAAAAAGTTGAGATTAATCAATCTTATATATAAAAAAACATTTATATAAGCTTCCCACGCATGCAAAGAGTTTTGTTAAGTAGACTTATAATTTGAGACTGCAGAGTGAGTATCTTATTGTCTTTTTTGATCAACTGCATTTAGATCAAATATTTGATAACTTTTTCTTGCAAAACAATTGTAACATCTAGTTTTAATGTTTTAATTTATTTTGTTGTATATTCACGTGTAGGAACTATTATAGGTGCATGTACAAGTTTGACCAAGGATGTAAGGCAACCAAACAAGTTCAAAAGATTGAAGATGATCCAACAAATTTTAAGATAACCTACCATCAGTATCACACTTGCAAGAATTTCTTAAGACCCCATCAAATCATTCTTGATTCTCCAGACGTTAATGATACGTCGATCCTTCTTAGTTTTGAATCAAGTCGGCTCATTGATAACAAAAGACTTGATCATCAATTAACGCCAAAGAAAGAAAAGGAACAACAAGAGTGTCTTTCTTCTCTACCTTTGAGCAACAACCAACCGTTAAGGTTTGACTATAATGGTTCACATGATCATACCAAGCTAGTTCCATTCGAACCTGTTTCTCTGACATCATCCGGATTGGAGCATGATGGCTCAATCTTCTCGGGGGTATCTTCCCCAATTTATGAGATTGAAAATATACTTAAAACCATTGATTTCAATGGATTCCCAACATATTTTCCTCTTTTTTAGCTAAATTGTTCTAATAAATTTAGATGTTATATGATGATCTGCGAGTGGATGAAATATGTAAATATTTGTATCAAATCAATTTTTGTTTTTTGAACGGGAAGAAATATTGAAATAATCAAAAGCCTATTTATGACTTTATATGGGTGTGTTTATCTATATATATGTATGGACACATGGCGGCACATGGTTGGGTAACTGATCTACTTTGGTAAAATAGTGTCGGACACATGGCGGTACATGGTTGGATAGTTCAAGTTGTCCAATTGTCCGGTCTATTTTCGGATCACCAAAAGTTTTGATCTCGGATATAAATAGCACAAAATCAACTGAGGTATTTCTGAAATTATCTCGTTTAACCTGGAGAAGAGTACATAACCATTTCCGACTAGCTAGGATCCTTATTGCTCACCGGGAAGAAATGGTATGTATGTCAAAGGATCATATATTCATATTATAATAAGGAAGTACGTATCCACCGTAATATTTAATATATTGTTAAGTTCTTGTTTCATATAAAGATATTGAATTTTATCAGTTAAATGAAGTGCTATCCTTTAAGGAGACGTACTTTCTTTAGTCACCCTTTTTTTTTCACGGGATTAAAAAACACATGGAGTTGTGGTAGTAAATATACTAATGGATATTCGACTATATATAAAAAAAATTACGGGGATGCAAGCTCTGCCAAAAAAAGTACAACCGTATTATTAATTACTCCATCTGTCTTGATTTATTGTCTACATTTCCTTTTGTGTATGTCTCGAATTAATTGTTCAATTTTAATTTTATTTTAAGTAAAAATAAGATAACTTAGTGAGGTAATATTCCATTTGATTGCTTGAAAATTTGTAGGAGTCTCACTTTTATTAGACTTTGTGATTTTTATCTCCTGACAATAATTTTGAGATGAATGTAGTATTAAGTTGCAACATAAGTACATAAGCTACGTTAAATGATACCTAGTCCCATGTAATACTTAATTTGCATATATTTCATCAAAAAGTGTTGATATATAAATAATGCAAGTTGCAGTGGAGGTGACATATAAGGCATCAAACTTAATGGAACCCCACAGGCTTGCATATTTAAGCGCTAAGAAACACAAAATTATTATATCATAAGATGATTTGAAAGTATTCGTCATTTATGCTATAATTGCAGCATGGTTTAGATATTATTAAAGAAATTCAAGGTGTGCGCTGTGTTTTTTGATGGTAACTATGTTTTTGACATTTAGGCCGAATAATCGACAGAGTTTGAACCATATGGTAAAGATATATTGCTAGAAGGAAATTCTAAGAGTGCAAAACTGATCAAAGAAAGATGGCGAGTGAAAAAGAAGCTCATGGCCTGCTTTTATATTCACGATTTTTGTTTTACGGTGTTATAACTAAATTGATGTGTCAGTGTTGCAGCAAAAGAACTTGCTTCTTTAGAAATCAATAAACTAATGTCACACCTGTTTTTCGTCATGCAAATCATTTCCCGAAATAGTTTTGATTGGAGTTCACACCATCTACTTAGAGCAGTAACACATGTACTGCGTTAATGAGCAAATAACATGCGTTAATTTCAAGTTATTCTTTGCACCATATTGCGTTAAGTCCACGTTAAAGTGGCAAGTTAAGTGGCTAACATCACGTTAAGAGTGTATTGTGTAAAAAAAAAAAAAAAAAAATCACTTTCCCTGCCTAAATAAAGGAGTGTTTTTGTAAATTGTTATTTAGTTAAGGCTAATTTATTGTTGTGGATGTTTTTTTGTGAGTTAAGTGTTAAAGCTGATGTGACGCTGACGTGACACCGTGTTAAAACTTAGGTCGTGTTATTGATGTAAGTGCTCTTAGTTTAGTTACTAACATAAAATATCATGGACATTTACTGATTAATCAATACTTTTATGTCAGAGAATATGTTACATATTATTTCCAAACGAGAGTGGTCTCTTAGACTCCTAGTTAAATTCTAAAAAAGGTCAAAGAGGTCTTCCGATGCATAACAATAAATCCATTTAGAAATTCTGAACAGGGAGATTTTGTATTAAAACTCTTTGGATTCCAAATGTGGTCAAAGTAACCAGCCAAGTCACACAAAGACAGCTTATGTGCAAGTTGACAAAATGACATGCAACATTTTTCATAATTTATTGATTTAGGTTGGTGGTGGAATACAACAATATTACAAAAAATTAAGGCGAGCCTCTCTTAGATCACATGCCTAATTAATTGATCCAAATAAGACTAAATTTAATATACCTATTTGTATTCCAAGAATACGAATAAATATATATTTTATTACCAAAAATGTCCTTTTTCAGAGGCATTGTCTAGGCGTTTGGAGGTTACACAGATTTGTTTGTCGATATGTTTCAGCCTAGGGGCTTTAGCGTATTTATATTACTTCTAGATCATTCTTATGTAACTTATATATTGTAATCCATTTACTAAATAATACAACAATTTTACCAAAACTAATATTGTATCAGAGCCTAAACCGATCCTCTCATACTTCTTCTCCCTCTTATTCTTTCCATATCTTCATTCCTACTTTTATATCTCATCTAAAACCCTAATTTCAATCACTCGGCTCCATTGCAGGTGATGATAACGTTGTTACTACCACAACACCTTCGTCTAATGATAAAATTATTCTCTTTAACATCTCAAATAATATACCTATTAAGTTAAGCCATGAAAAACATAAATATAATTCTTCGATGATTGTTATCTCAAAATCCATCTTGGAAGTCTTGGACTAAAGGCACATTAGAGGGTACCTTTACAAGTAACACCAACCTCGAATGGAGCAAATAAGATGACCTAGCGAATATATGGATACTAGGCACTTTAAACGAATCTCTTGAGTACTAATTTGTTACAAACGAAGGGAATGCAAAAGAACTAGAGGACCACATCAAATACCTTTTCCACGACAATAAACATACTCGTGCAATAACTCTTGATAATGAGATTCGATCAAGAAAGATTGGCAGTCTCACTATTAAACACTTATTGCACCAAGATACGAGCTATGACAGACGGCTTGAAAAATCATGGTGAAAAGGTTAGTGACAAAAATCTAGTGTTCTATAGGGTCAATGGTCTTGATTCACATTTCAAAGTGATTGTTCGTATTATAAGACATCGAGAACCTCTTCCTACATTCAAAACACGGAACATGCTTCTACTTGAGGAGAAAGCGTTGAACAAAACTAGTAATGTTCCTCAACTTCTATTGATAGTACTTCATCTTCCCTTACTCTACTCATGGCCACTAACCCATCTTCTTGTAAAAATTATGGTTTGATCACGAGTAACATCAACCGATAAACAAGCTCATCTCCCAATGACTTTTTCACGAACTTCCCAAAGGGCGCTTGTCGCTACGGTTACAAGTGTAAATTTATTCATGATCACATAAATCGTGGAGGAATGCTTTTGACTCTTCAAATGAAAATAGTATGGACCTATTGTTCTTCACCAAGGCTCGTATTAGCAAAGGCAAACTCATAATTGGATGTCTCGTATGGGACAACATGCTTAGTTCTCTTATGCTAATATGTTACAGGCCCAACAGCGTGCTGCTCCATATGGACAACCGGCCTAGTCTTCTGTTGGACATTCTTAAGTGGTTGCTTATTAGACTGTGCCTCAACATGCTCATAATGTGAACCCACAACAAGCCCAATAGCCATGTGTGCTTGGCCCGTACCCGAAACAGTCCCAACAGACAATTGTTCTTAGTCCATGATGTGTTTCGAAAGCTTTAAATTTATAAGACAAGTTTCACTATTTCCTTAATTCACAAAACACAAGGATAAAAGTATAACCCCCATTAATAGTAAAGGATTTAGGTAAGACCAGGTCGTCCCAAGAGAGGTAATGGTTCCTTATGCTAGCTATGATTAACAAAATTAGATTCCAATGATTGTCACTTATTACTAAAACCGTTTTTGTTGGATTTAAGATTTATCTATTGTTTTTCCCAATTGATTCAAAAGTATGTTTATTCAAGGCACATAACATGAGAATCATAAGCAATAGTATCACAAAAGGTACATGGACAAAGCAAGAAGTAAAGCATGATGGTTAATCATGTAAACTAGTATATCTATTCTATGTAAAAGAATCTCCTTTCAACCTTTGATTCTATAAACACAGAATGCATAAAGTGTGGTCCAAGTATGAAGTATAAAATATGCATTTCCTCTAGTCAAGTCATTAGACATGAGACTAGCCCTTAAACATTTCATAGTCAAGGTTATCATTTGTTTTACTAAGCAATTCTCACAAGCATAGCAATCACTTCTTATAGACAGACAATTCATAATATAATCAACATGATTGAATCTTTCGACCTTTAAGCAATCACAATGTCCAATCAAGACAAATGATAATAGACTAAACAATGATATATCAAATGCATATATCATAGATTCAATATTCATGATACAATTCTCATAATAATCATGGCAGAAGTGCCTCGAATAAACATAAAGTTACTACTCCATATTCTTAATAAAGTAAAACATGTAAACAAGTATTATCATCATAACAACGAATGTATACCAAAGATTCCCGTGCTCCAAGGTGTTTCTCCAAGTGTGGTAGTATTTCCAACTTCTTAGCTAGTGGTTTTAGTGCAAACCACCACTAAACTGTTTCTTAGTGATCAAGAGATTATTCTTGATTGAGGTGTCTCTATATCTCTGATTTGGACCTCTATTTATAGTGCAAAGGCAACCCTAATACGTCCCTAGTGAGTAATGACAAGCAAATAATCAGCTTCTTCATTGATGTGGCTCATTAATGTAGAAATGCATAACTGTTATTAGAAGTGCGCCGCACAATTGGTGTAAAACCGGCGGACTTCTCTATTACGTAACCGACTCTCTTTCTGCATATAACCAGTATATTTGATTGTTTGACTCGTGTTTGTATAGTTGACCAAAGGTGCATTTAAGCGGTGCGCTTTCTCCATAAGATCGGCGTGCTTTTGTTCAAACTAATAATAATTATCTTGAGTTATTCATTTTTTTTGCTTCTTGCGACATTTCACCAATCTCCAATCCTACACATTCATTCACGTATTAAGTACCAAAAGTCCTAATAATAAGGTTATTTTCTATATAAAATACATAATATCGAGGGTATAAATATGTATAATACAAGACTCATCAAATCCCCCCATACTTAGACTAATGCTTGCCCTCAAGCATAAAAAAAAATGTTTTCCAAAATCAAGTCTCGTATAGTTTTCAAATATAATTTTGTGTATCCAAGACAACCATGATGACATGACATGCTCCTCACGTGTGACAACTGGCAAATTAGGGAGCCGTTTTTAAAACCCGCATTACTTTAAAAATTAAAATTTTGGAATTTTTGAAAAGTTTATCGTGACGAGATATTTTATGAACGTTGGAATGTGATTTTAATCGTACGTTATTATGGGATTCGATTATTTGTTAATGGTTTGGTTTGGTTCATTCGTGACGATTTATTTTTGAGATCATTATTTGGCACTACATTGACTCCGGCACTAGGATAACCTAACAATTTTAATTATTTTAATATTGGTTCGGATATTTATATTTTTGGAACGTATCGCGAGGTTTTGATTATTTTAGAACGATTTCGGTTTGAGGAAGTTGATTTGTTATTTAAGGTTTCGGGTTTGGTCCGTGTATTTACACCGGGCTACTTAACCCACTTTACCCCTTAATATATTAATATCATTAATAAAAAGGGTTTTTTTTTTTTTTTTTTTTTTTTTTTTTTTTTTTTTTTTATAAGTGTAAATTGAAAATCGTCCTTGTGAAAACCTGATAAAGCAACACAACAACACCATCACCTTCACCAACATTCACATCTCTCTCTCTCTCTCTTTTTAACACACCATCACCGCCACCCTTAAACCTCCAATAGCGCCACCACCGCCACTCTCACACCAAAAATAACACCACCATCTTAATCATCTTTCCCCGATCTATCTATTGGTATAAACCACGCGCGATTTGGACCACCTTAACACCCCGTACGAATTAATACCACTACTCTAACACCACCATTTTTGTTTAACCTTGTTGGGTTTTTAAAGAAATCAAGTTTGGAGTCGATTTTGAAGGTGAGTGGCCACGAATCTCACTCGTGTGCCTCGATTTGTGATTTAATCCGTGTCCACACGGGTTATATTTGTTGGGTTTCGAAATATAATGATGGGGAAATGATATTTTTGTCATTAAAATCCGTTTGGTATCTTGGGTTTTGGTTTTGATGCGAGTTTGATGCTCGACTTATGTTATGGGTCACGTTTGGTTTTGATTGTTGGCTCGTATGGAGCTTGGCCGAGACTTAAGGTCTCGGTGTGACCCTTTTCTTGGCTCGTTGGGAGCCCAAGAAAACTCATGGTCCGATATTATTTGATACTTGGTTGTATTTGTTGACCGATTTGAGGTTATGGTTGTTTGGTAATTTTGTTGTTGTCGTGGTTTGTTGCTGACGACCCTATGGGTCCGTTTGGTTCTACTTGGCTTGTATTAGAGCAATGCCGAGACATAGAGGTCTCGGGCGTGACCATAATATGATTATTGTGGTGTCATTTTGACCCGGGTTTGACTTGGTAAGTTGACCCGTACGTATGGTATATATATTGTTGTTGAGGTTTATATTTTTTGGATGATATTAATTGTTGACTTTATTATTATGGGTTCATGGTTATTTGTTGAGCTTGAAGTGGTACATGGACTTGTGATTTGGATTATGGAGTTGTGTTGACGAGTGTGGATTTGGGGACCGATTGTGAGACGGTCACTAGAATGACGGAGATAGGATTAGTTGGGTGCCGTAGTCGGGCTCTCATGTTGTAGCACGTGGATATGGGATTGATTTGGATGGAGTTGATTTATTTATTTTGACATGGTTTTTATTTTGGACTTGGACTATGAGCCGAGAGTGATGACTCGGACATGTGACCAAATTCTTATAACTCGATAAATATTTAAAATCAAACATTAAAAACAATACTCGTAATAATATTATTGATAATATAATCGTTTATATACGTATATATAGACGTGATAAACGTACATATATATATATATATATATATATATATATATATATATATATATATATATATATATATATATATATATATATATATATATATATATGCGTATATTAGTAATAAAACGATCACGAGTAAGCGTTATAATAGTATAACGATAATTATTATACTATGCAAATAGTGCAATAAATGTTGAAGTATTATTATAGATAATAACTATAAATGATGTCGAGAAATAATACGTCGGGTAAGTAATAATTAAAAACATGACTTTTTATAAATTTAGAAAAACTTATCGAGTTATACGAGTTGTGGTTACTTAAGTCCAAGTGGGCTTTAGTATGTGACTTTTGTGTTGTCACGGATATATGACGATTAATATAAACATTTTATATAACAAGTGACTTATTTAATCGACGGATTAGATCGAGTTATTTGGCTATATAAAATGAGTATATTAATGGGCATCGTATCCCACGACGCCCATAGGTTGTGGTACGTGTTTTAGGATAGTAAATTACTATATATCTCGTGGAATTTGGCCGATTTGACGATATATATAGGGAATTTATTGGACTACGATATATACCAAATAGTATACTCTGTGCTATGTGCTTTAGGTTGGGTATAATCTTGGAACGATATATTACGTAAGTAAATATGGGAGATTACCAAATCGACGGATTTGATAAACTTCGATGATTTATTTAAATAATATATTGGGCTAATATTAGACCTATAGATGGTTTATTATTTCTTTCGTTGTGGCTTCTTGGTTTGACTTGTATCGACCCTTCACCCATATGGATACCTGTTGGTCCCTTTTACTTGGTTAACTATAACTAAAAAGCTAAAGTAACCAAGTTCTATGACATTTAACAAAGATGTGTAAAATGATTAACAATAAAGTAACGTAAATATAAGAGACAATATTTTCCAATGTTTAATTCTTTATAGAAGTTAATAAAAAAGAATCGTACCCAAGTGTTTGCGGAATAACACTTGGGATTGAAAACGACAAGTATGGTATAGACTCCTCACTAAACTCAATCAATGTTGAGTAACAACTTTCAAGACCCACTGAGCTATCTCAGGGGTTATGTTGTTATTTGGAGGAGTAAAAGTGGTTTGTGAATGCTTTGCATTAATTGCACAAACTTGTCAACATTTACTCCTCTCTTATGCTACCTATTTATACACAAATGTGAACAACCCTATTATACAATGGACCTAAGTGTTCCTCAATAAAATCTTGATAGATTTTATTCTCTGGCAAGGGAAACTTCTTTGGGTTAAGTCCAAAAGGCACTTTCTGATGACAGCCTGGTTTTAGCCATTTGAGGAAAGTTTGACCTTAAAGTGATAAAGCACTTTAGTGAAACAGATCAAAGTTTCCCGCCTAGTCCCGCCAAAACTTCAGTCTTCTAATCATCAGTCTTCAGTACCATGAAGTTGTTGAGGAGTCTTGGGGTTCAGTGAGTTATTGTCATCCTCACTGAACCCATCACCTTCTTCTTGGCTTAGATCACACTTCACTGAGTTCCGCCTCACTGAATGGAGAACCTTTCTTCTTAGGCTCAGTCTAAGCATCCTGAAGATGACTCACTGAGTTACTGTTCACTCAGTGACTTGTTTATACTTAGGTTATTTTACGTTCAAATCCTTGTAAGAAGAGGATTGGGGAATTCAGTGACCCAACAATCTCCCCCTATTTGAACATACAAATAGCCTAAGTATTTCTTGACTCAGTGTGAGTTGGTAGGGGTCTTCATCTCTTACTGAATGTTGTTGTAATCATAAGTAGGACACATAATTTTAAACAAGACATCAAAGTTTATTCATAATTATTACAAGTCCTACAAATTACAAAAAATAAAAAGATAGTTGTTGCAGATCAGATGTTCAGGTGGTATCCAAGGTTTTCAATCTTAGCTTTCTTTGATCTGAGTAGGTGTCTTTCAGGATGTTCATTGATCATTGCTTCCAAGTCCTGGCAGAATCTTTTGTTCTCATCACTCTTGATGGGGGACGCCAACATAAGGTACATGAGCATAGCTTTGATTCCTGCCTTATCCATATCAGACCACCTTTGGAACTCCAGGCTTCCATACTCACCAGTAAAGCATAAGCCTCTTTCAGGAGCTTCAAGGACCGCGTTGTTCACGAACGTGATCCCTTCAGGAAGCGACCTGTCACATTCTAACCCTGGTACTTTGATCTCAGGCTCCAACTCTATTTGCTTCCTTTTCCTCTTGGAAGCCTTAGATGGAGCAGTCTCTTCTACTGAGTCAGGAAAAAGTGAGGGAATGTTAAGAGCCTCAGGAATTGCTCTCAGTCTGTCGTACCTATCCTTCAGTGATTCGAGAAGTTTAGGTACTACAACATTTTTCTTTTTGGCAATGATTGATCGAAGCTCATCAAGCTCAGTGATGCCAAAGTCTGCAAACTTGAAAGGCTTATGGATGTCCATTATTCTTTTATCACGTCCCCTGAAGACGGTAACCATTGCAGGATCGGTGTTTCTGTGAATTTGAACGTCAGTGATGGTTTCAGGTCTTAACCTTTCTTTCATCACCCAAGTATACCTTTCGATCCTGTGTTTTCTGATTTGAGCATCCTTCCTGAGCTTGTTTTCCCTTTCCATTTTGAGAGCATTTAGCTCTTCTTCCTGAGCCTTTTTAAAGGCTGCACCAGCTTGTTCAGTTTCTAGTGCCTCAGTGTTCAACCCAATCTTTTCAGCTTCCTCATGAACAACCTGAATGAGAACAGGCTTGCTCATTCTCTCTTCCTCAGCCACCTTGAGTAGTGTCTCATTCCTTTCCATGTGTGCTTGAATTTCGTCATGAGTGAGACGATGTACTACTCCATTGATTTCAAACAGGACCTTGACAGGTGCATCAGGGTCAAATCTGACCATGGTTGAGGCTGGCTTGAGCACATTTTCAGGACTAGAGGTGGTAGCAATACTTTTACCTCTATCCTGTCTGAGAGAAGAGGAGACTGGTTCCTCCTGTGGTGGAACTTCTGTGATTGGTGTTGCTTCAGTGACATGCTCCCCCTCAGTATGAGAGGGCTGCCCAGCTTCTTGCTCAACAGTATCAGGGGCTTCAGTAGCATTCTCCCCCTCAACATTTGCCTGAGTGTCAGTGATGGCAAGTGTTGGCTGTACTGAAGAAGTAGATGCACCCTTGTAAGCTTGAAAATTTTCAGTCATTATTGACTTGATCTCCTGAGTATCCTTCTGAATGATGGACACCCTGGAGTCAAGTGCTGCCTGTGCATGTTCAAGAGCTGTCATCCTGGATCCCAAGGTCCATGCCATAGTAGTAGACCTTTGGGACTGAGCTGTCACTGATTCCCCCATTTTGATGAAGGAAGATTTGAGAGACTCCACCGTAGTGGTGAGACCCTGAAGATTAGAACCCTTCAGCAAGTCAAGTAATTCAGTGAGAGCCACCGAGTTTACTTGATACGTCTCGGATTCCTGAAGTAGCTTCCTGGTGAGTTCAGGATCATCCTTGATTGATTCTTGAACCGACTGAACCCCTACATTCAGCTGGTTGAGGGTTATCAAAAATTGATTCAGGCGAGTGATCATTTGTGTCAGGGAATGGTTGACTGAGGAATTTTGTTCCCTGACATCTTCATCGAAGTCTTTGACAGCATCTTTGAGATTGTGAAAGTGAACCGCCTGTTCAGTGTGCATGTCAAAGACCTCATCATTGATCCCCCTGTACAAAATGTTAGTAATCTTTTTGATGAATTTGGTGAAGGTCTTCATAGTGAGAGGAGCCTGATCATCTCCTGAGGACTCTGGCTCGGACTGAGTGTCAGTATCGTCATAGTTTGAAGATTGAGGAGACTGAGGAATTGGTTCAGGGATTGTCTCCTCAAGCTCCATTTCATCTCCGGCCTTGAAGACTTCCTCATCACTGTTAAATTCATCATCAGAGTACAAAGCAGCCTGAGCTTCAGCTAGGGACTGAATCTGCAAAATAGGGTTAACCGACTCCTCTTCATAAGAAGACTCGCCTTTGTTTTGGCCAGGTCCTGACCCCTCAAATCCGGTAGGTTGGGTTTTACCTACCTGGTCTTCAGGGTCAGTTCCCGAGTTATGCGCACCTTCGGGGTTGGTTGTGAGTTTCATATCAGCGGGTGGTATGTTTCCCTCTGAATCTTTGTCCCTCGTGACCCCTTCAGGCACTGATGGGTGTTTCTCAGTACCATCCCTAGGAGCCATGATTGTTGTGTCCCTATCAGCGGGTTGTATGTTTCCCTCTGAGTCTTTGGGATGAGTTGTTGTGCCCTTAGACAAAAGCTTTGATTGGCAAATGTCCTCATCAGGCACCTGAGTGGTTATGCCCCCTTTCCAACAGGCTTGTACTGGCCTGTCGAAGATTTAGGGGCGAGAACTCCCTGTTGCTTGGGTTGTGATTTACCCGAGCCTTTGGCAGGATGTGATTGTTTGTGGGCCCCCTTCTCAGTGGAGTAGTACTGCCCCACCGAGGGTATAGGACCCCTTACTCCCTGATACTCTGGTGGTGATTTGCCAGAGTCTTTAGCAGGATGTGAAGGTTTAGTTCGTTCCGACCCCACTGACTTGTTTATGCCAGCAGGGCCTTTGGGAATGGGTTCGCCCGAGGACACTGAGTGTGATGTCTCAGTGCCCTCCGTTGGCCGTTGTTTTGGGGCCAAAGATTGGCTAATGATCCTGAGGGTGTCAGCAGTCATGGGCTGTTGTAGTTGCCCCCTTTTGTCAGGCTTAGGGGCAGAGGTCTCAGTGGCGAGTGGCTTGGGTTGAGCCACCTTCCTGGACCCCTGTCCCTTCTTCCCCTTCACCTTTTTGGTGGGAGAGGGAATTGGTGAAACAATGTTGTCACCCTGGATAGCAGTCAGCATGTATGTGGTCAGGGCGACAAGTGTTACCTCATTAGGGTCACGTGAATAGTTTGCCTTATGTAAGACATCAGGTTCAAAGCCGACACTGTCAGGCTTGAAATACTCAGACCCTAGTAGGTCATTCAGGGCGCAGGAAATGAATCTAGGGTAAGACATGTGTTTTTGCCTAGACTTCCCACCCAATTTGCCTATGAGGTCCCTGAAGATAATTTCTCCAAGGTCAATCTTTTTACCCTCAATGAGACAGTACACTATCATTGATTGAGTGGTGTTCAGTTGCTCAGTTAAGGACTTATTCCCCCCAAGGACCTGAATAACGAATGTCATCAGGATCCTCCAAGGGGCAGGGAACCATGTTTTGATAATGGGGGCTTTGTTCAGTAGGGCCCCTGGAGCAATATCAGGATGATTTTTATCATAGGGCCCTGGTTCTAGGAGGAGTTGTTTAACCTCCTCTTCAGTTGGTGGGGCAACAAAAGTCTCAGTGTAGTCAAGGCCAGTGGCTTTGACAAAGGTTTTGTAGTCAAGAACAAGGGACTTAGTCCCATTCTTCACTGAGAACTTGATTTTGGCCTCCTTTGGTGCATCAGGGTTTTCAACCACCGCTGAGCACCAAAATTCCCTCAAGTAGTCATGATAGATGACTGAGGGGGTTTTTGTGAATGTGGTGGTGAGAAAACAGTTTTGTAGAAACTTCACCACATCCCTGTAAGCAGGGAACCCTTCAGGGTAGGCAAAGTTTCCCACCACATTGTTTTTGGTTAGGTCTACGCTTTCCATTTGGAATTCCACATTGGGTGCGTATTTTATGACCTTAGAAGATGCCATTTTTGTTTTAAAAGGTTTGGTTTTGAATAAAGAAGAAGCACACACAGATTTTGAAAGCAAAAGTTCTTGAAATAATTTTGCAAGAGTTTTGTTAAGATTTTTAAAAGCGTATGTGTGTTCTTCTTTGTGGGGGTATTTATAGGGTGGGAATTAGGGTAGTGATGTTGCGGATACCAAAGGTTTAATTTATTTGACCAAAACGGCATAATAATTTTTGTTTGATATCCGCATTAAATATCACGATTCCCATTACCCTATTTTCTCTCACATCGTGGGTGAACAGTTGTGCGCCTCTGCAAATAATGCACTTTTGCAGAGAAAAGATCATCACAATTTTTGTGTGTGAGGGAGCATTTAATGCTCAGTGGTGTTTGGTGAGAGAGATGTGGGGGCCCAAGGAGTGGATGCCAGTTGTGTAAGTGACATATATTCCTATATTTAATAGGATTCAGTTACCTACCTGGGACATTAACTAACTAAGTACTTAGAGCATTTAGTTAGGGTATTCAATGCCATTTTTCATCCTAAGCCCCTGAATGATTTTTCATTCATTAAAAATTGGTTTTTCAGGAAGGGAGTGATCAGGGACCTAGAGAATTTACATCAGGTTGGAGAACTTTTGATCAGTTTCCTGATTCTATGTCCAACATGCCCAATTTAGCTTTCAATCTTGTGAAAGTGGGTTCATCCAAAGGTTTAGTGAAGATATCATCTAGCTGATATTCAGTGGGGATGAAATGTAGTTCAATATCTCCATTAGAGATGTGGTCCCTGATGAAGTGGTATCTGATGTCAATGTGTTTGGCTCTTTGATGAAGTACTGGATTGTTTGAGATGGCTATGGCACTTGTATTATCACAAAAGATAGGTACCATCTTATACTGAATACCATAGTCACTCAGTTGGATCTTCATCCATAGTACATTTGCACAAAATCCTGCAGCAACCATATATTCAGCTTCAGCTGAGGACATGGCCATTGACTGTTGTTTCTTTGTACTCCAACACACAAGTTTACCACCAAGAAATTGGCAGGATCCTGAAGTACTTTTCCTATCCGTGTTACATCCTGCATAGTCAGAGTCAGTGTACCCTTTGAGATCAAATCCTGAACATTTTGGGTAATACAAACCAAGGTTTGGAGTACCCTTTAGGTACCTGATGATTCTCTTGACAGCAGTGAGATGTGATTCTTTAGGGTCAGCCTGGTATCTGGCACACAGGCAGACTGAGAATTGGATATCAGGCCTTGAGGCAAGTAAGTACATCAGGGATCCAATCATTCCTCTATATTGGGTTTGATTCACTGATTTTCCAGTGAGATCAGGGCCAAGGTTGTTTGGAGGAACCATAGGAGTCTTTACTAAAGAGCAGTCAGTAAGCTCATACTTCTTCAGTAGGTTCCTGAGGTATTTTTCTTGGCAAATGGATATTCCTTTTTCAGTTTGTTTAATTTGGAGTCCAAGGAAGTATGTGAGTTCACCCATCATGCTCATTTCAAACTTTGTGGTCATCAGTTTCTCAAACTGTTTGCAAAGTTTGTAACTTGTTGAGCCAAAGATGATGTCATCAACATATACTTGGACAAGAATGACATCATCCTTTGTTCTGTAGATGAACAACGTATTGTCAATTCTTCCTCTGACAAACTTGTTTTGGATTAGGAAGGCTGAAAGGGTTTGCCCTGGGTGCTTGTTTCAGTCCATAAAGGGCTTTGTTAAGCTTGTAGACATGGTTAGGGTATTCACTACTTTCAAAACCAGGAGGCTTTTGCACATAAACATCTTCTTTGATGTTACCATTCAGGAATGCACTTTTAACATCCATTTGGTAAACTTTAAAGTTCATGTAAGTTGCATAAGCAAGGAAGATCCTGATGGCTTCCATTCTAGCAACTGGTGCAAAGGTTTCCTTATAGTCTATACCTTCCTGTTGATTATATCCTTTGGCAACCAGTCTTGCTTTGTTTTTGATGACTGTGCCATTCTCATCGGTCTTGTTTTTCAAGACCCACTTCATACCAATGATTAAAACACCCTGGGGGCATTCAACAAGGGTCATGACATCATTTCTGTCAAATTGTTCCAATTCATCTCTCATGGCCTGAAGCCAACTTTCATAAGTCAGGGCTTCTTTAACATTTTTAGGCTCAATCTCTGAGAGATAGTCAGCATAAAGACATATATTGGCAGTGGCAGCCTTGAGTTTAGCAGCCTTGCTTCTTGTGAGCATGCCTTCAGTGGGTTCACCAATGATGTTTACAAGCTCAATGATTTTGGATCTAGTCCAGCTATCCTGAGGTTTGGGATAAGAATTTGAGCTTGAAGGAGCCTGTTTAGGTTCAGACTCAGGAACATGAGGTGACTCATCAATATGTGCTTCAGTGACAACTATAGGAACAATTTGTTCTGAGGGTTCCTGAACAAATTGTTCAGTGGTATCAGTCTCATTTGAGACAGGCTGAGTTTCAATGAACTCACTGATAGGTGGTTGGGGTAGGTTGTGAGGGATGATGTAATAGGAGACGTCAGCATCAGCTTGGTATTGGGTTGAGGGATTGTTCTCAGGGTGATACTCATCAGGAGGATACCTTGATGAGTCATCAATACCAATTTCATCTACTGAGGAATTTGAGAACCTGATGGATTCAGTGCTCTCATCAACAGTAATGTGATAAGTTTCCTCAGTTTGTTGTCTCCTTGTGTTGAACACCCTGAAGGCTTTAGAAACCAGGGAATATCCCAGGAAGGATCCATCATCAGCTTTGGCATCAAATTTACCCAAGTGATCCTTGTGATTATGTATAAACACAGGACACCCAAATACATGAAAGTAGCTGATGTCAGGAATCCTTCCTTTGAATATCTCATAAGGAGTCTTGTTATGACTTTTCACAATGATTGACCTATTTTGAGTGTAGCAGGCTGTTTTAACTGCCTCAGTCCAAAAATGTTTTTAGAGGACTGAGCCATTTAACATTGTTTGTAAGGATCGAAATATTATGATGATTCATATGGTTTCGGGTGGTCTTGGATTGTGGAAGATTAAGGTATCCATGGTAAGAGTTTTAGAGAGAGAGAGTTGAGAGAGTGGGAACTCTAGAGAGAGAAAGTGAAAGAAAAAGAAATTGAATGATTAGAAGTTCCAACCCTCTCCACATGTGGAGAGGGATATTTATAGTTATCTACAAAACGCCCACACCCGGGCTGTGGATCAGGCATACAGTGGGTAAAGACCCGTCCTTCTTCCACGGTGTTACTTAAACTAAACTAATACCTAACTAACTAATAAACAAACTATGAGCTATCTTAATGCTATTACAATAATCAGGTGACCGAGAATTTTACAGGAATATTTGTATTCCTAACAATCTCCCCCTAAGCGAGGTCACCTTTGAAATTAAGCTCTTTGGTCTTTAAGCATTCTTTAGTCTTTGTAGCTCGTAGGATCTGATTCTTCTCTTTTCAACACACTTCGTACTTCAAGCAAGAGAACTTGTGATTTGAGTTCTTTAGTGATATGTGATCGCTGAGCTTCTTTGAGATCATCAGCCAAAGTAAATCTTCAAGCTCATCCATTGCAGTATCGCCTTCATGTGATGTAGTGACTTTAGGACCATCAGGCTCACACTCTTCTGTATCTGGAGACGTTGCATTGGAGTTATGGATCAGGAGACTTTTTCATCAGAGTTGAGGAAGCGTTGTTGGTAGTCTCTCAACATTTGTTGTAGCAAGTCTCTCATCTTCATTGATAGTGTGGAGGATGTGTGAGCACGAGGTATGGATTCACCCGATTCAGCTGGAAACTGGAGCCATCAACGCCATCTTTATATGTGTCCCTGAAATAAAATAGTTAGCACTAAAGATAGAGAACGAATATGGCTTTGTCATTCGTTCTGCGAGGACAGACTACCCTCCGGTTTTGTGAAAACCGACCTGTGATCAGGTAGAGTCTCTTTTAAAGAAGACTCTCCTTGACAGGAATTTCCAGCTTGTAGTAATGAATTTTCCAAAGAATCCACTTCGGAATCTTCATACTTAGCATGTTCTCATACCGGAACGTCTCAAAGCAGACAGCACGATAGAGTGAATCGGTGAATAGATATTCACGGATTGATGAGAATTTGATTTATAGAAATCACTCGCGTGTCATATGATAAACATTTTTGAGACACGACGAGAGTTTTAAACTTTGAATCACATTTCCATCAAAAATACTTTTGTTTGAAAGATATTACACAATCAATGTGCTCGAAAGATAGGTTGGTGAGCACATTGAGAGGTTTTGGAAAAAGTATCCGTCAATCCATATCCTGGAACAAGTTTGATTCAAATTTGAATCGCACCATTGTTGCTTTCCAGTTGTCACTTGATCATTGATCCAAGATGGATCTCACATGTCACCTACCAAGAGCTTGAATGATGTTCGCTCTAGAAGGATTTCCATCTTCATTGTGAATATTTTCATATCACTCGGATGTTCTGGCAATACCACAAGGATAATGCGTAGGACTCTAAATATTTTACCTTATTTTCCACATTGTGTGAAACAATAAGCATATTTGGAAGTGTGTCCTAACGAGATTTATGGATGATCTCTTTGGCTCTAGACTCGATAGTGCGTTTTGATCCGCTCCTGGAGACTGGGGAGGCGTCTCCTGTTTTAGGTATCAACATAACTCGCAATGAGCGGTCGATACATTGCACAGGGTTCCCCGTGAGATTCAAACAAGCTCTTTTAAGAGAACTTGAGTGGTTGGGAAGTTTTAGTGCAGTGCGTCACTGGGTCCATGACGTCTTGTCTTCAATACCGGTGTTACCTTAGTAACCGCCAGTAGATTATGAATTGAACCCGGTTTCTGCCCTAAGGTTGAATATATGGAGGGCTATTTCTTTTCACCCTTTCTCATTTCATTTCTTTTTCATTCTTCAACCCCTTCAGTGCTTACCGAGACTTCATCACTAGAACCTTGTTGGGTTTGTTCTAGTCCTAGCTCTATTTCAGTCCGCACTCTTCCCTTTCTCACTTTACTACTTTTTTCAATCATTCCTAAGGACTTCTAATCTATCTATGGATTGTCCCTGGGAAGATCCTTCCGGTTCTGGTGGATCATGGGAATTCATACCTAACCTTAACCAACCTTATAACTCCATGCATAAAGATAAATGGTCGGTCTTTGGTATAACTTCCACAAACGCCTTTTGCTCCCCCTCAATATGTGCATCGATATTCGAAAGTGTTTAGCACATATGTGGGAGCATATTTATTGAGTCCAAAAGATCACTTGATATCAGATTTCATATTTAAATCACATTCTCTCCCCCGATCAAAAATTTCAAATCTTTTGAGATTTTAGATCCCAATTGATTTAAATAAGTTAGAAAATGTTTGGGGAGAGAAATGCGGTTAATTTTTAATATTGTCTGATAAACGGAACTTTTTCTTGCTCCCCCTCAAACTATAAGGGAGGTTGTTATGTGTCAGATTTGAAGAGTTATCAAAATATTCGAAGTTTTTACGAAAACTCTTTGAAAATTTACACATTCTGACACATAACCATCACAAATCTTTTTGTTGCACGATTTTATGTACGAAGTGTGGGGAGTTTTGATGATACATAAAATTTTGAGAAATCACTCTCCCCCTCAATCAATGATGGATGTTAAAGCATAAATATTTTCATAAACTATTAACGTCATTGATTGAGTGAAAATTTTATCAAACTTTTGAGTTCAATTCGATTTTCATTCAAAATTTCATGGTACCACCAAGTTTTGCACAAATACTTTCCGGAAAAATCATAGAAGGGAAAGTACTTGGCGATAAAAAGAAGATTTCTCTTCTTTATCAAGAAATAATGCACTGAAGCGTACATTAGATCGAGGGTGCATGAATATAAAGTAATTCACGCTCGGATGAACGGCACCCTTTGTTAGGAACAACCGTCTTTTTGGCGACGTGTTTTCCTTAATTTTGAAAAACGGGTTGCTATCTAAAGTAATAGCAAGCCATAATTTTGAAGTCCGGGTTGTAACCTGAAATGACTACAAGCCATATTTTTAAGTTCGGGTTGTAGCCTGAAATGACTACAAGCCATAATTTTTAAGAATATTTTGAGGAACGACATGTTTTAGAAAAAAAAACTTTATTTGAAACTGAAAAACTCTTGCTCAAGCATATGTATGATTCCGTGTCATTATTGAATGACATTTCTAGAAACGTACATAATATTGATTACACACGAGACATGTCGTGAGAAGAATATTTTTGTATTTTTTATGATTTTTCTGATTTTTATGGTTTTTGTAGGTTTTATATTTTTCTATTTACGTATTGGTATATGATATGTACAAAGGATACCAAACCAAAATCATTACTCCTCAGCTTCCAGACTTTTCTCCGCTTCCATCATTTGACATGCTGAAGAGTAACGTGAGCACATTTAACCAGGGATTAATTCAGGCATTACACACTCCCCTAATTAGTGCTCTCCCCCAATCCTGACAACCTTTCTGATGAACACCCACAATAGAAGGAAGACTTTGGACGAACACCCATAATATGAAGAGGTCTTTTGATAACCAAATACATGCCGTCTTTAGTCTTCTAATCACATAGCGGAGAATGTAGAGAAGACTGTAGACACGACCTACTTCAAGATTGCCCAATATGGAGGAACAGAATGCCAACCATCTTCATCTCACCAAATGCCTTCCAGTAACCTTACATATAACCCATCAGCCCGCAGCGCACACATGAGACGATAACACCCAACCGAGAATAGAGAATAGACTGACGACTCGACCTTCTTCAGTCTTTAGTATAACACCAAAGTAACAAGTTGAACCACTGATCATCTATAGAATGTATCCATCCTTGGATATTAAGCCCTGATCACGTAGACCTGTTGTGCGTCCTTGATGTACACATTCTCTCTCCCCTGATGGTTACGATTAATCATACCATGACGTAACAGTGAAACGTTAATACCAAGGTGACAAGTTGAACCACTGATCATCTCTGCGGCTTTTCAACACCGGAATACACAATTAAGCCCGATCACGTGAACCTTTTGTGCGTCCTTGGTGTACACATTTCTCTCCCCCATGATGGTTACGATTAATCGGAATCATCATCATTATGTGTACATGTAGCCTGATGACGTATACTTGAAGCATTGACTAGAAACCCTTGGTTACTGATTGAATCAGCCCGTGAGACTATGTCGATTAGCATTCCATGACCATGTTCTTCAACACCTTGATAGAGAGGAAGAAGTAGTGTTGGAGAACCATGCATACCATGACCATGTTCTTCAACACCTTAATAGAGAGGAAGATGTAGTGTTGGAGAACCATGGTTTGCACGACTCCTGAACTGAAGTATTCAGGAGTCATATGACCATTTCTCAATCATCATCCAACATGTAGATTAATATTTACCCTTTCCCCCCCTCAAAAATTGTATATGCCAGCCAACTGCAATTTTTGATGATTGAACTAGTAAATATGAATACCATCAACGGTAGGAAGCTCCACTTGACGGTTCTTGAGGACTGACATGTTGTTTATTCACCCTTTCCCCCCCTCAAAAATTGCATATGCCTGTCGAATGCAAGTTTTGGTTGAATAAGTGAATAATAGAATACTCCAATATGCGCCGATCCACTTGAAAACAGAATAAGCACGGAAAGAGCATGAACATGTTGATGAGAATGGCCATAAATAAGAAGATTCCTCTTCTTTTGAAGATAAAGTGCACTGAATCGTACACCTTTCTTTTCATTGATGAGCGGGGCCTGAAGAGTTGTCAGCAGACGCCATAATGTTGAAGTTGAGAACCGAGGTTTGAACTGATGTGTCCAAACGTCATAACGATGAAGAGCGAGGCCTGAACTGAAGTATTCAGACGTCATCTCTCTCTTTTCTTCTACTCTCTTGCTAACTCGTTACCAACCCCATTATCATTCTGTCGGATATATGTCGTGACTACTGATGGAGAGAAACCCAATATGATGAACTTGAGACCGAAGTAATATGACCCGAATTTGTGACTTAAACTTGTACTAATGCGAGACAAAGAGCGGTGTAGAGACTTCGTGCAACATCGAATTCCTAAGTAATCTATACTCTTCAACCAACCAACCATCAAGTATAAGATGTACATCACCTCTTGGATATCCACAACTACGTGTGACACTGAGCACTACAACGTGACTCCTTAAAGTGATAGTTATTTTGCAATAGAGAGAAAGAAGAAATAACTAGATATCCAAGTCCTTGTCATTGTATTGAAAGCTCGAACAAGGATCTCGAAGAATCTTCATCCAACCTCCCCGATATCTTCAGATACTAAGTACACGCACCCATGAAATTTCACTTCAGCCTCAAATAAATAATACTGAACTAACCCCGTAGTCACATTTTGTCAATTCAATGCCTCAATCCAGCCATTTGTGATGTTATGGCTGAACTTTGATAATGGTTTTAACCCGACCATGGTCAAGAGCACATAGCCCATCATCACGGGATTTTACAAATCTATAGTTTAAACCGAGAAATAAGTTCTTTCGCGGGATTTTACAAAACCAAGAAGAAACCGTGAGATAGTAACAGGTTGAATGTGGCATGACTGATTTGGTTATGGCAAACATCAGTTTGGGTTAAGAATATCAGGTGAGAATTACAGATCACATCACAATATTAAAGTCTTTGTCCAATTAACCAACCTTGAACACAAACAATTTTGACCACATGATGAAGGAACCCGATATACCAATCTTGAAAATGAAGTAGAATTACTCAAATTTGTTACCTAAGCTTGCATTGTTTTAGGAAGAATGGTGTAGAGAATTTGTGAACCATGCAAATCTCTAAGTACTCAATACTATCTTGACAAAGTATGAGACAATCATCACCTCTTGCGATTATCCACAACGTCATCAACATGTGACACTGAGTACAATAACGTAACTCCTTTAAGTGATAGTTAACCAGGTCTTCAACCATCCACCCCGACTTCTGGAAACTAGATAACCCAAGTCTTCAACTTACATCATATGCGCGAGCAAGCTATCATTGAAATCCTGCATCCAACCATCCCCGATTTCAAGATAAAATAGGTATACTCTTTCGTGAAATCCAACTTCACCCTCAAGCAAGGGATACCAAATTAGCTTCGTGATCATTTTGTGCGGTTGAGCAATCAAAGTGAGAAGAAACATGCGCAAATTCTTAGGAGTGCCCATGACTCATAGTCAGACCAATCAAACATAGCTGTCTAACCCAGCTACTTGAATGTCATCCGAAACAGTCGACATCTCAATATCTTCAAACAGGATTTTACAACTTAAGTGACTTAAACCAAGAAATGTTTCTTTCTAGGGATTTTACTAAAGTCAACAAAAGAAACCGGAAGATATATTCAGCAATTTAAACTAAGAGAGAGATACCGGATGAGTCACAATCCGCACTAAGTGTCAAGTCGTGACAAGTCAAGTTACAATATATCAAATTGAGATTAGTCAAGTCGTAAGGATTAACTCACAACGTCAGATAACAATTTGATAAATCGAAACGACTTAAGTTACAACAATTCACCAATTGCAAAATGATTAACCAATCACACGAATCTCATCACTTAGTAACTTGCCAATAAGTTAGAGATAGTCGCTAAAGAGTGAGCAAACCTCTAGAGACTGACCCACTGAATCCTGAATTTTTGAAACCGGAACTGCAAACATTCACACTACAGGAGACGGAATCGCTAGGAAAATTGCGCAAATTCTCCCCCTCAAAAAGGATATGCAATGACCTTTTTGCCAAAAACTGAAAGTCTGTGATAGTTGTGAATTTGACATGTGCAAAACAGATACATGGAAGGAGACACATAAACCTACTGCAGAGAAGATGGTGATAAAGACATGCTTGTAGTAACACCTTGCTGGACTCCTCATCAATGATTTAGCAGATTAATGATTCATTGAAGTTCGGAATATGCTAGACCACTGGATGAAATGTGCTTAACTATAGAGTGAGTAACGGGTTAAAGCACGTCTCTAAACAAATCACCTCCTGTCTTTAAGTCTGACCATCTCTTGAGAAGTTCTTGTACTACAATCCCATTAGAAGCTTGAGAAACAACAATCTCTAGCATGATAAAGGACAAGTTAGTGACTTATACTTGCACTAAAATCATGATTTAGAACCTATATTGAGCACAACAACGTAACTCCTTTAAATATAGGTAGTGATATATACCCAACCTTCCATCCTTAACTGTATATATCCACTTCTTGAACATCCAAGTCTAATCACCTTAAATACACACGAGCAAGGGTCACCAAACATCATGCGTCCATCCACCCCGAGATGTTTGTGACACTAAGTAAACCAACCCGTGAATTAACACACCAACCAAGTCACCGTAATTTCCCAATTACTGCTGTTCTCGAAGCACAAACTTATCCCGAAGATAATAGTCAGATCCCGCAAGTTTTAATAAGTCAAAAACCAAGTCCAGCCTATCGAATCTTTCGCGGGATTTTAAAAAAAAAACATCAAGAGTAACCGCGAAATAAACAAGAACATCTAAGGGTGAGTTGCAATACTACTCTTCAAAACTTAAGTCAACGAAGTCAAGTATTAACTTGATCAAATTGCAGCAAGTCAAGTCGCAGATTGAAAAATCGCAACAAGTCAAATTGCAGACAACCAAATTGCAATACGTCAAATCGCAAGTATTAACTCGCAACGTCAAATCGCAATTGGTCAAATTGCAATCAGTCAAGTCGTAACTAATCAAAACGCAATTTGACGAACCGCAATTAATCAAATCGCAAGTTGTCAACAGTAACTCAAGTCGCAAAAATTAAATTGCAGGCTCACACAACTCATAGGCATCCACAATGCAGACAAACTTAAAAACTCTGTAATCACGTCGATATATATATATATGCCCTAGATACTAGCTGTGAAAAAATGAGAAACTGTTGGATTGGTAAATGATTAGATGGTTGTTAGATGAACGTGATGGTTCTTGTTGTAGTTCAACTTATATAAAGATGCGAGTTAACCGCAACCTTGAACTAACTGCAAACTTGAGCTAACCACAAACTTGAGCTAACCACAAACTTGAGCTAACCGCAAAGTTGAACTAACCACAAACTTGAGATGAGATAACCGCAAACTTGAGTTAACCGCAAACTTGAGATAACCGCAGACTTGAGCTAACCGCAGACTTGAGCTAACCTCAACCTTGAGCTAAACTCAACCTTGAGCTAACCTCAAACTTGAGCTAACCACAGTTGACCAAAGCTAACCGCAGTTGACTAAAGCTAAACGCAGTTGACCAAAGCTAACCGCAGTTGACCATAGATAACCGCAGTTGACCAAAGATAACCGCAGTTGACCAAAGATAACCGCAGTTGACCAAAGATAACCGCAGTTGACCAAAGCTAACCGCAGTTGACCAAAGCTAACCGCAGTTGACCAAAGCTAACCGCAGTTGACCAAAGATAACTGCAGTTGACCAAAGCTAACCGCAGTTGACCAAAGCTAACCGCAGTTGACCAAAGATAACCGCAGTTGACCAAAGATAACCGCAGTTGACCAAAGCTAACCGCAGTTGACCAAAGCTAACCGCAGTTGACCAAAGATAACCGCAGTTGACCAAAGCTAACCGCAGTTGACCAAAGCTAACCGCAATTGACCAAAGCTAACCGCAGTTGACCAAAGATAACCGCAGTTGACCAAAGATAACCGCAGTTGACCAAAGCTAACCGCAGTATAGAGACAAAACAGTCACTTTCGTCCTTTTTCATCTTTTTCCTGTTTTAGAGTTAATCTCAACCAAGAAACAAGCTAATCTCAACCAAGAAACAAGCTAATCTCAACCAAGAATCATGCACTAAATCACATCAAACATCACCCAAACAACTAATTCAACCAACCCAAGTGAAAAGTTAAGAACTACTAACACCTCAAAACACAACAATACCACCAAATCATCAACAACACTTCCACCAAAAAAATCAATTCGAGGTAATTGATTGAAAAATATTTTGAACCAAAAATCAAGCCACAAATTTGAGCACCAACAATCCTAGGATGAAACCTTGGCTCTTGATACCAATTGTAAGGATCGAAATATTATGATGATTCATATGGTTTCGGGTGGTCTTGGATTGTGGAAGATTAAGGTATCCATGGTAAGAGTTTTAGAGAGAGAGAGTTGAGAGAGTGGGAACTCTAGAGAGAGAAAGTGAAAGAAAAAGAAATTGAATGATTAGAAGTTCCAACCCTCTCCACATGTGGAGAGGGATATTTATAGTTATCTACAAAACGCCCACACCCGGGCTGTGGATCAGGCATACAGTGGGTAAAGACCCGTCCTTCTTCCACGGTGTTACTTAAACTAAACTAATACCTAACTAACTAATAAACAAACTACGAGCTATCTTAATGCTATTACAATAATCAGGTGACCGAGACTTTTACAGGAATATTTGTATTCCTAACATTGTTCTTGCTGCCTCAATGAGTGTTCTATTTCTCCTTTAAGCAACTCCATTTTGTTCAGGAGTATAGGGAGAAGTGAAATTTTGAGAAATTCCTTTCTCATCACAAAAACACTCAAGGTCTTGGTTTTTGAATTCAGTGCCATTGTCAGTCCTGATCTGTTTAACTTTGACATCATTTTGATTTTCAATGTTCCTGACAAATGACATGATGGTATCAGCTGCCTGACTCTTCTTGGTCAGGAAGTAAACCCAAGTATATCTTGAGTATTCATCCACAATGACCAGAGTATACTTCTCATGGTAAATGGACATTGGACTGACAGGTCCAAAAAGGTCCATATGAAGAAGATGTAGGCAGCTTTTGATGGAAAAGGTTTGTTTGGTTTTGAATGATGCCCTGTGGTGTTTTCCTTTTTCACAAGCAGAACAAGGCTTGTCTTTGGTATACACCAGGGATGGAAGGCCCAGAACTTTGTTCTGTTTGGCCAGGTTGTTGATGCTCTTGAAGTTGAGATGAGAGAGTCTCCTATGCCATAGCCATTTGATTGTCTCACTTGCCTTTGAGAATAGACGAGTCCCATTCTGAGTCAGGGATGACATGTCAAGGACATATACATCATCCCTTCTAGGGGCAATCAACACAACTTCTTTATTGGCATTAAAGATGGTCCCTCTCTTGTCATCAAACTGAACTATGTATTTGGCATCACATAGTTGGGAAACACTTATCAGGTTGTACTTGAGACCATTAACATAAGCTATTCTTTTAAAAACTATACTATTGCAGTTTACTGAACCATAACCTTCAGTGGGAGCTGATGAGTTATCACCAAATACTACTTTGGGTCCTGGTTCTTCCACATATTTGTGCAGAAAACTTTTCACACCAGTCATACTTCTGGAGCATCCACTGTCTAGATGCCAAGTAGGATCCTTGATGTGTTTCTGCACAAACAGTAAACTGGGTTAGTTTTTCTTGTTGACCCACTTTCTAGTGGGCTTAGTCCTCAGGGACTGTTTGAACTCAGTTAATGAATCATGGTCTGAAGTTGTGTGACCTGAGCTTCCACATGTTTTACATTTTGTGGAGGTTGATGCCTCAGGTGACTGAGAAGTGTTGGTTTGGTTTTTCCTTCTGGACTGAATCACTTTGTCATGTCCCCTGGTTTCATGGGAGGGATCTCCACAAATGTCACAACAATTTTTCATCATACAATCATCAGGAAGATGATCATTGAAACCATAGTGAGGACATGGTGAGAAAGGCTTGGCCTTCAGTCTTTGTTTGGAAGGTGTGGCATACTGATAGCCTTGGTTTTTGTATAGACCTCTTGCTTTTAAAGAAGCAGTGTGGGAAATGTGATCACAAGTTCTGTGGTCCTCTTGTTTGCATATCATACAAAACAGGACTCTGTAGCATTTATCAGTGCTGTGATTTAGATAATTGCACAGCTCACATCTCCCTGAGGGTCTGGGTGTGGTTTTTGGTTTGGAAGAACCTGAGGATACTGAGGGCTTTGTAGATTTTGAGTCAGAGTTTTTTCCAGTAGACTCAATTTTCTCACTCAGCATCCTGACAAGTTCAGTAAGCTGATCAACCTTTGAATCAGTGCATTCAAGCTTCACTTCAGTGGTTACTAAAGGTTTTTGGTGTTCAGTGGGTGCAGGAGTAGGTCTTTTCAGAATAGTCCTTCCTAACCCTGATTTCTCTTTTGGAGAATGTGGTTGATAGACTAATGGTGCAAGGTCAGAATTGGGTTCTGCTCCCTGAAGTTGTTTCAGTGGAGGGAGTGGTGAATCAGACATAGACTCAGTGATGGACTCAGTAGGACTAAGTTCATCAGTGACTCCTAGCAGCTCCTTGATAGCCTGACTTTCAGGCTCCAGGATTCTTCCAGTATTAAAATTTGGCATTTTACTATCAGGATTGTTCCTTTCAATCCAATCACTGGGTTTAGGAGCAAGTTCTTTGCTAGAGAGCAGGTTAGTTGACAGAAAAGTTGTTGAATTGCTGCTTTCCCCAGAAACTTCAGTGAGTTGATCATCACCCAAACCAGTCTTTTTGGAGCTGGGTGAGAGACTCAGTTTTTCATAAAGTTTGGGGTTTTTCTGAGTCCATTTCCAAATAGTTTCCTTTTCTTTCTTAAGTTCTTCCTGAAGAGCTTGATTTTGTTTTACTACTTCAGAGTTTTGAATTTGAAGTGTAACACTTTCAAGCTTGGCTTGTTTTAAAGCAAGTAGTTCATCTCTACTATGATTTAATTCAAAACTCAGTTTGTTAAATTTTGAAAATAAATTAAGTCTTTGCTCTTCAACATACTTAAGATCAACATTAATATAATCTAAGTAAGATTTCCAATCATCATCATCATCCATAGAAAGTAAAAGATTTACCTTCCTCATAGTGATGTTGACCCATTCACCATTCCTTGCATGACTCTTCCCCACAACAAGCTTGTTGTCATCTGATAGGGCCATCAGGGCATTGATGTGAACTTCATCATCATCAGAGGACACTTCAACCTCATCCCAGTCATATGTTTCAGCAACAAGCCCTTTGTTCTTTTCTTGAGAAGGCTTTGGAGCCTGAGGAGGCTAAGAGACTGTTGAGGATGATTCAAGAAGGGTAAGTTTAGCTTTTGCCTTTCTATACTTGGCTTCAAAGTCAATTTGAGGGACTTTTTCAAATCTTTGACTAGAATGAAGCATCTTTGGTTGAAATTTGCTGGGGCCTGAAAAAGAGTTATTTCCTGAAAATTTGAAGGATGGTTCTGAGGATGTTTTTGAAAAACAATCTTTAACAAAATGGCACATTTTGCCACATTTGAAGCATTCAGTGTTATCATTTGCTTTGGAAGGGAATTTGTTTTTCTTAAAAAATATTTTTGAATTAGCAAGGAGTGCTCTTTCATGAAATTCAATTTGAAGATCATTTAGGTACTCCTCACTGGTTCTTTGGTCAACCTCATCATCAGAACCATCCTGAAAATCCTGCACAACACCTTTAGAATAGAAAGCAGTTGATATGGATGAAATTGTCAAGGCCTTTTTGGTCTCCTGAGCTTTACCAGGATATCTCCTGGTGATAAGATTGTCTTCTTAGACAAACTTCCCATAGATGGCAGGGAGCTCAAGGTTCTGAATGTGGTTTGCATTTCTCAATCCCTGAGAGAAGTTTAACCACTTCTCAGGGAGACTGTTGACAAAACCAACATTGATCTCATGTTTTGACAGTATAACACCATCATTGGTCAGCTCATTCAGGAGGGTCTTATACCGAGTATAAGTCTCAGAGAGACTTTCAGAATCCTTGGCCCTGAAGGTATTGAATTCAAGCTTCAGGTCCATGATTCTATTCTCTTTGGTATCAGAAGGCCCTTCATAGCTATGAACCAGGTCAGTCCATGTCTGCTGGGCAGTGGGACAGTTGATCACTGATTCCATTATATCATCAGGAAGGCATGATATAATGATGCTTTTCAGGTGCTGGTCTTGATTGACCACCCTCCTTTCATCTGGGGTTCACTGAGCTTCAGGTTTAATTAAACCTTGGGCAGTTGTTGGGACATATGGACCATCATTAATCAACTTAATGTAATATGGTTCCATCCCAGTTAAGTAGCAAAGCATTCGCTTTTTCCACTTATTAAATTTGCCAACTTCAAGTCGAGGGGCAGTTGCTGAATAACTTCCACCCTTTTTGTCGACAAGTTGGGGAACATCTATGTCAGTCATAGTGGGATCTTGATTTTAAAACCTTGAGCACTCTTAAGTTTTGAAAACAGGTTTAAGTTTTACAAATCAGAGGCTCTGATACCACTTGTTGGTCCCTTTTACTTGGTTAAGTATAACTAAAAAGCTAAAGTAACCAAGTTCTATGACATTTAACAAAGATGTGTAAAATGATTAACAATAAAGTAACGTAAATATAAGAGACAATATTTTCCAACGTTTAATTCTTTATTAGAAGTTAATCAAAAAGAATCGTACCCAAGTGTTTGCGGAATAACACTTGGGATTGAAAATGACAAGTATGGTACAGACTCCTCACTAAACTCAATCAATGTTGAGTAACAACTTTCAGGACCCACTGAGCTATCTCAGGGGTTATGTAACGCTTTGCATTAATTGCACAAAGTTGTCAATATTTACTCCTCTCTTATGCTACCTATTTATACACAAATGTGAACAACCCTATTATACAATGGACCTAAGTGTTCCTCAATAAAATCTTGATAGATTTTATTCTCTGGCAAGGGAAACTTCTTTGGGTTAAGTCCAAAAGGCACTTTTTGATGACAGCCTGGTTTTAGCCATTTGAGGAAAGTTTGACCTTAAAGTAATAAAGCACTTTAATGAAACAGATCAAACTTTCCCGCCTAGTCCCACCAAAACTTCAGTCTTCTAGTCATCAGTCTTCAGTACCATGAAATTGTTGAGGAGTCTTGGGGTTCAGTGAGTTATTGTCATCCTCACTGAACCCATCACCTTCTTCTTGGCTTAGATCACACTTCACTGAGTTCCGCCTCACTGAATGGAGAACCTTTCTTCTTAGGCTCGGTCTAAGCATCCTGAAGATGACTCACTGAGTTACTGTTCACTCAGTGACTTGTTTATACTTAGGTTATTTTACGTTCAAATCCTTGTAAGAAGAGGATTGGGGAATTCAGTGACACAACAATACCAAACGTCGAATTTCAAATTAATATGAAGTTAATTCGAGAAATGGATATTTTTGGAAAGTAAAAATGGAATATGTTCGGGAATGGGAATATTTGATTTTGAAGAAATGATTTCTAAACGAGCTTGATATTGTTAGGAAGTGCCGAGCCTGTAGTTGCCGTTACGTGAGTTGCTTGAGTTTGCTTACGTCTTTCTTCTATCGATTTCTTTTGAGGATTTTCTGGACTTGAGGTGAGTCATAGCCCCACTTTTACTCTTGAACTTTGTTTTCAATACTTGGGGTGAGAAACGTGCAAATTGTTTTATGTGGACTATTATCGCTCTTTGATTTCAAAACTTGCTATGCTTATAGAACTAGGTCGGATTAAGTGAGGCCTATTCACGAACTAGGTAAGCTATTGATTTGGTTATTGAGCGAGGCCTAGACATGAGCTAGGTAAGCTATTGATTTGGTTATTGAGCGAGGCCTAGACATGAGCTAGGTAAGCTATGGATTTGGTTATTGAGCGAGGCCTAGTCTCGAACTAGGTAAGCTATTGATTGGTTGCTGAGCGAGGCCTAGTCCCGAATTAGGTAAGCTATTGGATTGATTATAGAGCGAGGCCTACACTTGAGCTAGGTAAGCTATTGATTGGATTGATTTGAGCTATAGCGTGCACCTATAGGGTTGATTATTTTGGTTGTATTATTTTGGTTGGATTATTTTGGTTGGATGATTGAGGCCTAGTCTAGCTAGCAAGCATTTTGCGTATATGTCCACTATATTGAATTATGAATTTAAACCTATGATCTCACCAGCGAAAGCTGACTTTTAGCACGTTTTCTCTGGTAATTAAGTGATGCCTTTGGATGCTTGGATTGGTGGCTTGGCAATGGAACCCGGTTATGGATCTATTTTCTAAAACTCTGATAAATTATTGTGGACCTACGTTTATTTCTATTGGGCCTTACTTTGAATAATTCTTGGGATAAATGTAAACTTTAAAACCCGTTTTTGTTGTGTTTTTTTTATGTTTACTTTATCTCGTTCTTTCATGACTTTGAATGGATACCAATCCCCGTAGCACCCCGAAAGCTTGTTGAGTCTTCCACTGTATCAAATTTTGGGGGTGTTACAGATTGGTATCAGAGCCAAGGTTATAGAGAACTAGGTAAATAGACACCTAAACTATAACCGATTTTTATAGAAAACGATCCTCGACCATTGCCCGCCAGCCCGCCAAGCCAAAGCATCATTATTATTATTGAGGTATATTGAGATGATTATTAGATATGGGATTCTTGAGATGATTTGAGGTTTATTGATTTAGTGATATGAAGGCGTTTTGGGGAATTATATGCGTTTTGAGGAATTATATGGCTTAATTGTTTTACGAATGATTTTAGTAATGCGGTATTTTAAATCTTTCTTGATTATATATGATTGGGAATTATATGATGATTTTGATATGGTATTTTGAGTTCGTGGTTTAGTTGTTTTGAAACACTTACACCTACCCTACGCCGTTGTCACAGACTATGGCCACCCGTATGTTTGACGTTGTTGAGGATATTCTTACTGCACCTGTACACCCAGCACAGATCACCATGGCTCCTGATGATCCTTACAGGGTTGCCATGCATTCAGCTACTGTGTCACCGACAGCTTCTACTTCAGCACCGCCTGCTGCATCTACGCAGGGACCCTCATCTTCTTTAGGGCTCCCTGGTACATCGAGGCAGCTTACTCTTCATCAGGCTTTGGCTCGTGTGGCTCCACGTTTTGCCCACCGAGCTATGGCACGTATGTCGGTACACCCTACTTCACCACCTTTACAGTTGGATGCTCACTCTCTCCTGTCAGATGCACCACCTGCATCATTGCGTCGTCGTCCTAGATCACCTACCCCATCACCACATGGTTCACCTGTTAGGAGATGATGATTGATGATGTACTCTTCCGATGAGGAGGAGGAGGAGTACATGGGTGAGGATGAGACTGATGTCCTTCAGGAGGCTGAGCAGGGTGATGATGATAACCCTTAGGAGGAGGATGACCCTCAGGAGGAGGAGATGCCTGATGATGATGATTTGTTAGTGCCGCCAGCTCAGGCTGAGGAGCCTGATTCACCTATACATCCGATAGAGCCTGTTTCACCTGATCATCTATTTTTGTTTGAGTTGCCACCTGGTAGTACCGTTGAGTCGGATGCACCTTCTGAGGTTTCTGCTGAGCATGCAGAGTTAGGTGAGACTGGTAGGATGTGGGCTCAGATTACTGCACAGGGTGAGAGGATCTCACGGTTATCTGATCGACTTGAGATGGTTATTGGAGAGTTTATCGCGGATCTGAGAGTTGATATGACGGTGGTTGTGGGCAGGACGACTGAGATGAGGAGAGGTTTGATGGAGATTCACGAGCATATTGAGGGTTTACAGCGAGGTTTTATTACAGCTCAAGAGGCCGACCGCAAGTTATGGCAAAGGAATGCCGAGCTGGAGAAGGAGGTGGCTGACCTCAAGAGAGACAGCGACACCCATGGTGTGGAGTTAGGATCACTATGGAGAGAGCTTGATGGCTTGAGGCAGGAGTTGAGGAACCACCGCCAGCAGCGTGGCTAGATGTTTGTGTTATGTTATCTTGTTGCTTTCTAAACCGAGGAGTGTTCGGTTAGAAAAGCTAGTTATCCTATTTTGATGTACTTTCCGTTGATCATTCATCTCGTTTGGAACAATTATTATCTTTGTGCTTTTCGGTAGTTGAAACGATGTTGGATCTTTATTGTATGGTTGATGGTTATTATTATATGGTATTATATGGTTTTTGGTTATTGTGGAAATTGAGTTCCTATTCGCCTTATTGATGTTTTACGGTGTATTGTTGACGTTCTTTCCATGACTTGGCTTCGTTGATTTAATTCTTGTTGAGCATATGATAAGTTCTATCGGAGACTCATGAACTTGTATGATGTTTCAGATCAATGGCCCCATGACGAAACCCTGTTAGAGCTACCAGAACTGGTTCTGCAACGACTACCCCTGGTCGTCGAGGACGCCGTCCTACTCGAAATGTTGAGACCCCTACTCCTGATAACCTGGACACTACTAACCGCAACAACAGCAATCAAAATGTTGATGTTCAGGGAGACAATGATCATGTTCCACTTAACGCACCTACTGTGGATCAAGCAATGATCAATCAACTTGTGGAGCAACGAGTTGCTGAACTACTAGCTGAGTCAAATCATTCCAACAATTCTGCTGGAACATTTCCACCTGTTCGTACTAATGGATGTAACTACAAGGAGTTTAAAATTTGTGGACCCATTGAGTTTGGTGGAATTGAAGGAGTGGTCTACTTGGTCAGGTGGATAAAGAAGACTGAGTCAGTGTTTAATGTCAGTGGTTGTGCGGAGAATGCGAAGGTAAAGTTTGCTTCTTTTACCTTCAAGGATGAAGCTTTAACTTGGTGGAACAATTACCGTAATTTGGTTGGGAGTGATGTGGCCTATGCTATGACTTGGGAGCAATTTAAGTCTTTGCTGATTCAGACTTACTGCCCAAGGAATGAGATTAAGAAGCTGGAGATTGAGTTCTGGAACCACAAGGTGAAAGGTACCGATATGGCAACTTACAATCGCCGTTATCGAGAGTTAGCCTTACTTTGCCCCGATATGGTTAGGACTGAGGCACAAAGGATCGAGAGGTATACCGATGGGTTGCCGGTAGCTTCAAGGAACGATGTGATTTCTGCTAAGCCTGCAAACATTCATGAGGCTATCACTATTGCTCAACAATTGATGGACTCGTTGGCATTGGAAGAAGCTGAGAAAGACAAGAATGGAAAGAGGAAGAGGGATAATCACTCTAAGGGTAATGATCGTCGAAACAAGCGACAAACAACTACTAGAGCTTATGCTATAGCAGATGGAGACAAGAAGAACTACAATGGAGATGCACCCAAGTGTAACCCATGTTATAAGAATCATTCTGGACGATGTACTGTGATGTGCAAGAATTGCTCTAGGATGGGACACATAGCTAAGGATTGTAGAGCTCGACCACTTGCTATGGTTCAAGCTACTCCTGAAACTATGAGTAAGGCAAATGTTACTTGTTATGGATGTGGAAAGTAGGGACATTATAGGAATGCGTGTAGGGAATCGTGGAACCGAGGAAATCAAGGATCGGGTGGTAATGGGTAAAATAATGGAAACCGTGGAGCTGGAGGAAACCGTGGATGACAAGATAATGGGGATCAAAGTGTGGAAGCTGGAGCTGCTCATGGAAGAGTGTATGCACTTGGGAACGACAGAGAAGATCCGAACATCGTTACTGGTACGTTCCTTCTCAATAATCGTTATGCTTCCATACTATTTGATACTGGTGCCGATAAGAGTTTTGTGTCCACTAAGTTTGCACCCTTACTAGAGAAACCCCCGATGGCCTTAGGAATTGGTTATGATGTAGAGCTAGCTAATGGGAACATAGAGAGAATTAGGATTATCATTCACGGTTGCACGTTAAACTTTCTGAATCGTCCTTTCAACATAGATCTTCCACCCGTCACGTTAGGAAGTTTTGATGTCATTATTGGTATGGATTGGTTGTCGAAGTATCGTGCTCATATACTTTGCGATGAGAAGATCGTGCGTGTGCCTTACGGCAAGGAGATTCTGAACATACCAGGAGATAGAAAGGATTTGAGAGGCCCATCTAGATTAGCGGTCATATCTTGCATTAAATTGCCGAAGCTAATGGAAAAGGGATGTTGCCTTTTCTTAGCTCAAATTTATGAGAAAGGAGGGAAGGAGAAGAAGGAAAGGTGCATTGGAGATGTGCCTATAGTTCGTGATTTTTCGGATGTGTTTCCCGATGAATTGCCGGGAATTCCGCCTACTAGACAAGTAGAGTTTCAGATTAAGTTGATACCTGGTGCTGCACCTGTAGCACGAGCGCCTTATCGTCTTGCACCTACTGAACTGGAAGAGTTGTCGAAACAATTAGCGGAGTTAGCCGAAAAGGGATTTATAAGACCAAGTTCTTCGCCTTGGGGAGCCCCGGTCTTATTTGTGAAGAAGAAGGATGGATCGTTTCGTATGTGTATTGATTATCGAGAGTTGAACAAGTTAACGGTGAAGAATAGATACCCGTTACCGAGGATCGACGATTTGTTCGATCAGCTTCAAGGATCGAGTGTGTATTCGAAGATCGATTTGAGATTGGGATACCATCAACTTCGAGTTCGCGAGGAAGATATTCCGAAAACGGCTTTCAGAACCCGTTGCGGGCATTACGAGTTTCAGGTGATGCCGTTTGGGTTGACTAACGCACCGGCGGTATTCATGGACCTCATGAATCGGGTGTGTAAGCCTTACTTGGATAAGTTCGTGATTGTGTTCATCGATGACATTCTAATTTATTCGAAGAGTGAGGAAGAGCATGAGGAGCACCTAAGGCTTATCTTAGAATTGCTCAGGAAGGAGAAACTGTATGCCTAGTTTTCTAAATGTGAATTTTGGATTCCGACGGTACAATTTCTGGGTCATGTGATTGATAGACAAGGAGTTCATGTAGATCCTGCTAAGATTGAAGCGATTAAAGATGACCCCAACAGAAGTTCGTCAATTTTTTGGTCTAGCCGGTTATTACCGAAGATTCATTGAGGGATTTTCGAAGATAGCAAAACCATTGACCAAATTGACTCAAAAGAGTGTTAAGTACGAATGGGGAGATAAGGAGGAGGAAGCATTTCAATTACTTAAGGAAATGTTGTGTAGTGCTCCTATCTTTGCGTTACCTGAAGGTAAAGAGGACTTTGTCGTCTATTGTGACGCTTCTCGTAACGGTTTAGGAGCTGTGCTGATGCAACGAGAGAAAGTGATAGCTTATGCTTCCCGACAGCTCAAGAAGCACGAGAAGAACTACACCACCCATGATTTGGAGTTAGGTGCTGTGGTTTTTGCCTTGAGGATATGGAGACATTATCTGTATGGTACCAAATGTGTTGTATTCACGGATCACAAAAGTCTACAACACATCTTGAATCAAAAAGAGCTCAACATGAGACAACGACGTTGGATTGAGTTGCTAAGCGATTATGATTGTGAAATTCGCTACCATCCTGGTAAAGCAAACGTTGTTGCTGATGCTCTTAGTCGAAAGGAGAGAATTCCACCATTACGAGTTAGCTCGTTAGGAATGACTATCGTATTGCCATTACCGTCTCAAATATTAGAAGCTCAAATGGAAGCGTTGAAAGCAGAAAATCGACCTGCTGAGAACATATTTGGGATGGCAGAAAATGAGAAGGGATTTGTTAAGCGTTCTGATGGAGTATTATGTTTTGGAGAGCGAAGTTGGGTACCATTGTTTCGAGGAATTCGAGAGTTGATTATGCATGAGTCGCATAAGTCAAGATACTCTATTCATCCTGGGTCTGACAAGATGTACCAGGATTTGAAAAAGTTATATTGGTTACCAAATATGAAGGCAGATATAGCGTTGTACGTTAGTAAATGTTTGACATGTTCTAAGGTTAAAGCCGAACATCAAAGACCGTCAGGATTATTGACGCAGCCAGAACTCCCGGTTTGGAAGTGGGAGCGGATCACAATGGACTTTATTACCAAATTACCAAAGACAGCTAGCGGTTGTGACGCTATATGGGTAATTGTGGATCGATTGACTAAGTCTGCTCATTTCCTGGCGATTAGTGAAGATGATAGTGTTGACAAACTTGCGAGGTTGTATGTGAAGGAGATAGTTTCTCGTCATGGAGTTCCGATATCGATTATTTCTGATCGCGATAGCCGCTTTATGTCAGCGTTGTGGCAATCACTTCAAACTGCTTTGGGGACGAGACTTGATATGAGTACTGCATATAACCCCCAAACCGATGGTCAAAGTGAGAGAACTATTCAGACTTTGGAGGATATGCTTCGTGCATGCATAATAGACTTTGGTAAAGGCTGAGAGAAATATCTACCCCTTGCGGAGTTCTCCTACTACAATAGTTACCACACAAGTCTTAAAGCTGCACCGTTTGAAGCTTTATATGGTCGTAAATGTCGTTCACCTATTGGTTGGGCAGAAGTTGGAGATAGCCAACTCACAGGCCCTGAACTTATTTTGGAAACTACTGAGAAAGTAACGCAAATTCGAGATACTGGATAGAGAGATTAAACGACTTAAGAGAAGTCGTATTCCGCTCATCATCGTTCGTTGGAATTCGCGGCATGGACCGGAATTCACGTGGGAACGTGAGGATGAGTTTCGAAAGAGATATCCGAAGCTTTTTACTTCGTAGATGGTTTGTTCCGAGAGAAACCCAGGACGGGTTTCTTCTGAGGCTGGGAGGATGTGACAACTGGCAAATTAGGGAGCCGTTTTTAAAACCCGCATTAATTTAAAAATTATAATTTTGGAATATTTGAAAAGTTTATCGTGACGAGATATTTTATGAACGTTGGAATCTGATTTTAATCGTACGTTATTATGGGATTCGATTATTTGTTAATGGTTTGGTTTGGTTCATTCGTGATGATTTATTTTTGAGATCATTATTTGGCACTACATTGACTCCGGCACTAGGATAACCTAACAATTTTAATTATTTTAATATTGGTTCGGATATTTATATTTTTGGAACGTATCGCGAGGTTTTGATTATTTTGGAACGATTTCGGTTTGAGGAAGTTGATTTGTTATTTAAGGTTTCGGGTTTGGTCCGTATATTTACACCGGGCTACTTAACCCACTTTACGCCTTAATATATTACTATCATTAATAAAAAGGGTTTTTTTTTTATATAAGAGTAAATTGAAAATCGTCCTTGTGAAAACCTGATAAAGCAACACAACAACACCATCACCTTCACCAACATTCACATCTCTCTCTCTCTCTTTTTAACACACCATCACCGCCACCCTTAAACCTCCAATAGCGCCACCACCGCCACTCTCACACCAAAAATAACACCACCATCTTAATCATCTTTCCCCGATCTATCTATTGGTATAAACCACGCGCGATTTGGACCACCTTAACACCCCTTACGAATTAATACCACTACTCTAACACCACCATTTTTGTTTAACCTTGTTGGGTTTTTAAAGAAATCAAGTTTGGAGTCGATTTTGAAGGTGAGTGGCCACGAATCTCACTCGTGTGCCTCGATTTGTGATATAATCCGTGTCCACACGGGTTATATTTTTTGGGTTTCGAAATATAATGATGGGGAAATGATATTTTTGTCATTAAAATCTGTTTGGTATCTTGGGTTTTGGTTTTGACGTAAGTTTGATGCTCGACTTATGTTATGGGTCTCGTTTGGTTTTGATTGTTGGCTCGTATGGAGCTTGGCCGAGACTTAAGGTCTCGGTGTGACCCTTTTCTTGGCTTGTTGGGAGCCCAAGAAGACTCATGGTCCGATATTATTTGATACTTGGTTGTATTTGGTGACCGATTTGAGGTTATGGTTGTTTGGTAATTTTGTTGTTGTCGTGGTTTGTTGCCGACGACCCTATGGGTCCGTTTGGTTCGACTTGGCTCGTATTAGAGCAATGCCGAGACCTAGAGGTGTCGGGCGTGACCATAATATGATTATTGTGGTGTCATTTTGACCCGGGTTTGACTTGGTAAGTCGACCCGTACGTATGGTATATATATTGTTGTTGAGGTTTATATTTGTTGGATGATATTAATTGTTGACTTTATTATTATGGGTTCATGGTTATTTGTTGAGCTTGAAGTGGTACATGGACTTGTGATTTGGATTATGGAGTTGTGTTGACGAGTGTGGATTTGGGGACCGATTGTGAGACGGTCACTAGAATGACGGAGATAGGATTAGTTGGGTGTCGTAGTCGGGCCCTCATGTTGTAGCACGTGGATATGGGATTAATTTGGACGGAGTTGATTTATTTATTTTGACATGGTTATTATTTTGGACTTGGACTATGAGCCGAGGGTGATGACTCGGACATGTGACCAAATTCTTATGACTCGATAAATATTTAAAATTAAACATTAAAAACAATACTCGTAATAATATTATTGATAATATAATCGTTTATATACGTATATATAAACGTGATAAACGTACATATATATATATATATATATATATATATATATATATATATATATATATATATATATATATATATATATATATATATATATATAAATGCGTATATTAGTAATAAAACGATCACGAGTAAGCGTTATAATAGTATAACGATAATTATTATACTATGCAAATAGTGCAATAAATGTCGAAGTATTATTATAGATAATAACTATAAATGATGTCGAGAAATAATACGTCGGGTAAGTAATAATTAAAAACATGACTTTTTATAAATTTAGAAAAACTTATCGAGTTATACGAGTTGTAGTTACTTAAGTCCAAGTGGGCTTTAGTATGTGACTTTTGTGTTGTCACGGATATATGACGATTAATATAAACATTTTATATAACAAGTGACTTATTTAATCGACGGATTAGATAGAGTTATTTAGCTATATAAAATGAGTATATTAATGGGCATCGAATCCCACGACGCCCATAGGTTGTGGTACGTGTTTTTGGATAATAAATTACTATATATCTCGTGGAATTTGGCTGATTTGACGATATATATAGGAAATTTATTGGACTACGATATATACCAAATAGTATACTTTGTGTTATGTGCTTTAGGTTGGGTATAATCTTGGAACGATATATTACGTAAGTAAATATGGGAGATTACCAAATCGACGGATTTGATAAACTTCGATTATTTATTTAAATAATATATTGGGCTAATATTAGACTTATAGATGGTTTATTATTTCTTTCGTTGTGGCTTCTTGGTTTGAGTTGTGTCGACCCTTCACCCATATGGATACCAAACGTCGAATTTCAAATTAATATGAAGTTAATTCGAGAAATGGATATTTTTGGAAAGTAAAAATGGAATACGTTCGGGAATGGGAAAATTTGATATTGAAGAAATGATTTCTGAACGAGCTTGATATTGTTAGGAAGTGCCGAGTCTGTAGTTGCCGTTACATGAGTTGCTTGAGTTTGCTTATGTCTTTCTTCTATCGATTTCTTTTGAGGATTTTCTGGACTTGAGGTGAGTCATAGTCCCACTTTTACTCTTGAACTTTGTTTTCAATACTTGGGGTGAGAAACATGCAAATTGTTTTATGTGGACTATTATCGCTCTTTGATTTCAAAACTTGCTATGCTTATAGAACTAGGTAGGATTAAGCGAGGCCTAGTCACGAACTAGGTAAGCTATTGATTTGGTTATTGAGCGAGGCCTAGACATGAGCTAGGTAAGCTATTGATTTGGTTATTGAGCGAGGCCTAGACATGAGCTAGGTAAGCTATGGATTTGGTTATTGAGCGAGGCCTAGTCCCGAACTAGGTAAGCTATTGATTGGTTGTTGAGCAGGTAAGCTATTGGATTGATTATAGAGCGAGGCCTAGACTTGAGCTAGGTAAGCAATTGATTGGATTGATTTAAGCTATAGCGTGCACCTATAGGGTTGATTATTTTGGTTTGATTATTTTGGTTGGATTATTTTGGTTGGATGATTGAGACCTAGTCTAGCTAGCAAGCGTTTTGCGTATATGTCCACTATATTGAATTATGAATTTAAACCTATGATCTCAACAGCGAAAGCTGACTTTTAGCACGTTTTCTCAGGTAATTAAGTGATGCCTTTGGACGCTTGGATTGGGGGCTTGGCAATGGCACCCGGTTATGGATCTATTTTCTAAAACTCTGATAAATTATTGTGGACCTACGTTTATTTCTATTGGGCCTTACTTTGGATAATTCTTGGAATAAATGTAAACTTTAAAACCCGTTTTGGTTGTGTTTTTCTTATGTTTACTTTATCTAGTTCTTTCATGACTTTGAATGGATACCAATCCCCGTAGCACCCCGAAAGCTTGTTGAGTCTTCCGCTGTATCAAATTTTGGGGGTGTTACATCACGAATATGAATATTATTTTGAAGTTCACACAAGCACTCATAAAAATAGTTTTTTGGGTTGTAATTCACTCTTATAACTCAATCATAACTTATAAATCTACCATATGCTTGTAACAGAAACAAAATTGCACCGACCAGACGTAAGCACCAAGTATAAATATCAAAGAGGACTTTTATTCGGGTAATATCGTAAGGTTTAAGCTTTATAAGGTATATTATAAACATGGAATTTATTTGTAAGAAACTTAAGTCGGGGAATCCTTTAATCTCCTTATTCTTTCTCTTTTTTCAAAACTTTTATTTTTTTACTTATTTTTTCCTTTTTCTTCTTTTTTTATTTTCTTTTTTCTTTTCTTTTTTATAACTCATACTCCATTCTTCCGATTCCCGACTAAGTAATATTTTTATTGTTTTCTTGATAGATAATAGAAACAAAAGTTTTTAATCTCAGAAGGGTGTATCTAGTGGATAATAACACTAAAACTGAGTGCTAAATGGGTTTAATTTAGTTTAGAAAACGGATGGCTTGTATATGGTGTAAATCCTAATTTTTGCCTCTTATCACATAAAAATACTTATATCACACGAATTTGATCTCAATGCGGTCTCATAATGGTTTCTAATACAAGTTCTAGAATCACATAAATTATCGACACACTTATAATCAAAGAAATCAAGCATAAAAAGATATATGCCGATATAGGCTCGAATTCTTCACTTTTTCGGTGGTAATGGTTATATGTTGTGCAAATAATGTCATTTAATCCCGATTCAGATTTCTAACGATTGTTTGGATACATTTTCTTATAAAACTCTTTATTATTAAATTTATTTATTTTATACCCTCGTAATCAGCGTACATATCTAAAATGTGCGTCGATTTTTATTCAAATTTACGACGATTTTTTAATATAAGCGGCGGTTTTTATAAATTTTTATTCTTAACAGTTTATACTAATATAGTTCTTTCCTTTATTTTTCAAGTTATCTTTCTCCCCATACTTAAATTAAGCATTGTCCTTAATGCTTTAGAATTAAAAATAAACAAAGTATAACGGGAAAAATAAAGATAACGGTACTTCCCGGGTATTCTTTGGTTTTTCCCCGAGAAATCTTCCAAGTCTTGTCCACCTTTTGGACAAATTCTTTTTTCTGCACACACATTATGCAAAACATTTCCACAAAATGGTAATGTGTACTTATACACATTACATTAGTTATAACAATAATAATAATAATAATAATAATAGGAATAGGAAATTGTTTTAGTTTCGTGTTCAGGTGGTGCCATTGTGGTGCAATTGTTTTGAGTGGGTACAAACAGAGATACCCATTACAGACCATTCAAATATAGTTAAAAACATGTTTAGAAATTGTCTTTGAAATATGACCAACACCCTAGTCATCCACAGAATCCAACGCAAATGAAACAACCCCGCCGTGCATTCCAGCCAAGCACGGCGGCCTTTACTCCTGCACTTCTTCTTCACCATTCATTCAGAGGCTCCATCTCTAACACTTCTGGCAGGTTCTTCAGCTTCCCTGACTCATCTCTTAAATACCAAAAGCTCCTCACATCAACTGGCTTACATTTCACAGGCTTACAAAATAACTCCATATCTTCATTATTAAACAACCCCATACTTTTTTCAATCCTGTTAATGATGTGACCATAACACAAACATGTCCCTCCAGCAGCAGAAGCTCCATTTGCTAAGTGTTGAGCAATGATCCAAATCACATTGAGGTGCCTCAATGGATGTTTCTTGTCAAAAGCATGTAGAATCCACAAATCCTCATCTAGAACATATTGCTCATGGTAAGACCTGTGAAGGATTGAATGCACCAACAACTTATGCAACACCTGCGACATGAGATTCTTAATCTTCCAAACCCTTTTCCTTCCATATACTCTCACATCTTCTCCACTTATCTCTTTCCAATAAGTTGTTGCATCAAAATCTCCCTTTGTTCTTTCTCCTTTACTGATCATGTATATGAATTTGTCATTACAAGATTCCTGTTCTGAAATCAATCCCAACATTCTTCCAAATTGAATCATAGACACATTCATTCTTTCTCCTCCTAGCCTAAAACTGATGAAAAGATCAGTCTCCATCCCCTCATCTCTAATTTCTTTCACTACCTTCACACTGCACAAAAATTCCAACACCCATTCCTTGTAGATTGGCTCCCTAATCTCCAAAGCTCTCTTCCAAATCCATGAGGTGACAATCTCTGTGTTAAATACCATCCTGACTAACAACATGTCCTCAATCCACTCAAAACATCCTAAATTTTTAATTATGCGCCAGTCTACAATCCTTGGTACATGTATCTCTTTTTCATAGAGTCTACTTAGCTTACTGTTCAAAACCTTCTTCTCCACTCTATCCACTTTCTTCCACATCAGATTTGGGTGTTCTTCAGGTTTTTCTTAGGTGTTTTAAGAGCTCCTTTGGTCCTAGATGCTTTGTTAGAACTTCCTTCACCATCCGTGTTCTACTCACATAATCACAAACAAGCAACATTAGCTGTTAGAAAACATAAGCATCACATATATAATCAATTAAGCAAGTTTCATCTATTCTGTGTTCAAATATTTCCAGAAAAGCGGCGATTTAAATTATAAAACCGGCCGTTACGTGACAAAATAGCGAAAATACTCGGCGGTTTTTATAAAAACTCCGTGGTCTTGGCTATAAGACCTGCGGTTTTATTGCTCTACACACTCAGTGCTCTGTTCTTATATCAAAAAAACTTTTTCATAGCTAAATAATTATCTCAGTCTCATCCTCTTACTATCCTTATATCATATAAGCAATCATAAGTTTCTATCCAAGCATAATAGTTCAATTATTAACCAGTTAAAGCATCATATATCAATTTTATCATGTATCAAAGGCAATTCTTCAAAATTCCTCTTAAAACATACATTAGTCCATCATAAAATCATGTCATATGTCTTAAGTAACTACTAGTACTATAAGCATAGGCAGTCACTAGTCTTAGGTCACAGATAACCCTAAATCAATAGTGATCAAAATTCTATAACCAGGCAAGGGGCAAACTTAATAATCATATAAGATAACACATAATCAAGCATTAAACAACCATAATTCATATTATCATAGCAAACCCTAAGTTTTTGGTTGTAAAAACCCAAAGAAAATTTCAAAAGATCAACACAAGTGTAAAATTACCCTCATTGTGTTGAAATCAAGTGTTTGGAATGGAAAATGATCTTAGAATAATGAAAAAGCATTGGTTTTGGTTGCTATGTGTGTTTAAAGCGTGTTCTTCTTTTTAGCGCGTATGTTGAAAATGATATGTGTTCAAGTTATAAAAGCTTCCCTCGTTAAAAGTGCGGCGATCTTGGTTAAAAGATCAGTGGTTTTTCTCTACAAATTTCTTAACAGTCTGTTATGAACTACCAAAAGTAGTGAGAGTCAAAACTATAAACTATAACAATCATAGAAATATGTACAATACATATTCATTCATCTCTTATCAGAGGGATAATCATCAAGCATAAGCTTGAGATACAGTTTTATTCAAAATATGAAAAATAACATAGAAAAAAAAAGAAAAAAAGAAAAGAGTGTTGTTTCAACTGCATTTTGTTACTCTTGTTGTTCATGTAGTGAAATGGTCTGGTGACATGATGTCTCTCATCTTGTAGGAACCATATGGCTTCCTCTTGGTGTCAAGAGAAGTGTTAGATGTTGTTGGATTTTCTTCCTTATTAGGACCAACTTCTCCTTCCTCATTAACTTCTGCCCGTAAAGTGATTTCTCCGTATTGGTAATTAATCATGCTTCTGGTGTGTTCCATGAATGTTCTTCCTAATGTCACATCAGGTTCTACATCATCTTCAACAGGGTTAACATAGAAATCTAGTTCATAGCTTTTGTTTTTTTCAATATAATCTCTCATAGCTTCTCCTACCAGTTTCATAGACAACTTCTTATCAATTTTTTTATCCCCATTTTTCAAAACCTCATATTTTAAATCAAGTTTAACCACATATTCCTGGGAAATGAAGTTCTTATCTTGGTCAAGGTCTAGAATTCCATCTGAGGCAAACAATCCCTCAATATAACATGGTGTTACATATTTTACCCCAACTTCACTTCCATTTCCAATCCTATGAAGTAAAAATACCTTAGTTTTTTCATTCATCTCAGGGGCACAAGGATTCATTCTCCAGAAACTCTTTCTGTGTACATTAATGTCCAGGTGAATGGTTAGCAATCCTTTGGAAAAGTCTATAATTCCATTTGTCTGTTTTAGAAAGTTTCTCCCTAAGATTACACTATGTTCCAATTCATTATCACTGGGTTAACATCAAGTTCAACAAAGAATATATCCATATTCATTTGCACCAGCAATCTCTTAGTGATCTCCTTCCTACCATTCTCCTTTTCCTCAATGCTCACCCCTAGTTTCTTCACTAAGTCCTTTGATATTAGACTCCTGCTATAATCCAAATCAGCCACAGCATCATGAGCATAATTATTCTCAACAAAGTAAGGAGTGATAAATTTCATATAACATTCCTCAGTTTCCATTCTGTTAAAATTGTGAATCTTTTGTTCATTTACCTTGTTATCAGCTGTAACCTCAAAAGTAATTTCTCCCTACCAAGTGTTCTTGCTTTCCACTTGGTCTTTTTCATCATTCATGATTCCTAAGTCCGAATTGTTTTGACTCATGGCTAAAATAGCTAAAATGTGCGAAAACATCAAATGAAACATTAATAGGTTAGTCAAATAAGTTATAAGCACATATTCATACTCCAATAATCTCATATTACTCATATATGTCAAGATATGCGTTTGTTTTATCATCATAAAAGAAAAACAGGTCTTCTATAAAGATTTTTGTAGAAAACTTCGGCATTCTTTAAGAAAAATGCGGCGGTTACGCGATTTTTTAACAGTTTTATTTGAATTTCTCCAGAAATACGGCGGTTAGGAATAAAACCGGCGTGCTTCTAGGTTTTATCAGTTCATCATAAGAGATATAATCATTCATAAACTAAGATAATAGTTGAAAACAAATTTCAATTATCATATCATTCATAAGAGCAATCCAGTATAACATTCTCAAGCAAACAAATAGAAAATAAAAGCAAAATATTTTTGTGATTTTCATTTAAATTTGCAATTTATACTTATGCAGTAATTCAGATAATAAAAATAAAAGAAAAATGAATCTTATGTTCTCAAAACCTGGATAAAGCATTATACAAGTTTGTTTTGGGGGTTTTTGAAATCAAATCCAACTGTTTCTTCAAATTTACTGAAAATGCTGCGGTTTTTGTCTGAAAAACCGGCGTTCTTTGTTTCTCAGAGTCCAAATTCTTCCAAATTTTTGTAATAAAACTTTGTATTAATAAGCAAAAACTATCGTTAAGATCAAATTAACCTCCCCGGCAGCGGCGCCAAAAACTTTGATGTGTTTTGAAAGCTTTAAATTTATAAGACAAGTTTCACCATTTCCTTAATTCACAAAACACATGGGTAAAAGTATAACCCCCGTTAATAGTAAAGGATTTAGGTAAGATCAGGTCATCCAAGAGAGGTAATGGTTCCTTACGGTAGCTATGATTAACAAAATTAGATTCCAATGATTGTCACTTATCACTAAAACCGTTTTTGTTGGATTTAAGATTTTTGTATTGTTTTTCCCAATTGATTCAAAAGTATGTTTATTCAAGGCTCAGCACATGAGAATCATAAGCAATAGTATCACAGAAGGTACATGGACAACGCATAGAAGTAAGGCATGATGGTTAATCATGTAAACTAGTTTATCCATTCTATGTAAAAGAATCTCCTTTCGGCCTTTGATTCTATAAACACAGAATGCATAAAGTGTGGTCCAAGTATGCAGTATAAAGTATGCATTTCCTCTAGTCAAGTCGTTAGACATGAGACAAGCCCTTAAACATGTCATAGTCAAGGTTATCATTTGTTTTACTAAGCAATTCTCACAAGCATAGCAATGAATTGTTATAGACAGACAATTCATAATATAATCAACATGATTTAATCTTTCAACCTTTAAGCAATCACAATGACCAATCAAGACAAATGATAATAGAGTAAACAATGACATATCAAATGCATATATCATAGATTAAATATTCATGATACAATTCTCATAATAATCATGGCAGAAGTGCCTCGAATAAACATAAAGTTACTACTCCATATTCTTAATAAAGTAAAATGTGTAAACAAGTATTATCATCATAACAACGAATGTATACCAAAGATTCTCGTGCTCCAAGGTGTTTCTCCAGGTATGATAGTATCTCCAACTCCTTAGCTAGTGGTTTTGGTGCAAACCACTATTAAACTGCTTCTTAGTGATCAAGAGATTATTCGTTATTGAGATGTGTCTATATCTCTAATTTGGACCTCTATTTATAGTGCAAAGGCAACCTTAATACGTCCATGGTGAGTAATGACAAGCAAATGATCGGCCTCTTTATTGATGTGGCTCATTAATGTAGAAATGCATAATTGTCATTAGAAGTGCACCACACAATTGGTGTAAAACCAGCGGACTTCTCTATTACGTAATCGGCGCTCTTTCTACATATAACCGGTGTACTTGATTGTTTAACTCGTGTTTGTATAGTTGACCAAAGGTGCATTTAAGCAGCGTGCTTTCTCCATAAGATCGGCGTGCTTTTGTTCAAACTAATAATAATTATCTTGAGTTATTCATTTCTTGTGCTTCTTGTGTCATTTCACCAATCCCCAATCCTACACATTCATTCACGTATTAAGTACCAAAAGTCCTAATAATGAGGTTATTTTCTATATAATTTACATAATATTGAGGGTATAAATATGTATAATACGAGACTCATCTGTCCAACTTCCTTTTTTTCTTAACTCAAGAAACTGTGCTCCTTAATATGTTTAGCATGATAACATTACAAGATCTTGTATGGAACCTAGACATAACTGCCTTTTGTCACCTTAATTCCAATTCAAGTAATTTAAGTATTATTTTTAATAAACACTTATTTCCATCTGTGTGTGTCGGTGACGGTAATATAATACCTGTTATGAATACAAGTCATAGCTATCTTACAAATTTAAATCGACTACTACACTTCCATAAAGTACCTGTAACTCCTACGATAATTAAAAATCTTATTTTTGTACATTAGTTTACTAGGAATAATAAATGTAGACTTGTGTTTGATGAATTTCGGTTTACATGAAAGACTTTTTGACTTGCCATATCTTCCTCAGATGTGATAGTTTGGGGGACAACTATCTAGTTACCAAGCTATCTCTTATCCCTACCGACATGCTTTATACTAGTCCTTCTACGTGGCACCGACGCCTCGGTCATCCACGTGAAGACATGCTACAATCACTTATATCTCGTAGTTTTATTTCTTGAGATAAAGAGAAGTCTAAACATATTTTTCATTCTCGTCATTTTGGTAAACATGTGAAACTTCGATTTACTAGTTCAGATTCAGTTGTTTCAAATTGTTTTGACATTATTCATTCAGATTTTTGGACATCTCCTATTTTAAGTCATGGTGGTTTTAAGTATTGCAGTTTGTTTATAGATCTTTTCTTTATCATTATTTGTGGATTTATCCATTTTGTCACAAGTCTGACGCATTAAATTTCTTTTCCCATTCATATGTTAAGAACAAATTCAATTGTGAAATAGAAACTTTTTCAACTGATCATGGTGGTGAATTCGACAATAAACAACTTCTTTAATTATTTAAAATTTATGTATACAATTTCGATTCTCATGTCCTAAAACCTCTCAACAGAATGGTAAATCAAAACGCAAGATTATAATTATTAATAATGTGATTCAGACTTTATTGTTTCAAGGAAATCTACCTCCTCAATTTTGGGTCACATCACTCCATATGACAGCTTATCTCCTTAATTTACCTCCACGACCATCAACAACGAAGTACCATTTCAAAAGTTATTCAACAAAGAGCCAAATTATTCACGCCTCTGCATCTTTAGGTGCCTTTTCTACCCTCACTTACACTCACCTCATGAACTTGTTCCCCGTGCTACACCATGTATTTTCTTAGGTTATCCCGCTTACCATCTAGGTTATCTGTGTCTTGATATTTCAGCTAATAAGATTATACTTTCACGATACATTACATTTGATAAAGACCAATTCCCCCACGGCTCTATGACACCCACTAATACACCATCTTACTCTTTCCTTGAGCCAGCACCTCCCACATTTACAAGTCACTTTATTCTATCATCACAAAATAATCAAACTCCAAAAACTGAGTGAACCTTTAAATCTAAATGCACCTAATTTACGTCAGGCCTAATCAACCCACCTACGGCCTAATCCGTAAACAACAGACCACCTAACCTGCCTTCTACATCATCCTATCACCACATTCAATCTTCACAGCCAGCCCATTTCACCAATATCTCTCCTGGCCAAACATCTAGGTCCCCACCATAATATCCAATTACACCCACCAGCCCACCTTATCAAATCCTCATTTAATTGTCATACGTCATGTGTCTCCACTCCCTAAGTTTCCATTCTCTACTATCAAAGATTAAATTTGAAAAAAGCAATGACTGATAATTTTAATGCGTTGATTAAAAATGGTAATTGGATTCTTTTGCCAAGGCCACTTGGTGTTAATATTGTTCGCTCTGTGTGGTTGTTTTGGCATAAATATCATGCAGATGTCACATTTATTCGTTGTAAGGCTTAGTTGGTTTCTAATGGTAGTAATCAACAACGACTTGGTATTGATTGTGATGAGATATTTATTCTGGTGGTTGAACCAACTACTATTCGTACTGTCTTTAGTCTTGCATTGTGTCGCAAATGGCCAGTTCATCGGCTTGGCGTTACGATTGTATTCTTCAATGACCACTTATCTAAGACTGTTTATATGCATTAGAGTTCTTTATATGGCCTTAAGAAGGCACCTCCGGCTTGGTTTCACCATTTTGAAGGTTTTGCCACGCGCATTGGATATACTTCCGGTCAATGTGATCCGTCATTATTTACATATGAACATGGTGCCGATGTTTCTTATTTATTGTTTTATTTAGATGATATTGTACTTACTGCCTCTTCATTAGTGTTACTTCAGCGTATTATTTCTTCTCTTCATCTGGAAATTGAGATGACATATTTGGGTGACCTTAATTAATTTTTTGATGTTTCTGTCTCTACTGAACTTTGCTCGCGAGTTTCTTGAGCATGCCCGTATGCATAATTGAAACCCTTGTAGGATTTTAGTTGACGCTGGATTTAAAGTTGGTCCTAAGAGTGTTCTTGTTTCTGATATGACTTTATATCAAAGTTTAGACCGCAGTCTTCAGTACCTTACTCTTACACGTCCATGTTTGTTTTATGTTGTTCAACAAATATGTCTTTACCTTCATGATCCACGGGAGCGTCATTTGTCAACTCTCAAACGTATGCTATTGTATGTTCATAAGGCTCTAGATTTTGTTTTATAGTTATTTGCATCTGCTACTATTAATCTAAATGCTTATTTTGGATGCTCATTGGGCGGTTTGGCCTGCCATGCGTCATTCAACGTCTGGTTATTGCGTCTTGTTAAGTGATAATCTACTTTCATGGTCTTCTATAAGCAAACACGCTCTTTTTCGTTTTAGTGCTAAGGCAGAATATTGAAGGGTTGCTAATTCACTGGCCGAGACTACTTGGAATTGCAATTTACTTCGGTAATTGCATGCACCATTATTTTCGGTAGTTGCATGCACATTGAAATTCATATACATGCTTTTCGAGACATGGTGGCTACAGGTCAAGTTCGTGTTCTTCATGTTCATTCACGTTATTAGTATCCTGATATTTTCACCAAGGGTCTTTTTCATTATTTGAAAAATTTCTTACTAGTTTGAGTGTTCGACTGCCTCTCGCTCAAACTGCAGGAGAGTGTTAGTTGATATGTTTCAACCAAATTTTGATTAGTTATAAGGCTTTAGCCCATTTACGATACTTGTAGATCATTCTTGTGTAACTTATAAGGCTTTAGCCGTTGGATTTTACCAAAGCTAATAAGATTGTCATCAACAACTATGATTTCAAAATCTCTATAAAACCCAAATAAACGTTTGGATGTTACACATATATTCTTTTTTTTTTGTAAAGGGGAGTAATCCTGTGCCTTGGTAAAATATATTAATAAAAAAACATTGAAATACAACGGATGAGAGTGAGTCCCTCATATCACTCCCTTAGGACACTTACAGACTTAAATATAAGAATGACACACCATTCTTATAACTTACAAAAATGAACCTACCAATGATGACAAAAGTAAATAAAACAATACAATACCACTCAAGAAAAGTACTTGAGCCTTCTAAATCACTATGGCGGTCCACCTACTTCCATGAAGAATCCTCCAACTTGCCCACTCATGGATCATCCAGCTTGAGAAGCAGTTCACAAATTTCACACAATGGTTGGTGAGAGATTCTAAAACCACGAATAGAGTAGCCAACACAAACTTGCTCCAACGGTATATGTTTAGATGCAAAACCGATCACTTATCTAGCACCAAGCGTGATGACCATTAACGGATGAACATAGGATAATCAAACCCTAACATCCATCATATACAATCACAAAACTCCAAAATGAATGAGAATGACAGATCCGTGATTGTGTGATTGGGGTTTTGAACAAGAGCCCCCAAAACTTAACTTCCATCAACAACATGAATCTGTCCCAAACAGAACTTTCACGCCATAGAACTAGCAGCAATAGAGTATACCAAACCCTAACTTCCAAAACACGATCAAATCTGCAGCAACAAGTGATCGAGAAGATAACAAGCATAAACGACCAGCCAACATGACTTACATCTCTCCCAAAACCCATGTACCCATAACATCCATCTGATTAAGAACACGGAGCCTACAACCAAGCCCTAATAAGGGCTACCATACATAATAACGAGCAGCAGTAGCACCATCAATCAATAAAAATTGAAACCCTAGGTTAGGGTTTCATATAACCTTAACGAACAACACTCTTCAAGAACCCCTCAGGAATATGAAAATAAGCATGATGGGGGACATAAACAAAACCAGCAATAACCAAACCCTAAAAGGAGAAACGATAATCCAACAGGAAAATCGATGGAATGATAAATATTTAGGGTTTGTATCCAATCGAACCAAATAAAAACCTAACAAATGTTTTATAGGCGTTCAGCACACATCCAACCAATCGACCCTTATATATGAATCAGATAAACTGACTTAAGATAAGAGAATCAAGGGACGATTAAACAAATCGAAACCCTAATAAACAGATCGCATAAAAAACGAAACCGATTAAGATTTAGGTTTCCAGCCACCCAATAAAAGGAAAAATCCGAAAAGATAAAGAGAATAACGTTTCCAACTACCCTAATAAGAATATCTAATCCCAAAAATCGTATTGCATGCCCTTGAAAAGGATAGAGAGGACGATTTGGTTTAGAATTTGGCCGGAAAAAATGTTTAAGGTGGCGGCCGGATTTCTCCCAAGGGGAGAGAGAATTAGGGTTTTGTTTTGTCTTACTCCGTTTTGTTACACATATATTCAAGGCATTGTCAATTGTCAAAATCTCTGTAATGTAGATGGTAATTAAGGCTAGTTGTTGGATGACAACATCATATATAGCACATCAATTACCATCAACTGGAGATTTTGAAACAACCCGAAAAAGATACTCCATTGGAAGACATCAAAGTCATTTCACATTCATATATAGTAATTAAGTTCTAACTTTGTAGACATTGAGAGAAAGAAACTAAATATATGATAAAGATAATAAACCATCTTATTGATTTTCTTTTTAAAAAGAATAAATAATCTTACAGATCGTGTGTTAAATTTATAAAAAATTTAATGTGTACGTATAATCGAAATTCTAACTAGCTAAAAGCAAAGTTCATAAGGAAAATCATCAAAATCATTCCTTTCATGCATCTGCTCCATCTCAAAACCATGGCCATGGGTACTAGCGGTATAAGAATAAGCGTTCGAGGATATTATGTCCCCATAACCAAACGGTGTCATAGATATTGGATCTAATGGTCTTCTTGAGTTATACGTGTTCTGCTCAACTGATAGATAGTGCTCAACTGGTAGATAGTTGTTCAAAAATGATGGCTCGTTGTATCTCAAACTACCTGAAAAAGGAAACCCCTCCTTGAGTTCTTGTTCTATGGAGGCGAAATTAGGCTCATCATGTTTGTTTTCAATGTATCCCCTTTTCTCGAAGCTAAGACAAATTGAGGTATCTCTTGGTTCGGGAAAATCCAAAACAATTGTGGGCGCTCTTTGTAGATTCTTGCAAGTATGGTCTCCGCAGTAGATTGTTTTATACTTTGGCGGACTGTCTTGAATCTGTTGAACTTGTTTGGTTGCTAGGCAACCTTGGTCAAATTTGTAAGTACATCTGTAATAGCTCCTGCATATCAAAAAATATACACTAGCAAAATTAGTAAGATTTACTAGTAATTTTTAAATAAAGGAATCAAATCAAACTATCTGTATAGGTTTCTTACAAAGAGACTTCTTTTTATGATTGCAAAATTCATTATTTTTGTCCATTTAAACACACCTTTGATGTTTGGAATTTAGAATCTTTTTTTGGCCATATTTTCTCCATGCATGTCCATCATCAACCAAAGCCGAAGCGATTTGTGTAGATGTCCATGTGTTTTTACTGCAATTTCCCCAAAAAGTGTTAGTTGTTAGAGACTTGTATATAATGATATGATCATGCTATTCACTAATTAAGTTACAAGTATAATGACAATTTATATGTTAGACGTACCTTCTTTTATAACATCCCCTTTTTTTCGCCGGTGTTATTGTCTTGTGAATGTCCGAATATTTTGATTTCTCCTCATCTGAACTACACGGGGAATGAACATGGCTCTTCATAAGCTGAATAGACTCATTGGAACTACAAGAGCTCATGATAGACAAAGTGTTCTCGAACATCCCCTGGATTCGAGCCACTAGACCATCTGATATGGGGCCAGAGTCAATCTCTTTAGGCCACAAAAGCATCTCGCAAAGAATATTAATCATTTCTTGACCTTCTGTTAGAGTTTGAATAGCTTGAATTCTGTTGCTTGGTAAACTTTCAGGCCAACTTGAAGACTCCATATCTGACTTCGGTTATTAGTTAGCTTTTTTGGTATGAATAAAAGAAGTACAACACCATATCACTAACTGTTAGTATTTATATTGTGAAGTCTTTGGGTACAAAAGAGAATTTTAAATTAATAAATTATAAAAAAGGCATGTGACAAGAAGGTCACCACAAATCATCCTCAAACATATTTGGAAATTTATATACCAGATCCACGCACCAGGTGCTCAGCCATGTAGGCAATTTGAGCATAGGCTTGCAAGAGCTCCACCTGACCACCTCCACGGAGTTTGTGCCCGGCTTGAAAATCGCCTAAAATACAATGAAACTCTAACTGGACTTAATTACGTTCAATTTTTAGTTTTATTTTTTTCCCTAGAATTATAACTTACCTTTAAATTTATTAGGATGTTATTCAATTCGAATTTACATAGAGTAGAGATGAAAGGAAAACGAGCAATAAAGTGCGCACGCTTCTAGCCTTGTTAGATTGCAAAACCAATTCTTTTGAAAACAACATTCTAGGAAACAACATTCAAATTATAGCCAAGAAGGTTTGAGATCAACTCAATCTTGCCTCGATATCGAAAATATATACATACATTCGAGTTTAGTGTATGGTTGTTAACCTCATGTCACATGATATATGTGCTGAGCTTTACTCAAGTTATACAAAAACATATATGTCACACATGCTGATAAGAGAGTAAAAAAATAGTTAATAAAATTCGGGTGAAGCTTTTTATAAGTTTAGTTAAGCTAAACTTGATTCAAGCCTTTTTTTGTGCTTGAGCTTGACATAAAAAATAACTCATATGACCTTTATTTTAACTAAAATTTAGAATTCATGATTCTTACTTTTTTAAACTTTGTACTGCATTTTTCAGTTTTCTAAAGAGAGTAATGTAATATATCTAAACATCTTTTTTAAGTTAGTGAAAAAAATGTTATGCAACTAAACTAAACGCACCTTTAAGATTTTGTTTAAAATATTTGTAAGTAACTCACATAAACAAAGGTGCAAGTAGGGAAACCAAGTGACGTTTTCTCAAGTTGTCTGATGACGTATATTCAACACCGTGTTTTTGGGTGCATTAGAAGCTGAGGAAGATTCATATGACAATAATAACCTTGTTGTTGTAAAACATAAATTCTGATTCATAAATTAGCACATGTGTGTTATCCACTATAGATTAATCATTAGCATAAAAATATAATGGATCGATGTAACAACACAAGTGGAAGGATATATATTTCCATATTAAATGTTTATAATTTTATTTAATTTGTTAGGAAATTAACATATATTTTTTATATTTTAATCATCTAAGTATTTTAAAATGCCAACATCGATAGCATTTTATTATGTAATACAATTTAAAAATGTGTATCTAATTTACAATTCTCACGAATATTTTTTTTTTTTAAATTGATCTTTTTCCTTTGTGAACAATTTTTTTTTTTTTTTTTTTTTTTTTTTTTTTTTTTTTTTATCTTATCTTATTTGATTTATGAGAGCTAGCTAGGTGCAAGGGGATTATCCACGAGTTATTAGCGTGTCACATCAGTTTTTTGTTGGACATTGAAAATCTGGTCGGGATAATTTTATTATTAACCATTATTTATAATGGTAAAAACCATAGATAGCTTAAACCCACAAATTGTGCTTGCGCCTATTTCTCTGATATTCCTCTGCAGTCCGAGCGGCGAATTCGCGAAAGCTAAGACTGGAGTAGTAAACGAGACAAGAAAAAAAACCATTAACATAATTAAAACATAACTTTATTCGACTCGTAACAAAATCATACCAATGGTCGACTTTAGTTAACTGGTACCAACGGTCGACTAATTCGACTGGTAACAAAACCGTACCAACGGCCGATTTTAGGGACTTGTACCAACGATCAAATTTTATCAACTGGTAGCAAAGCCATACGAACATTCGACTAATAAACAAACAATAAAACACAAACATAAACATAAATCCTCAATAAAGATTCTTAATCCTTAAAAACTCATTAAACCATGACATGCATCACTACCTCATCTAAATTATTATTCTTCTTTGTCATATTAATATTAACAACCACCACTTTGAGAAGAAGATTCTGAAGATCGTCAATGACTTTAAGAGAAGCCTCCTGAGTATCCAATCCCTTTGGACTCGTATTGATCACTGTCTCCGTTGCGCTCGGCAACTTCTTTATGTTCTTCTTCTCCACATTGGATTTTGATTCTCCACTGGTTCCTTGCATCTTGTTTAATTTAGATCTGGAAAGGGTTTTGAGGATAAAGATTTGGTACAGTAAAAAATATTTTTTTTGCTATTTTTAATCGATAATTGAGGGGCTAGGGTTTGACGGGTGATTTTGAGGAGCCGGCTCAACTTAGCCACTTAGGTTTGACGATCAGACCCGCTCTAATACCATGTTAAACATTGAAAACCATGGCGGTATAATTTTATTATTGACCATTATTTATAATGGTAAAAACCCTAGATACTATAACCCACAAACCGGGCTTAGGCCTATTCCTCTAATACTTCTATCCTATATATGATATTCTTGTAAAAAAAACAAAACCACTCTCCCTATTCCCTAAGAACATGTTTATAACAAACCATCAAAAACCCCATTTTGCAAAAAAATAAATAAATAAATAAATAAAATAAATCACACTCAGCAAATTGCGTTATCACCATGACGTGGTACCTGTAACGTGCTTATAATGCACATGGCGGTGTAATACGTCGTCGACATAGGTACTAAAAATGCTCTATAACATGCTTATAAACCACTGCACCGAACAATCTAAGAGTTTAAACAAAATTACGTTGTATCACATTTGATTTAGTTAATATTCTAAGCTTAATCATATAATTAATTATCTAAATAAAGTTCGCTGAGAATTTTAATTCACAGGATTTTTGTTCAGGTTATCTTTTATCTTTAGTTATCTTCATATGACCATTTAATTAGATTATAATTTAGTAAATTGTGCTGCCATATATAGTTGTGGTTTTAGATTTTTACAGTCGAAAACTTGTTCTAGGGTTAATGGAGTCATTTGATAATACAACATATTTTGTCAATACGTACGGTCTGATGTTATTTAAATAGTTATTATTGACTATGATTTAAGTCCAAAATTTTCAACTTCAGCTCACTGATCTTCTTCCAGATTATGTTTGACTTTAAGTTTTGGTTCTCTGGTTTGGGTCATTTTTTAAGTCAATAACTATAGTTATCTAAGTCGCTAATGTTTAGACAAATGGCTGGTGTACTAATGTTCAATATATCATGGAACTTTCGTTAACATGCATGACATTACCCTTTTTGTCTCTTTGGGAATATACTTTGAATTATTTCAATCAAAGTTCAAAAGAAAGCACCCAACTAATTGGAGATTTCCTAATTTAAAATACCAGTACAACAAAATTTGGTTAAAGTTTACGACACTTTGCAGATTTGCGATCTTGATTTAAATTTTATTTTGACTTTGGAATAATATATAATTTGTTTTCATTTTTATTTACTTCTAGACTCACAAAAGTTCATGCATTGACTTTGGACTAAACATTGCGTAGTGTTTACACAATGTGTATTGGTTACAGTTAGTGATCCATGACTTCGAACCTTTTCTTTATCGATCATATCATCTTTTTATTTGATTAGCCACCTTGATTTCGCTTTTGGTCATATGCCGGGTGTTTGTCACCCTATGTGCTTCAATTCTCAGCCCATGCATTGCACCAAGGTCTAGGCGTAAGTCTCTCGTGTCCCTGTTATCCTTAACACCGGCCGTCACCTTAGCTTCTATATATCTAGTTAGTTTCCCCTGTGTATGGCGTCGTCAACTAGCTCTTTTCTGCAAGGTTCCAATTTTTTACTTTGGACTACCAAAAGTCTTAATGAAGTGTTTGAACGTTGAACTTTATTTTTTAAAGGGTAATATTTTATTTTACTTGATAGGTTGTTGGCACCCCTTAGAATAATTGTAATACCTTTCTAAGATTTTTACTTTTTTTTTTTTTTTAATGTATATCCACACAGAGGTGAAGATTTGCAAAAAAATTCTGACCTCAGGTGCCTTTTGATACCAGTCATTGTACACCCTACAAAGAATAGCTCCGATAATTCTCCTAACCTAAAGGAGCACCAACTAGAGTGTGCACGAAATGAGACTCAAACCCATGACCTTTTATACAAAAAATCTTTCTGGTGAGATACAAAAGAAAAAGTACATAACAAAAAATGTAAACTTGACTAGAAACACAAAACATAAACTCATTAAAAAGTTAAAAATAAAATAAATTAATTGAAAATTGTATTATACCGTTAAAATATAAAGTAAAATTTGAGACATGAAAGTCAAAAGTGGCTAGAGAGGGTATGCAACTATGCGTAACATATTTTTTATTTTTATTTTTTTTTCAAAAAACAGATTTCAAATATATTGCTCATTTATAATCCTTTGGCTGAAATGGGTGTACTTTACTCGAATGCTATAGTTGGTGGCCTACTATGAAAATTATTTAGATTTTTTAGCTATATAATAACTTTATATATTAGGCGCGATAGCTAGTGGAAAATTACAAAAGAGAGGATATATTAAAATATGAGCGCATAGAAAATAGATGAACTTACCTTATTTGACTAAATTTTTTGTTGACAGTGTTTATTGTTTGCTGGTATCTAACTTTCTAATTACAAAACTTGCACATCCTGTTATTAATTTGGATGCATGGTTGCTTAGTTCACGTAATTTTTTCGTATTAAGTTCGAGTTGACACTATTTATCTAGTTGACAGTCGAAATAGCCAAATCTAGCCTAAAATATGTAACTCCGACAATCGATATCTCCAACTAAAAGACAGAGTTTGAATTTCAAGAAGTAGCCAATCTGCAAAGATTACCTTGTTACCAAACAACTTATCTTTACGAAAGCTCATAAGATCGACCTATACTACTACACTAAAGACTTTTTAGATCTCCTCGCTTTGACATAAGCTAAGCAAGAATAATGCAAGAGAGCCTTCTCGGAAGCAAGCAAGAAGGAAATACCATCTTTAAATTAAAAACACACTGTCTATATATATATGCCGTCAAGTATATCTTTTCCTCTATGTATGAAAACTGTTCACACTTGACATTAATTGTGAGCTAATACACCTTATAACTTAATTCTTTGTGATTATACACACACTGCTTATTTTGTTGGAAGAAATTTAATATAAACTGTATAAAATAAGGGTTTTATAAAAACCAACTAAACATGTAGAGTATCACATAACAAAATCAAACCCATCTCCTAAACGAAATGAGACAATAAAATTAAGACATTCTCCCTGTTCATTGCTTCATTGGCATCCTCCTAAGTACTCGTTCTTTCCATACCATTAACAGAAACTATTACACAGAATTAAAGTCTTTGTTTCAAGAAGACCAGAAGAGAAAACATATATACATATAGCCAGATGATCTCATGGACTCATATCATATATACAATAGAAATGCTCTTGAAGTGACTTTTACTGTTAGTAAAGAAAAGCTAGTCTGTTAGACGTTCTAAAGACGACTCATTAACCGTATCTGAGATCTTAGTTAAATTTTTAGACCACTACTCACGTAATTTAAGGTACACGTACAGTGTTAGTTTAAAATGCAAAGTGAATATCTTTTTTTTTTTTTTTTTTTTTTTGAAAATTGACTTTCGGGAAATCCAAGTCCAATTTGAAACCCGATGGGAGGAAAACCTTCAACTTAAGCCGCCCGAAGGCACGAAACTTAAATTGAAGTAAACCCTGCCTTCTCCGGATTCGAACCCTTGTGGGTTGAAACCTTCATTGAAGGACTTTGAAATCGTACCGACAGGGCAGTGGTCCACAAGGGAGGACTTCCCGGTTTGGTCACCCAAACCGGTACTACTCTCCACTAGGCACGCTTAACTGAATAAGACATGCCCAGTAGACCACAAGCCCATTGGTGCAAAGTGAATATCTTGTCATTATTTTTCTTCAACGCTTTAAACAATGATGGGCATGGCGAGCAATGAGTTTCGCTTTTTTTTTTTTTTTTTTTTTTTTTTTTTTTTTTAGATATAATTAGCCCAGGTTAATAATGAGTTTTGCTTTCTTTTTTTTAAAGGTTCGAACGTGGATACATAATTAATGCTTAGATTCTAAGGATTAACAAAGCCCAACTTGATAAGGATTACGGAGTATGTTTTACTTTTTATCCAATTTAAAAATGTAAATTTTGTTGTTTTGTGGCGGCTAAATGTATAGTTTAAAGCTATAAATTTATTATTGGAGATGACAAAGAGAACCGTACGTATTCGAGATGACAAATATGATCATATTTATATATAAAATAAATAAATAAATAAAAAATCATAACTACTTTTCCTAAAAGGTATAAAGAAAATTATCTCTATGATTATTTTATTTTTTCCCACATTTCTGAAGAATTTTCTTGTTTACGTGCAACCACTTTTTGCTATTTTTGCGATTTTTATAACAATAGCATAACAACTTTAGATAGAGAGTTTCTAAATCATATTTCTACTTTTAGAGAAAATTTTGTAAACAAAATGAACGACAACTGACTTTCTAAAGACAGTTCAATGCACCTCTAATTTGATATCGCAACATCGTCCAAGTGTGTGTTAGACTATCTTGAAAAGTTGAAATTTCTATTGGGGGTGGGACTTTACGCCCTACCAAGATGGCATAGATCGCGTGGAACAAAGCTTGTGCTCCAACTACTAATGGTGGACTTAGAATCGGTAGTCTTTATGCATCAAACCTCGTCATGCAAAGTGGTGGTGGCGTTTCCAAGTTGAAAACAATACTATGTGAGAATATGTCATATCTTCAATACATGGTAGTGATGGTGGTCTCGGCTTGATAAATTCCTCTAGTCCTCACCTTCATGGTTCTTGGAAAACAATTATATCTCTAAATAAGAGTCTCTCAGATGCTAACGTTATTTATAATCATTGTTTATTTGTGTGATTAGTGATGGGCACACAATTTCCTTCTTGAATGATCTTTGGATTGACGATACATTGCTAAAGAATATGTTCCCTAGACCTTGCAACCTCGAGGTATCTACACAATGCAACGTAATTGATAAATACTTTACTTTACTTCTGCAGCATGTTTATTCTAAGATCTTTTTCATAACAGTTTGAGCACCATGTTGGAGCATATCTAGAACCGCTTGATGTTGAAGCTCCCTGAGAACCGGTTATCATTTTGGCGAGTCGTTCCTCTTTCCATAAAAAAAATCACATCCATGGTCTGTTGTCCCAGGCTGTTAAAAAGTAAAAACTATTATTTTTAACAACTAACCAAATTATTTATATAATACACGAAAAAGTATGTAATTGTTCACCTTCGAGAAAGGACACGCATAGTATAGTTTACCACGGGAGTAAGATCTACGCGAATCTCGCAGAATCACGTCTCCTCGTCCACAAGGACAAGGAAAAGCTTCAAATTCTGCCATCTTCTTCACCATGATAACAGTGTTTGTGGTTGTGAGGTTGAGTGGTTGTGAGTGGTTGAATCGTGACCGGGGTGGCCCGATCTACAAGTTGATGTGATAAAATGTGGTGGCCAAAAAAATATTCCGGCGGCCGAAAACTGCTGGTGTCGCCAGAAAACGGAAAATGCAAGAGAGAGAGATATAGTGAGATGAGTATGTGTGAGAGTTTTTATTAGTTAGATGTGTGTGTGTGTGTGTGTGTGTTTATATTGTGAGGATAAGTTACTAGGTAGGAAAAATTTGGTGGGAACCATATCATCTCGACTCATTCGTTTAACATCTCGTGTATAACCACATCATCTCGACTCGTTCGTTTAACATCTCGTGTATAATCATAGCATCTCGACTCATTCGTTTAACATATCGTGTATAACCATATCATCTCGACTCATTCGTTTAACATCTCGTGTATAACCATAGCATCTTGACTCGTTCGTTTAACATCTCGTGTATAACCATAGCATCTCGACTCGTTCGTTAAACATCTCGTGTATAACCATATCATCTCGACTCATTCGTTTAACATCTCGTGTATAACCATATCATCTCGACTCATTCGTTTAACATCTCGTGTATAACCATAGCAACTCGACTCGTTCGTTTAACATCTCGTGTAATATCACATCATCTAGACTCGTTCGTTTAACATCTCGTGTATAACCATATCATCTCGACTCGTTCGTTTAACATCTCGTGTATAATCATTGCATCTCGACTCGTTCGTTTAACAACTCATGTATAATCATAGCATCTCGACTCGTTCGTTTAACATCTCGTGTATAATCATATCATCTCGACTCATTCGTTTAACATCTCGTGTATAACCATATCATCTCGACTCATTCGTTTAACATCTCGTGTATAACCATAGCATCTCAACTCGTTCGTTTAACATCTCATGTAATACCACATCATCTCGACTCGTTCGTTTAACATCTCGTGTATAACCATCTCATCTCGACTCGTTCATTTAACATCTCGTGTATAATCATAGCATCTCGACTCGTTCGTTTAACATCTCGTGTATAGTCATAGCATCTCGACTCGTTCGTTTAATATCTCGTGTATGATCATATCATCTCGACTTGTTCGTTTAACATCTCGTGTATAACCATAGCATCTCGACTCGTTCGTTTAACATCTCGTGTATAACCATATCATCTCGACTCCTTCGTTTAACATCTCGTGTATAACCATATCATCTCGACTCATTCGTTTAACATCTCGTGTATAACCATATCATCTCAACTCGTTCGTTTAACATCTCCTGTATAACCATAGCATCTCGACTCGTTTGTTTAACATCTCGTGTAATACCACATCATCTCGACTCGTTCGTTTAACATCTCGTGTATAATCATAGCATCTCGACTCGTTCGTTTAACATCTCGTGTATATCTCGACTCGTTCGTTTAACATCTCGTGTATAACCATAGCATCTCGACTCGTTAGTTTAACATCTCGTGTATAACCATATCATCTCGACTCCTTCGTTTAACCTCTCGTGTATAACCATATCATCTCGACTTATTCGTTTAACATCTCGTGTGTAACCATAGCATCTCGACTCGTTTGTTTAACATCTCGTGTATAAATGATTTAACTTAATTAAAATGATTTAAAAATAATTTTAAATGATTTAAATTAATTATAAATGATTTAACATAATAAAAATGAATTAAAAACAAATTTAAATGATTTAAATTAATTATAAATGATTTAACTTAATTAAAATGAATTAAAAATAATTTTAAATGATTTAACTTAATTAAAATGATTTAAAAATAATTTTAAATGATTTAAATAAATCATAAATGATTTAAATTAATTATAAATAATTAAATTTAAATGGTTTAATTAATATTGATTTAAGTTAATTAAAATGGTGCACTGTCCCCGCTAAAAGTTTTCACCAATAATTTTTTTTCCACCTAAGCGTTTACTTTATCCCGCCAAAGTTTTTGGAGAGGTGTGAAAACTTTTAGCGGGGACATATCCCTGCCAAAAGTGTGTACTAAAAGACAAGACAGACTTTCTGCGGGGACTTGTCCCCGCTGAAAGTAAGCCCACTACTACCTCTATTATTATCAAACCTGGCAAATTACACTTGTAAAAAAAGGAAAAAAAAAATAAAAAATAAAAAATAAAAAAATAACCACCAAAACTTCACCATCTCCATCTGTTGCTGCTTCTGCTTCCTCTCTCCACAACCACACCAGCATCTCCACCACCACTATTCACCGCACCACCATCTCCACCACCACTACTTCACCGCACCACTATCTCCACCACACCATGCCACACTCGCACCACTGTGCACTCAAACCCTATTATTTATTAGTTATAATTTCTCAAACCCTCTAATTTTTTAATTCTTCCTCAAACCCTCTCATTTTTTATTCTTTCTCTTCTTTTCTCCTTTCTTACTCTCGAAAATGCATTAACTGTGCGCCGAGGTATTTTTTTGATTGTTTTCAAAAAAAATTATTGGTAACACAATTATATAAAGGTGTTACCAAGAATTAGTTGTTTGCGTTTATCGTTTTTATTTTTTGATTTCTTTTATTAATTTTCTTGTTAATTTTTTTGGTACAGTTGCAGAGAATTGAAGCCAGACCTGAAGTCGAGCCGAAGCCGAGACCACATACGAGAGCCCACTGCCAAAAGGTATTATTATTGTTTTTTTGTTTGTTTAAGTGTCAGCGGGGACATGTCGCCGCCAAAAGTTTATATTGAATAATTTCTGTTTATGTTTTTTTCGGTGTATGTTTGTTTGGTGAGGACAGTCGAGACAAGCCAAAAGCTGAGACCATCCCACTGTCAAGACCAGCCGAGAGCCGGGACCAGCCTACTGCCAAGACCACAATCGGTACGTTTGGTTTCGGCTTATATCAATAGGCTTGCAGTAGATACATATATATCGGACTTATGAGCTTATGTAAATTTGGAAAATGTGGGGCGTTTGGTGTATGTTGTCCAAACAGGGGTGTTTTGTTGAATTGATGGTTTGGAACACGACACAGCATGGGGTGTGCTCGTGATGTGTACCACGACACAAGTAGTGTCGTGGGGACTTGCTAGGTGCAAACAACATGGGTGTTTGGTTTCTGCTTGTTAACAGTCCAAACGAGGGCCGTTTGGTTTATGCTGTCCAAACAGGGGTGTTTGGTTTATGCTGCCCAAATGAGCTCGTTTGATTTCGGCTTATATTTCATAAGCTTCAATTTTTCAGCTTGTTTGGAGACCCGTTGGCTTATATAAGTATATTATGATATAATAAACTTATATAAGCTGACAAGTCTCCTAATAAGCCAGAAAATTTATATATAACCATTTATATCATTATGTTAGCTACCATTAATTTTTTAACCGCAATATATAACCATTTATATATATATATATATATATATATATATATATATATATATATATATATATATATATATATATATATATATATATGTGTGTGTGTGTGTGTGTGTGTGTGTGTGTGTGTGTGTGTGTGTGTGTGTGTGTGTGTGTGTGAATCATTATGTTAGCTACGAATATTGACAATGCGAATATGTTAGGACTTTGGTGATTAATTTCGGAAAGTCCTCGTCCGAAGTTAATCATCCCATAGAAAACCCGTCCGAAATTAATTTATTAGAAATTAATTTCGGAAAGTCCCCTGTTTGGGACTGCTTTTTGAATGTTTTGTCTCATTTAGGATATGAATGCATATAATTGATTTACTATTTGTGAAAATTTCGACAGTGTTTCCCCTTTACTCCTACGAATATGTCTTTAATGCACATATTTAGGGAGTTGAGGGGAAATGCTGCCGAAATTTTCTCAAATAGTAAATTCAGTTATACGCATTCATATATGAGACGAAACATTCAAAGAGTGGGTTAGGATTGCCTTCCATAGTTGGATTAGGTGAACAAAACGCACAACTCGTAATTGCATCAAACACACAACTTGTGAACATGTTTAATTCTATATAATTATTTGTTACATCATTAAAACGCAGTTATGCCAATTGATAAGAGTTGGGTCTCATTATCTCGTGCTAGCCTCGATTTTTTAAAAGGTCTTAAAGATTTTTGCGCGTATGCCAAGGACTTTGTGAATATTGATGGGAATGTACATTGTCCATGTGCTCGTTGTTATAACAATGGTTGGATAAAGTACGAAGATATGTTTGATCACATACACTCAAATGGTTTGGACCAAAGTTATACGAAATGGTATAATCACGGTGAACCGGATACCCGAACATTGGTACCCAACACAAATCATCCCGGGACGAGTGACATGGCTGATTTCCTTCCTGATATGTGTCCGAATGAGCCAACTCAAGAAAATATTGGCGAGACAAGTAACGAGCCAACTACAACACTTCCTCAACGTAACGAGTTTGAAGTGTTACTTGCCACTGCTAACGACCCACTATACCCGGGCTGTACATGGATGTCTTCATTGGACTTTATTGCAAAGTTTACGAACATTAAGGTCAAAGGTAAAATGAGTGACACCACGTTTAACGAAAGACTAAAATTTCTACATGAATGCTTCTCGCCCGTTCTAGGATACAAAATCCCACTGTCATACTATGAAATAAAGAAGACATATAAAACGATCGGATTAGGATACGAATCCATACATGCTTGTGTAAATGATTGTTTTTTATATTGGGGGGTGGGTAACGAAGATTTGCAGAATTGTCCCATCTGCGATGCTAGTAGATGGAAAGACAAGAACACACTGGGGAAGAAAGTTCCTAACAAGGTGTTGCGTTACTTTCCTAAATCATATTTCTACTTTAGAGAAAATTTTGTAAACAAAATGAACGACAACTGACTTTCTAAAGATAGTTCAATGCACCTCTAATTTGATATCGCAACATCGTCCAAGTGTGTGTTAGACTATCTTGAAAAGTTGAAATTTCTATTGGGGGTAGGACTTTACGCCCTACCAAGATGGCATAGATCGCGTGGAACAAAGCTTGTGCTCCAACTACTAATGGTGGACTTAGAATCGGTAGTCTTTATGCATCAAACCTCGTCATGCAAAGTGGTGGTGGCGTTTCCAAGTTGAAAACAATACTATGTGAGAATATGTCATATCTTCAATACATGGTAGTGATGGTGGTCTCGGCTTGATAAATTCCTCTAGTCCTCACCTTCATGGTTCTTGGAAAACAATTATATCTCTAAATAAGAGTCTCTCAGATGCTAACATTATTTATAATCATTGTTTACTCGTGTGATTAGTGATGGGCACACAATTTCCTTCTTGAATGATCTTTGGATTGACGATACATTGCTAAAGAATATGTTCCCTAGACCTTGCAACCTCGAGGTATCTACACAATGCAACGTAATTGATAAATACTTTACTTTACTTCTGCTATATTAACGAATAATTTTTTAGATAAATACCTCATTTTACCAACCAAACAACCAAAAACACTCAATTTTCTTTCTAATTCATATACTTTCATATATTCTTCAAACATATATTTAACTAGCTTCATGACCAGCCTGATGGGCGGATACGCTTCATAAAATTGTTTTACAAAATCTAAATCGACTTAAGGAAAGAAAAAAAGACAATGTTCGTTTATTATGTGCAAAAAGACCAATGAAAAGTATGAGAACAAATAAATTACATGACGCTTATTTTTCATATATGAAATAAAACTTTTTTTTGTACACAACGTTTGTTGTGTAGTTTGTATATTCATCGTCTTTGTCACAACAAAGAACATTCAAACCCTTTTTCATCTTGACTCTTGAAAACAACCACATAAAGTTGTCCTTCTATGAATACCCGCCTTCGTAAAAATAACCCAACTTGCGACAATGTTCTTGACTTTTATTAAAGTGTAAAAGTGTTTTTTAAAGGAAAAATAACATAGTCACAAACATAGATGTATTTTTCACAATATATATAATCACAAAATCACTATAAATAAACACACAAAATGGTTGATATTTGTCCTCTTTACACGCGATTCTAAAACTTAGAGACTACATAGCAAGAAAGTCGTCCTTCCTGTAGGACAATGTCCTCCTAGATCACCTTTGAGAGAGTGAGGGACTGAGAGAAGCAGGAGCGAAAAATATCATATCAAAAAATATACTAATATCAAAGTAACTGCTAAACGAATAATGAAGTTAAAGATTAAATGCCTTTAACTCATAATCTATATTAGTTAAGTATTTTTGACATAGCTGTTGAGAATGTCTTTTAAAAAAACTCAGATTATGGCTGCTTGTTCATATAATATATAACGACACATTATTAAGATCAGTTGTAATTTTATAAAGTGAGTACGTTAATACAGATGAGTAACTTAACTCCGGTTTACATTTAGATATAATTTTCCAACACGTAAGTAGGGAACTACCGCTTGTTTATCTCATATATGCTAACATAATGTACGGATTAAGTTCCTACTTTTGAAAATGAATGAAAATTTTGCAGCTTTTCATGGGACAGATGGTGAGTGAGTATTATACTAATAGTTGAACACTATTAAGTAGTACTAACGAACTATGCACGCAATCAATTTACTATTCCATGGATCTATAACATAACTGCATATTCTAAATTATTTAAAAAATGAGAGTCACTTGTACCTCGACAGCAGCCGCGTTTTGAGTAACTTGAGAGGTTAAGTGCATATGGAGCTAATTCCAGTACAATCACCAGCAATTAGTGACTCTGACACATGCAGTTTCGCTTGTTCTCCGAGTTTAGGAGCCAAAGTTTTCTTCATTGAATCATAAGCAAATAATTGATGCAGATCAGCAAGCCCACTTAAGGAGCATTACTAAAGCAAATATATCAAATATCCAAAAATGAGGATAATAAGGGTTGATTTTGAGGGAACCAAACCTCAACCATATAACTAATTATATATATAGTGGTGGTGGGCTAAATTGATTATAATAGGGGCTGTTTTACAAATAAAAGTTTTTTTTTTTTCTATAATCAAGTTGATGAGTGTGTAAATACTCATCATTTTTACCATTTATGAGCTGCCAAAACATCCAAAAACACTCAATAATGAATCAAAATAGTGAAAATATCACAGGAAAGTGTTTTACATGTTTCAAATGCAAAAATATCAAAAACAGATGAAAAACGCACAAAGTTTGCATAATTGGCAGTTTCAGTCCCCCAACTTTCAAAAGTTGTCAAATCTAGTCCCTGGTCATTCTAAAAACTTGAAAAAGTCACCAAAGGTCCTTATAAATCAAAAAGTTACATAATTAGTCCTTTGGTGAAAAGTTTCACAAAATGTCAAGTTTAGTCCCTGAACTTTGAAAATTGTCAAAAATGGTCCCTGGGATATGAAAAACTTTGAGAAAAACAAAATTTGTCCTTGCACTAACCTTTTATGACAGGATTGGTCCTTGGTGGAAAGTTTGGTGAAAATTACACAAATGGTCACTGAAGTTTGAAAGTTTGAAGGTTTCAGTCCCTGGTGAAAATAAATTGGAAAAATCACAAAAGGACCTTGCACTATTCATGATATGGCATAATACACCCTTTAAATCAATTTGGAAACATGCCAAAACCCACCCCTCAACTTTCGGTAAATGGCAAAATAGGTCCTTGTGAAATCCTAAACCAAATCGGATTCCATAAATAATAAAACTACTCCAAGCCTAGTCCAGTCCATGCCATCTAAGCCCATCCCCATTTCCTATTTCTGGGCCCAAGAAATACCAGTCCACACCACAGTCCAAACCAACTCACCCTTAATAATATTATATGGGTCAACCCTTTGACCCCTTTGGTCAAATAAGGTCAAACATCACCCTCCTTCCCTCTCAGCCTCCCCCACACCTTCTCAGCCTCCCATCTCCACCAATCACAGGCCAAAACCCCCCACAATTAATGCCACCACCCCTACACCTACCTAAGCCACCCACAATAAATGCTACCCCCTCCCCTTGCGTGTATCAGAGCCAATGTGCAGAAAAGTCTTTCCCGCCAAAAATACATGGAGGCTTGAGAGTGGACCAAAGTTATCAGAGAGAGGTGGGAAATGATGAGGAGGACTCAAGAAACCCTAATATGTGGCTATAAAAGGAGAAGATGCAAGGAATGAAGCAGTGTAGTTTAATTAGTAATTTTAGTGTCGAATTTCATTTAGTTTTCAAAAACAGTTGTAATCTTTGTATTTCCAGCATTGTAATAGTTCAATCATTGAATTTCAAATCTTTTTAAGTTATAAAATTATAAGTTTCAGTCTGTTTCATGTTTATGCATTTTACTCAATTTTTCAAATTCTCAAGTAGCTCAATTGTGACTTAAAGCAAGATTCATGGACTGAGTTAGGGTCACATAGGTTCCAAATAGCTTATTCAAGCTTTAGAGACTTTAAAATCCAGCTATATTAGAAGAAATCCAAAAATCTAAAATTAGTCAACTTTGGTCAACTGTGGTGTTTGATTTTTGATTTCAGGTTTGAAGAAGGATTGGTGAGCAATATTGGAGCTGGAATTTGCCTATCTAAAGATAGGCTTCATAAGGAAAGCCCTCTGTTCATGCTGAGGGTACCTTTGTAAGGATTTGCTCATTTGAATTTTCCAACTAAAATTCCTAGTCTAGCTTCTGATTTCTTGTTTGCTTATATCTGTTAATCTTTGTTTGTTTGTGTTATTTAAGTATTGTTTAAGTAATTTTTAGCTTAAAATTTATAGCTTGTTTGTTAAAATAGTTAGTTACTTAAAATTGTAGGTTTAACTGTCTCATTAGCTGTGGTGTTAAATTTGTATGAGTGTTGTGATAATCTGATTCTTAAGTACTTAAACCAGTTAATCTAAGTCATAATTAGTAATTGGGATCAAGTTTGCACACCTTAGCTACCATCTGCCTTGAAAAACTCAAATCAGTCCCACAATAAGGGGTGTTTGGATTTGCTGTCATCTCTGGGATCAGGGTTGTTTTTGTTGTTGCTCTTTGTTGAAACACATCATATTAGGTTGTAACAGGTTAAGTGAATCATAAAATCCAGTGTCCCTTTGTAAAAAAGTCAAGTTCATTTTTGATCTCACCATTAGTTGTTCACTGTTAAGATTTGACAATCAAGATCACCCCAAATCAGTTAAAAGCTTGTTAAACTTGTTAGATTTAGTCTATTTATAGGTTAATACATCATTAATAATCATCTGAGCTCAAACAAATCTCACCAAAGTCAAACTTGGCGTGTTCTTAAAAAAGTCAAAAGTTCCATCTCAGTTTTTTTTGCAAAAATTCCAAGATTATTAGTGATTTATGTGTTTGGATTGAGAAGCTATAACTTGTTGTAGTTATAATCTATCAGCTAATCTTTAAGTTCCAATACTTGTTTGATTTTTGTGAAATTTTTTGTGGGCCCCACAGGCTAGGGAAATCACTTGCAGGGCAAGCAATTCCCCTGTGCACAGCGGACCTCTACCATACCACCAACTTTGGTGGTGGTTGTAGACCACCCCAGTGGGCCCTAGTGGTTCCAATTGGCTTTTTCCAACCCCCCTCCTACCAGGGAGTGAGGATTGACCATCTGTTTGACCTAGATCTTAGTGGACCCCACCTGGAATTCATCACCAAGTTTGTCCCATTTCTGTGTTCATATTCAGTTGCTCAAGTGCTTATTTGCTATCAAACAACTTAATTGTGCTTCATGCTTGTTATTTCTGGCTTATCTGAGTTTGTCTAGCTTATTAGTACCCATTTACACCCTTGTGGACCCCACCTACACCCATTTGAGCTTATTTGCCCAAGCAGTCAACCAAAGTCAACTGAATAAGCAAAGGGGGTGCTACAGCTTATTTATAAGCTATTTTTAAAAGTGGTTTCACAAAAGTTTTCTGTTTTCAGTGGTAAAATAAGTGTGTAAAAGAAAATCCAAGAAAAACCAAGTTTAAAATAAGTGATAGTTTCTATTTAATTCAATTTAATTTTAATTTTCATTTTTAGATTTTTATTAAGTATTTAGTATTTTTATATTTTTATTAATTACCGCTTATATTAAATTAAATTTAGTAATTTTTCTAGATTTTTATTCTGCCTTTTAGTGTTTATTAGATTTAATTCTAGTTTTCTTAATTAATAAATAATATTAAGTATTATATAGCATATTTAGTTTTTATAAGGCATAACCTAGTTTTTATATTTTTTATAGTTCTAATATAGTATAATAGACTTTTAGAAAATAAAATTTTAGTTTCTACTGTTCATTTTCCATTTTTCTTATTTTAATTATTTAAATTAGACTTAAGTTAATTAAAAGGTAATTAATTAGTGGAATAGTCTTAAATATAATTTTTAGAGGTTTTTATAATTTTTTAGGATTCCTGTGATGGTTAAGTAATTTTATAAATTTTCTCTTAATTTTCTAAGTTAATTTAGTATTAATAGTAATTAAAAGTAGTTTAATTAGTTTAATTAAGTTAAATAGTTTTTAATTAATAAAAAAACCCATAAAAAGACAAAAATATTTATTTTTATTTTTTATACTTTCTTCAAGTTCTAATTTAAGTTTAGAAATTATTTTTGCAAATTTTTAGTTTAATTTGTAGTAGTTATAATTATTAGTTAATTTAAATTAGATTTTAATTTAGATTTTAAATAGTTTTATTAATTAAATAATATTTAAATAATATTTTAATTATTTTCATAATTTCATTTTCATTTTTAAATTTTAAGTTTTAAAAAGTGTCAAAAGCACCCCCTGTAGTTTGTTAAATACCAAAATCCCACTTTCTCTGTCTGTTACGTGATCTGAATTGTGAATACGTGCATATATCTGGTATCTGATTTTTGTGAATATTATATCTGTGTACCAATACCAAAATAACAGTAGCAAATTCAATTCCATATCATCTGGGCTACTGTCCTCAGTGCCACTCTCTCATAAACGATTCCCAAAGCACCATTTCAATCTCGCTGGGACATAACAACCCGGGGACACACTATACTATCACCGGAGTATTGGCTTGATTAGTTTGACTTTTACGATTGACCATTCACAAGTGGTTGACTAATAAAAGTTGACTAGTTTAGAACCAATCACAAGTATACAAAAGAAAGCCAAAACTTGACAATGTGACAAAGATGCAATACCGATTTCTGAATGCAGATCCAAACACCTTAATCGTTAGTCATTTTTTACGATGTTATTTGCAGAATTTGGTGGTTTAGCTTTTGTCCTACATTACTTTTGCTACTGACAACTTGAAGATGTGGCATGTTATATAGTAGGGAGAGGCGCTCAGAAATATCGGAAACTGAGATCCATCTAATCCACGGTTATACACAATGATATAGTACAATAAGGTAACTCCTTCAAACTGATTTATATGGGGCGTTTAAATGTGAGTTTTTTTTGGGTAAACATGATCTTAGATATTTAAAGTTGCAATATTTAGAATATAAAAATATTAGAATGAAAAAAAACCCGCATTAGCTGGTCAAGAACAGTTGACATAGTTATATGGATGCTTGCAATCAAATAGAGAAAGTTAAGGTAAAAATTTACCTGCATTAGCTGGTCGCGAAAGATTGGCTGCTGCAAAGTATGGTTGCTTGCGTTGAAACTCGATAGCAAAAAATGTGGATTGTATTGAGCATGATACATGACATTTGAAGCAATATTAGTTTACCTCCAGGACGTTGGACTTTGACCTCAACTATTTGGCTACTGCCTAAGTCTAGCCTGGTAAATCTGCACAAAAATAAACAATTTTTTTAAGATATAATAACCAGAACTTGTAGATCTTCTATTTCAGTTGTGTTCCAAATTTGAAAAAAAAAAGTCTATCATCTCATACTTAGGAGACAAAGATATTTATGTCTGATCGAAATATGAAAATCAACAAAGCTAAATAAGATAAATGGTGATAAAAAATTGCAGAAGATTTTGTTCGTTGTTTTATTAGCCTGTTGATTGTTAACCTAAACTTTGGGTTAAAAGGGTCATATTAGAAAGTATAGTATGTATTAGTATCAAGTATGTAATTAGTGTAAGTTTAGGGTGTCATTATGTAAATTAAGAAACCCAATTAAGGGTGATGTCGTTTACATCAAACGACATATCATTTAGAAAGTCAATTATAGAAACGGTTAAAGCATTATGTCGCTTCATAGGTGTCGGTTCAGTTTGTATATATAGAGTCAAGTTGTAAGTTATAAATTCATTCAATCAATAATATATATTTAGTTTATATTCTTGGCGTCGTTTTATATCATAAGTTTCTGTCCCAAAACCTTGTTCCAATATATACCGATTAAGAAGAAACCAACCTGTGAAATCAAAATATACCAACAATTGGCATCAGAGCAAGAGTTTATCAATCCAGGGAAGAACGTGTGCAAGTGGCCATCGATTAAGAAGCAAGAATAAACAGCGAATACTTGGAAAGGAACCAGACAACCACACCACCGATTGCAGAAGAAAGAAACGGTTTTGGTTCTTTGTGTCCTTTATAATCAGAAAGAAACAAGATTGTAAGTGATCGGTTTTTGAATAAGTGCTTCTCGCTTTCACTTTATTAGAATTAGAATACGAACCCTTGTGGTTCATGTGGAAAACTAGAAGGGGGGTTGAATAGTTTTACGTCCTTTTAAAAGTTTATTACCAAAATATTTTGTAGGTTATTAAAAAACTTTCGATTTGATCTCAAGTGAATTCAAATGACAACCAATATAAGCAATTCTAATCAAGTAATGAAAGTATTGAAATGTAATGAAGAAAAGATAGAGTTAGAAAGATCAAACCACAACACGCGAATTTATAGTGGTTCGGCTACAAGGACACCTTCCTTGCCCTACTCCACTCCCCGAGTACCACACTCGAGAGTTTTCTTCACTATGTCAACAAACTCCTTATGGTGGAGAAACCTTACACACCTTGGCTTACACGAGTTAACGACACTAAGCTAAATGTCGAGTTCTAATCGTAGCTAGAACCAATCTCACGACTTCTTCAAGGCTTCACACCTTCTTTACAACTTCACAACTTCTTCAAGGCTTCACACCTTCTTCACAACTTCACAACTTCTTCAAGGCTTCATACCTTCTTCACACCTTCACAACTTCACACCTTCTTCTATGCACAACTAATTCACAACTACTAAACAACTTTACAACACACCTAGTTTCTACAATCAACAAATTTACACAACACTTTTACAAATATCTACCACAACTACAATATGAAACTAGCTATTCACAACACTACTACAATTAGATGGATGTAGAGGAGTGTTCTTCTTCTTGCACTTGAATGGATGAAGCTTTGGATCACTTGGAAACAAAGACTTATGAATTATATGATCAAAGGATTTTAGATCTAGAAATAGAGGTTGGATCAGAAAGTTTATAGTGCAAAAAGGTGAGAAAAATGTGTGAAATGATCCAATATTTATAGGGCCAGAATTTACTGTTCTGGAGCGTGTCGGTCCTCTTAATTAGGGGCCGGTCCCCTAAATCATTAAGGGGGCCGCCTAGTAAAATTAAGGGGGCCGCCCTCCTGAACGTTGGAAGAGTTTTTCTGGATAAAATTTGCCCTTTTTGGTTGGAAATTTGAAATCATATCTTTGTGGTTTAATATAGCATTACCAAAAATGATTTACAAATATATATAAAATGTTTATATCATTTTATAAGATGTTATGTCTTAAGACAAAATTTTCTTTGATCATGTAATGCATAAGATGCTTAGTTTATGCATACCTTAAGTGATATTAGATGTAGAGGTAAATATTTGTTATCAAATACTTGTTTACGTCTTAATCTTAACTTAATTTGATTTGAGTTTTGTGATTATCAAAACATAGGTTTATTGAGAGATATTAATAACCTTTTTAAACATTATTTATATCAACAATCTCCCCCTTTTTGATGATTACAAAACTTAAACTCATTAATTCAAAAATTAATTTTTAAACAAGTATTTTAGTGAGTTTATATTTACTTCTCCCCCTTTTTGTAGAATCAAAAAGGTTATGCCGACAATTTTCAAACGTGAAAGATTGACGGGTAGATATCTCCCCCTTGATGTGTACTCCCCCTCGTTTCGGGGCACCAAGAGAACGAGCTATGGAATGCTTTGCAAAAAAAATATTAGAAGCACAAGTATATGCATGCAAACATGTATAAGTTGATTAGAAAAAAATAAAACATGTTTGAAAGAAAGCATTCATATTAAATAATAGGTTGTGTCAAGACACAACATACAAGTGGCAATTTGGATTACAAGTAGAAAAGCTAGTCACAAACTAACAACAAGGAAAATACATCATCATGGCAAGAGTACATGGTCTTCATAGAGCTTGCAAGCAAAAGGGTGGTAGAGGCGTTATTTATTAAGCATATCAAATGCTTAATTAGGAGAGCATGATGGTGATGATGGAGGAATGGGTGAGAATTGTGGTGGAGGAATGATTGGAGAGGATGGTGGAGTTGGTGGTGGTGGTGGGTTGGTAAGCAAATGTTCAATATATGAAAACATATATTGAATTTCATCTCTAAGTCCAAAGATGACCGTGCGGTTATGGATGCAACAAAGACAAGTATCCCCATGGGATTCAAGTAGCCTCCAAGGCACGGGATTGGCAAAGAATGGTGGTGTAATTGGTGGAGATGAGAGATGAGCATCAAGTGGTGTAATTGGTGAAAGTGAGATGGTAAGATGGGTAGACATGGGTTCTTATGTAGGAAGTGGTGACGATACTTGTGGTGACAAGTGTGAGTTGATGTAGTCATTGATTGATGAGGTTGAGGGTATGGAGGATGAGGAAGTTCCATGAGTGGAAGGTGTTTTAGATGGTGCATTGGGTGCACTTGGGGATGAGCATTTGGGTAGAGGTGATGGTGTTTTGTTGTCTTCATTTGTTAAGTCAATGAAGACTTGTTTTGGGGGGATGAACACAAGTTTTTGTTTCTTGGAGGCTTTGGAGTGTGAGGTGCTTGGTGGAGTCATGATGATCTAGATGGTGAATGATGAGATGAAGAATGGTGATTGTGGAGGGAATTTATAGTATGGAAATGGTTGATTAAGGTATGTGTTTGAAATGGTTGAATGAGATTCTAAAATTAGTTGGGTTAAAATGGGAAATGGTAGCTGAAAATAGAGAAAAGGTTCAGAAGATGCAAAAGAAAACAGTGAATCCAGTTCCAGATGGCCGGTCCCCTTAATTGTATGCCGGCCCCCTTAATAATTAAGGGGACCGCCTAGGGAATTAAGGGGGCCGCCCATCTAGTGTTTTCCTAGACGACCAGAAACCCAAAATTTGCAGAATTTGGTGATTTTTCAAGTGTGTTTTCCCAGCAAGCACTATTAGAAGTATATACTCTAGGAATGATGATAAATAAACATATATATATATATATATATATATAACCAAATTGCATGCAAATAAACATATTATAATCCATTTTGAAAATAAGCATAGCATAACATTAAGTTAGTAGCATGATAACAATTAAAGTCTAGACATCATTCAAGAGATAAACAAGAAATAAGACAAGTATTTCCGAATAAATCGGACAAATAGCAAATCATACAAATGTCAAATAGAACCAAGTAATAACAAGTAGCAATACATCAATATCTCCTACTTCTTCTTCTTTCCAAGCATCTTCCTAAACATTTTCCCAACAGATTTGAAACCTCCTCGAAGTTCTTCATGCATTTGTTGTTGACGGTTGATGATAGACGTTTGACGAGTGAAGAGAAGCTCATCGGTACGTTCATGAGGAAGAGGAATTTGATACTCGGTATCATCAATATCGGAAAGATCTTCAACAAAGGTCGTGGGGGATGGAGTACTAACACGTGAGGTGTTTTCCACCTCATCATCATCGTCATCACGATGAGATGTAGAACCATGAGGTCTAGAATACAAAGGAACACGAGATTTTCCTTTGTCACTTCGAGAACGACGAGTACGAACACGAGTAAGTTGGTTCAAGGTAGGAAGGATATGAACGTAGTAGTCTCTTTGAAGATGTGGATAATGTTCCATCTTCCATCACATAACGATAAAGTCGTGTGAGAAACATACCGTAAGGAAGATTGGCATTAGGGGTGTTTTTGGCGGACATGATTCGATGAATAAAAAGATAAGCCAAATTGTATTGCTCTTCAGCAATAACACAATAAAGCATGTGGGCAATGCTTTCCGTAACATGATCACGGTGACCACCAGTACTAAACGCATTCTCTCGAATGAGTTCTTCCCACTTCTTCATATCTTGGCTTAGCTCTTTGAGGAGGATTTTATTGGCATGAATATCGACATTCTTCGACTTGATTACTCGACTAGTCGTACGACGTTCTAGTTCAAGCATTCGATGAATGTCTTCAGGACTAGGAATCTCAGAATAGTAGGGGCCATCCTGAGGACGATTTCTTTCAAGAGAGGAAAGATCCCATTCATTTGAGAAAACGGCTTGGCCGTTATATGGGATTCGAAGAATTTGACCAAATTGAGCAAGAATAAGAGTGATGAATTGATTTTGAATCATGAAGGAAATGAGGATATTACCATAGGGATCGGTTTGCACCGTCACTTGGCTATAGAAATCGAGGATAAAACGAGGAATGATTGATTCGTTGATTTGGAAAAGACATTCAAAACGAATTTTGGTGAACATTCGTTCGGTTTGATCATTTTCATAGAAAGATGGATCGACAATTCGTCCTTCGTGAATGTTTCTATTTTCAATAGGACGATAGAAACATGCAATTGAAGGAGACATGCTGGGAGTAGAAGAGACATTTGGAATGTATTGTTTGGTTTTGGAGACATCACCAACCGTGGTCTTAGGCATTTTCACAAAAGATGTTGTTATATGTTTGGTTGATGTTTGCCCTTTGCGAAACAACCCCGGATTGGTGATATGGTGGAGGATTTTGATGGTTTTGGGTGTTTTGGTTCGTACTCAGCAGCAATGGGGAAGAGATGAATGAGCAAATGGGGTGTTTGGGAATGGAAATAAGGTGGAAAACGTATTTGGAAGTGTCAGATGGCTGGTCCCCTTAAACATTAAGGGGACCGCCCTCGATAACAAGCCGGTCCCCTTAATATTTAAGGGGGCCGCCTTTGAAATTTTCGAAATTTCACGGAATTAGTTTCTGGAACAAAAATATTTATACGTATATAATTAGATTTATAATATATCAAAAATACGCAAACGTTTATTGGCACGATGATAAAATTTTTAACAATTTTTAATTACCATTTCGATAATTAAAATATACCTTTGACAATTTTGGATAAAATGATCAAAGTGTTAAGTTGATGAAGGGTTTGAGGTGTGTTCGGGAATATGTGAATAAGTGTATATATATATATATATATATATATATATATATATATATATATATATATATATATATATATATATATATATATATATATTTATATATAAGTATAAGTGTGAGTGAAAGATGGGTTGATGGGTGAGGTTTGAAAGATAGTAGCGGAGATAGGATAAAGTCGGCGAGAGGAGTTTGTTTCATCCATAGTGTTCACGTGCGAAGGCGTTCTTGCATGATAAAAGTCCACTTGACTCATATCCCTTCATCACCATGAGTCTCCTAAAAGAGGACTTAATAGAATAACGCGAGGGGGGGAGGAAAGGGTTCGATAAAGAACAATTTCCTGGAGTTCTAGAAAGTCAACTAATGACGTATCTAGGTTATGTGCAAGCAATTATATATATATATATATATATATATATATATATATATATATATATATATATATATATATATGTATGTATTTAATATATTAGGTATTAGGAGTATATGTAAATATAAGTATATATATGATCGAACAAATAGAGAGAAAAAGGCAAGCTATATCTATGCAAACAATTTAATCAACTAAAGCATATTTATCTAAGCATGGCAATGAGTTATGAAAGAATGGCGTACCCGGTGGTCTTCAAAAAATCTTCAAAATCATCAAGATGATATATAGACTTTTAAAAAGTCTATGTTGAGAGAAACTTCAAGATTGCCTCAAGGAATGTTTATCTAGCCATTCGATCCCCATTGTCTCTTTGGTCCAAACATGTTTAACATTTGACAAGGATGCATGAAAGGTGGTAGTATACCCCAAGGATTGTAGCTTTGTTGGTAGTTCCACATTTGATTACTATTGTTATTATAGTTTTGCCTATTTTGGTTTCTTCTTGGTTGAGGTGTTTTAGACCTAGGATTAGGATTATTTGATTTTCTAGGTGGTGGTGTTTTAGATCTTGTCTTAGATTTAGAAGATCCTACCTCATTTTTCAAAGACGATTTATAAAAAGCTTTTACTTCTTCATTGTTGGCAAGAGGTATTTTTCTATCATTAATAAGTATATACTTAGGATTAGATTTTAGAGATTTTTGTTCGTTAGGTTCATTTTCGAATTTGACATTTTTAATCTCACTTGTTGAAGCTTCATTTGAGTTAAATCCTAAACCGGTTTTATCTCCGGATGTTCTTTGAATACTTATTATTTTACTAAGTGAGTGACTACTATTTTCAAATTTATTAAGTTTGCGAATTTCTTCCCTAAGTATTTCATTTTCACTTTTAAGCACTTGACATGATTTACATTCTTCAAAAATTTCTTTACCTTTTTCAAGTTGATGTATTTTAATTTTTAGTTCAAGTACTTCATTTTCCAATTGATTGTTTATGTATTTTAGTGCTTTGTTTTTGGCCATTACTAGTTGTCCTAATTTGCATAGCCTATTATATTCATTATCTAGATCTTTTTCATCTAATGATAAACTTTCATCACTAAAATATTCGGTTTCGGAACGTACCTCATTTGATGTATTCGCCATAAGACACTTTTCTTCTTTTGTCGTTTCTTTCTCATCTTCATCACTATCACTCCAAGCACCTCCAACAAAAGTTCTTTGATTTTGATCTCTTGTCATCATTGGACATTCTCCGATGAGGTGATTTGGATCACTACACTTGAAACATTTTCTTTCAATCTTGTTGTTCTTGTCATCTTTACTCTTTTGAAATGTTTTCTTTTCATCATGCGGTTGTCTTACGAATCTTCCTCGCCTTTTGAAGAATTTCTTGAAATCTCTTACGGCCATGGCATATTCTTCGTCATCACTTTCGGAAGATGAGCTATCTTCGATACTAGATTCCTTTCTAGCTTTCAAGGCGATTGACTTGCTTTGCTCTCGTTTTTCTTTGACCATTTCGGAATCCTTCTTAATGATAACTTCGTAAACTTTTAGATTTCCAATTAATTCATCAAGTTGCAATGTTGACAAATTCTTCAATTCTTCAATAGCCGTCACTTTAGCTCGCCATTTTGGATGAAGAGCCCTAAGAAACTTCCTAACAAAATTCTTACTAGAAAAATTCTCATCAAGTGCTTTTAAACTTGTGATGATAGTGTTAAATCTAGCAAAAGCATTATCAATTGATTCCTCTTCCGGAATCGTGAATTGTTGGGAATTAAATAAATCAGAAGAATCAACATAAAGATTTAAGAAAATACATCAAGTATGTTTCTGCTGATAAAGCACAAAGCACGTTTCCACTGATGGATTCTGCTGAAGAAGGTTTCTACTGACAGTGTTTCTGCTGATGGATTCTGCTGATGCTACTATGACTCACACACACAGCTGTGTAGATAAGTACGACTTATTCTACTGATTCATATACTAGATATTAGAAGTGTTGTAGTCATGAAATTGAACACTCCAAGTGAGTTGTAATCCTAGATACATGTTGTATCTTAATGACTAGACATGATAAGTCATCAACTAGCTAGAATGAAGCTTAGTCATAAGCTAGTATTTAAGATGAGTCATATAGATTGTAAAAGATCTTTCCTTGGACTATAAAAGGAAGATCTTAGTGACGAGAGTGGTGTGCGTGTGATAGTGATAGACATATTCATACAGAAAACAATAGAACAAAACACAAGATTCAAGGTCTTTGTAACCCTAGTGATAAGTGAAGATCACTCGTATTATTTTGAATAATATTGAATCGTTTGGCAAAATACTTTCATTGTTCTTTGTTAAAAAAACACAAGCATCACAGTTCCATTTCCAATATAAACATTCTAAGTGTGGTTAAGTAGATTCCGCATACTTAATCATATTCACTCAAAGTATCATATTTACACATTACAAAGGACCAACACCTTATAGTGTGTAATCACATTAAGTGATCCTCTCAGTTGGTATCAGAGCTTGCAGGTTGATACTTTTGATTTAGAAGAAGAAGAAGAAGAAGAAGAAGAAGAAGAAGAAATGGACACAGAATCTATTCAAACAAATGTTGCTGCAAAGTTGCCAGTTCTCAAACAGAATGAGTTTGAATTGTGGAGGTTAAGAATAGAACAGTTTTTCCAGGTGCAAGATTACACTCTCTGGGAAATCATTGAAGATGGAAACTCTTTCAAACCCACAACTACTTTATCAACAGTTGAAGGTATCCTCTTGCATAGCCTCCAACCATCTCGAATTCTCTAGGGCTTTATGAATATTCTTTGGTTCATCTTGTGAGAGAAAACATACAAATAAGCAAGAGTTTGAAAACTCATGTTGTTTTGAAGCATAAAGGGCATCAAGAAGCCCTTGTTGATCTTAAGACATCAATTGTTGTCTTGTCTTCACTCCTGATTGTACATCTCCAATTACATTGTCCAGGGAGTGGACTTTGTGAATCCTTGAGTGTGGAGTAGAAAGAACATGATAATCAGGTGGAAGGTTGTTGAAATCCACCTCATCTTCTGAGACATTTGCTTGTGTTTCTTCTGATGGTTCATCAGCAGAAACCTTTTGCTCATCAGCGGGAACGATTTACTTATCAGCAGAAACATCAGTGTTACTTCTGACTTGAAACTCTTGTTCCTTAGCTCTTTCTTCCTTGTATTCATCTTCAACATCTTCTTTAGATTTACTAGAAGAAGATTCACCATTTATTGAAGTTGAATCCACACTTGTATTTGTCCATATTGGCATCATCACATAATCTTGATCTGTCTCCTTCTCTAATCCTTCTCCAATTGTTGCATCAGCAGTTTGTAAACCCGAAAATTCATTAGTTTCTGCAACAAAAGGCACATAATTCATTGATTTGGATAGAGTTTCAAGATCAAATAGCCATTTGGGACCTTGACCTTCTACATTGGTTTTATCTTCCAAAAACTTCACATGTAGATTTTCCTCTACTCTTCTAGTTCTCATGTTGTATACTCTGAATGCTTTGCTATTGATAGAATACCTGATGCGTGGGAATCGCAACAAGCTTTACCTCTCGAGGGATCTCGAGAAGCTTACAACCCCCACCAGGCAGTGTACCTGATCGTTGTAGTATAGTATAGTGACAAGTACCGGGGGATTGATCGTTCAGCTTAGGAATAGTGTCGCTAGGATTAAAAAGCCTAAATACTAGTTCTAAAGGTGAGGGATGATTATTTTTGTGTTTTTATATTTTTTTAGAAAGCAAGTAAAATCTCGGGTTTTGAAGGATTAGGGCGGAATTAGTTGCTATTCAACTAACCCAATACTAAGATGCAATCAAAATAAAATGCTAAAAATTAAAATAAACTAATTATACTAAGGTTGTGAGCAGTAATTGGAGAAAATGTGTTTACTTAGATTTCACTACTCCCTAGATATCTTTTACACGTTAATTACTTGTTATAATTGCATGGATGACAGATTGTATTCCTTAATACCATTCATGGGGTGGCATACATAACTCCCCAATTCTATGAGCTCTTATCTCCTCCTACACCATGCCCAACACAGCTATAGGGATTGTAAACAGTGGCTCATACATTAAATACACCCAATAAAGACCTAGTACGCCTCGGTTCATGTTTCTTAAGACGTTCAAGCATGTTACCATTTGGAGATCTGCCAGTTTTCTTAAGCCTAACATATAAATCATTCATCCAAGACAAGAATAAACAAGTAATCAACACATAATCAATATCTAGGCTTCATTAGATCTAAGCAAACACAAAAGAGATCTAGCCTAACATGATAGAATTAAGACAAGAACAAGATATAGACAACCAACACATAGACATATTGATTGAATTAGAAGAACACTTATCTTGATTAATCATGCAAGGTATCAAGGGGTTGGAACCCTTGAAAAACCTGTAAAGTTACACCAAAATCGTCTTTAGGGTTTCTCCCAAAACTTCTCTCCTTTTAAATGTGAAAAACTAGAAAACTATATATAGGAAAATAGGGATGACGGCGTCAAGAACAAAGGTGTGACGCCGTCATCTCGCCGCCAAATACTTCCTCGGACGGCCTTGATCTACTTCTGACGCCGTCAAGGCCTAGGCCGTCACACAAATTACTCTTGACGCCCTGTGTGTGACGCCGTCATCAACTACGGATTTTAATTCTTGGGGTTTTGACGCCGTCAGGAAAACTCTTGACGCCTTCATGAACTCTCGGATTTTATTATTGAGGTTTGACGCCGTCAGGAAATTACTCTTGACGCCGTCACCTACTGTTCCCAGCATGGAAAATTGAGACTTTGCCGTTTTCTTCACTTTTATGCTCCAAAAACGTCCAAAATGGTTTCTTTTCCAGAATTCACTCTCCAAGTACCTAAAATCACAAAAGGAACGATTTAGGGCAATATTTGATCAAATAAATTCGGATTCGGGCTTAAATGACCCCCTAAAAACGGATCATTTTTCGCCTCATCATATACCCTTACACTTGAGATTTGCTTGTCCTCAAGCAAATGCGCTTTTATTCTACTCAAAAGACAAGTTAGGGGTCATTTAACACTAATATAAAAGTAATTACAACAAATAATCGTTCCACTAAAGACCAAAGACAAGCACGGAGGTCATATACAAGCACCTCACAAATAGTGTTTAGATACTCACATCTCTCGGGTGTAATAAAGTGTAAATTACAATATGGAAACGGAAGATATCTCTCACTACCTGTCATAGCAAAATAGATTACCATAGGCTTGGGAAAGGATCATACCTCCACCACATGGCGTAAGCACTTAGGATAAACTATCAAAGAGGTCTTTTAAAGGGTTGTAACGTTAGGTATAGGGATATGAATTACACGGTTTTGTTGGATAAAGGAAGTTATTACTGGTGGCGAGTTAACAATCTTAGTTAATTACATGTACAATATGGCGTTGCTAAGCCAAGACTAGACTCGACTTAGGCTAATAAATGAAAAATAACAAAAACATAAAATGAACATAGAATGAAACGGGATGGTAGTCCGTATGTTTTTTTTTTTTTTTCTCTCTTTTTTTTTCTTTTTTTTTTTTTTTTTTTTTTTTTTTTTTTTTGCATACACTCTTACCCTACCATCCAAAATAATACATCATAGGGATTGAGAGTTCCCCTTACACTTGAATTTTTACATACTTTACAATAAACTAATCTAATGACTCGAATTAAGAAAATTAAAACACTTGGGGCACTTTTAAGATTAACGTACATATGGGGGTAATAAATGATGTTCTTCCCCATTACTCCATAAAATAAGTACTTACCCATGAGTCCCAATCGTCCCAAAACAATATGTACAAGGATATGACTCGACTTAACAACCATGTAATCAATTAGATAGTTAACTTAGGGTTTAAAAAATAACAATAATGCACTAAAAATGAGCGCATACATGGAGGGCTAAGGCGATTTGGGTGTACATTTAAGTGGGGTGTAACAAATTCTTCCTTTAAGTAAAATGCTTAAAGTTAGAAACGAAAAGATAGGCTCGGAGGGGTGTACTAGGGGTTTCGTGTACTAAAAATGAGTACAACGCTAAGGGTGTGGGAAAAATTAGTTGACCTAACTAGCCAAGTAATATGACTTGAATGGTCAAGTAATTATAATACGGGTTTAACACAAGGGTAATCCTAATGCCTCTTATCATGTAGTAAATCCTACCACACGAATATAGTCTCACTAGCAGTCTCGGGATGCATCACTAACGCAAGTTCTAGAATCTAAATGCTACCGGTACACTCATAAGCACTAATAGTGAATGCTTTTCCTATCAAATCTAAAGGCGAACCTCACATTTTTGGGTGGAAACTTTTTCTGAATATATGGTTATGTGCTAGTCATACAATCTCCTATCCATGAGACGCTTGCTATGGCTAAAGTTTCACTCCTAAATGTTGTAAAAAATTTTAAATTTGGCGCTAAAATTGCACTAACAAGTATTTCTCATAGTTTTATTACGCATCTACCATTAAACAAAACAAACTCAAGCGAAAGTGCATATGTAAGGTATCATCTTTTTACCCTCCCCTTACACTTAAGATGAACATTGTCCCCAATGTTCAAGTAAAGAATGTAAAAGTGAGAAAGTAAAGAGAATGAAATCAAATACTCCCCTGATTCGCTTGGTATGGATAATAGGATGGCCAGGTTAAATCTTTCTCCAAGAAAATGAACAATCAAAGCTTCTCTTCCAGAATATAAATCATCTTCTTGTCATACATAACCTATAAAACCTGACAAAATAGACAAGACAACCTCGCGTAAAATCGGCGGCATCCTATATAAGTTTCTAAGTCCTAGAAAACAAGATAAGATATAATGCTTGTGGAATGAAGTTTGCAGATCTCCAGGAGATTATAAAACTTAATAATTCACAAAAACCATAAGACTCCGTTAGAAAAACAAAACCGGTAAAATTTCCAGATTTTAACTCCTGACGCCGTCAAGAGTAAACCTCTGACGCCGTCAGAATGGACCTGCAGAAATTCTTATGTTAAGTTTCCGGAACATTTCTGGAAAAACTTGGTATTACTTCCTGGAAAATCCTGCAAAACTTCATTATGACTCAATACAAGCATTTGACTCTAACAAATACGAATATACATGTTCATTTAATATTGTGGAGAATCATGATCGGTTTGTTTCTTAAAAACATATTTGGGGTTTCCCCTTACACTTATCTTTTGCAAAAATACTTTTAGGTGGAGTTAAGACTAGGCTAAACAACAAAGTAAAGTATTTCCACATTTTAATTGAGAAACATGATCTACCAACAATAAAAATTAAACATGCATACGGAAGCAAATAAAAATCAAACAAAATAAAATCACACAAAACATGGGTTGCCTCCCAAGAAGCGCTTTTCTTTATTTACGAGTCTTGTAGCTAGACTCAAAGTCATGGGTTACTACTTGATCTCATCATTGGTTCCACTCTCTGATTGCAAATATTCTTTGTAGAAATCAATCACCTTTTTCTCAACCGCCCCCATAATCTTTTGGGCAAATTCTTCATCGACTTTATACCTTGGTCCAAGGGCCAAGCAATCTTTGTAGTAAAGACTCCTTTTTTCCCATACATAGTCCATGCCCTTGTTCTTATCCTTCTCATCAATATCCTCAAAAGCACCAACGTTGTCCTTATCAAAACGAGATATAAAGTGAAATTCTTTCATCCTATTAGGCATCCTATATGTGATACTATCGGTGTTACTTGCAAATCGGATCGTGCCTTCTACCTCATCATATTCCAACTTAGACTCCTCAACAAATGGTTTGCCAAACACAACATTGGATAATCGACAATCAATAACATTAGCAAGATCCTCCACAATCATAAAGTCGGTGACAAAAGTGAAATTACCAACAAAGACACGTAAACCTTTAACTCTCCCGACAAAGTTACAAACTCCACCGGGGTACTTAGGATCCCTTCTAGGTTCAAGTCTTGTGTTCACTATATCATTATAAACCGTTGAGGACATAACGTTGATTGGAGATTTAAAGTCAATGTAAGCATTGCTAACGTGCCTATATCCAATCATAAATGGTATCTTAGCATTCTTAGGATCGCCTCTCTTGATCTTAGGTTCAATTATGGTGAAAGGAGATCGCGGGTTATCAATAAGATTATTATAATATGCAATCTCCTCCTTAGTGGGGTATAGATTAAAGTAGTCATTAAGCTCCGGATCTATTTCCTCCTCTTCTAGTCCCTCAACAACATTCACAAAGTCATTAGGCCCTAGGTCCTTATTTGAATACAAGGCGGTTGCTAGGTCACTAAATGTATGTTCGAGTTCAATCTTAATCAACCTATTAAGCTCTCTAAGCTCCCTAATCTCACTCTCAATTTGTTCACGTAACACAGCCACTTATCTAGGGGACAGGGGTGGATTCACGTTTTCCATAATGGTCAACGGAATAGTCAATGAGTTTAATTTACTAACAGAGGCACAAAGAAATGAGATAGACTAAAGAAGACCTAAAAATAAAAACAAAATCTTACTAGAAAGGAATCTAGCAAGTAGACCTAATAAAAAGAAATTCTAACCTAGACAATAACTATTCCCCGGGCTGCGGCGCCAAAAACTTGATGCGTGGGAATCGCAACAGGCTTTACCTCTCGAGGGATCTCGAGAAGCTTACAACCCCCACCAGGCAGTGTACCTGATCGTTGAAGTATAGTATAGTGACAAGTACCGGGGGATTGATCGTTCAGCTTAGGAATAGTGTCGCTAGGATTAAAAAGCCTAAATACTAGTTCTAAAGGTGAGGGATGATTATTTTTGTGTTTTTATATTTTTTTAGAAAGCAAGTAAAATCTCGGGTTTTGAAGGATTAGGGCGGAATTAGTTGCTATTCAACTAACTCAATACTAAGATGCAATCAAAATAAAATACTAAAAATGAAAATAAACTAATTATACTAAGGTTGTGAGCAGTAATTGGAGAAAATGTGTTTACTTAGATTTCACTACTCCCTAGATATCTTTTACACGTTAATTACTTGTTATAATTGCATGGATGACAGATTGTATTCCTTAATACCATTCATGGGGTGGCATACATAACTCCCCAATTCTATGAGCTCTTATCTCCTCCTACACCATGCCCAGCACAGCTATAGGGATTGCAAACAGTGGCTCATGCATTAAATACAACCAATAAAGACCTAGTACGCCTCGGTTCATGTTTCTTAAGACGTTCAAGCATGTTACCATTTGGAGATCTGCCAGTTTTCTTAAGCCTAACATATAAATCATTCATCCAAGACAAGAATAAAGAAGTAATTAACACATAATTAATATCTAGGTTTCATTAGATCTAAGCAAACACAAAAGAGATCTAGCCTAACATGATAGAATTAAGACAAGAACAAGATATAGACAACCAACACATAGACATATTGATTGAATTAGAAGAACACTTATCTTGATTAATCATGCAAGGTATCAAGGGGTTGGAACCCTTGAAAAACCTGTAAAGTTACACCAAAATCGTCTTTAGGGTTTCTCCCAAAACTTCTCTCCTTTTAAATGTGAAAAACTAGAAAACTATATATAGGAAAATAGGGATGACGGCGTCAAGAACAAAGGTGTGACGCCGTCATCTCGCCGCCAAATACTTCCTCGGACGGCCTTGATCTACTTCTGACGCCGTCAAGGCCTAGGCCGTCACACAAATTACTCTTGACGCCCTGTGTGTGACGCCGTCATCAACTTCGGATTTTAATTCTTGGGGTTTTGACGCCGTCAGGAAAACTCTTGACGCCTTCATGAACTCTCGGATTTTATTATTGAGGTTTGACGCCGTCAGGAAATTACTCTTGACGCCGTCACCTACTGTTCCCAGCATGGAAAATTGAGACTTTGCCGTTTTCTTCACTTTTATGCTCCAAAAACGTCCAAAATGGCTTCTTTTCCAGAATTCACTCTCCAAGTACCTAAAATCACAAAAGGAACGATTTAGGGCAATATTTGATCAAATAAATTTGGATTCGGGCTTAAATGACCCCCTAAAAACTGATCATTTTTCGCCTCATCAATATCCAACTAAGAATCCTTCATCTGCTTTTCCATCAAACTTTCCAAGATGGTCTAAGGTATTTAGAATTGCCACATGACATCCAAAAGGTCTAAGAAATCCTATCTCAGGAGTTCTACCTCTAAAAAGTTCATATGATGTCTTATTGTGAGATTTTACAACTAAAACTCTATTTTGAACATAGCAAGCAGTGTTGACTGCTTCTGCCCAAAAAGTTATAGGCAACTTAAGTTGCAGAAAGATTATGATTCTGATGATCAAGCATTCCATTTACTGTCAAAGTATAAAAGGATATTTGATCAACTGAATTCTCAAGAGTTGAAGAGTTTGGAAGCATCCTCCAAGTGATTAATTGTGCTTAGAAGAAACTTACTTATTTAGAAATAAATAATAAGTTTAGGGAAGGATTGTTGGGTCTGAAACTGCTGCTGAGTGAAACTGCTACTATAAGTGAAACTGCTGCTAGTAGTAATGATTCTGCTGCTAATGTCAAAGTGCTGCTGAGGATAAATGCTGCTGACAGAATCTGCTGCTAATGGGATAAGGATGTATACGGTTTAGATAAATATAGAATAGATCGTGTAAATATTATATTTATCTAGAATATACTTATCTTGTAGAGAAAGGTATTGTAAACCTAGTAGGACTCCTTGGTCTATAAAAGGAGGATCCTAGGGTTAGTTTATGTACGTGTTATTATTCACTTCAAGGTTGTAAAACCCTAGCATTGTTGAGTGCTCGTATTAATAATATTGAAGTGTTGAAAGAGAATCATAATTCTTCTTAAGTTAAGCTTTTATATTCCGCATATTAGCTTAAGTGTTCATTCAAGTTAACTTCTATATAAGATCGTTTAAAGCTCAACTGGGATCAACAAGTGGTATCAGAGCTTGTGATCTAGAAGTTATTAACAAGAAGATTTTGTTTCTTAAAAGTTTGCTGTTCCAAATCTATTGCTACGATGGGTGATGAAACTCATATGGTGACTGCTTCAAGGGTACCCATGCTGAATCCTTCTGAGTATGAGCTTTGGAAGAGAAGGATCAGACAGTATATTCGCATGATTGATTTCAACATGTGGAATGTGATTGTCAATGGTGACTCTACACCTGAGAAGAGTGCTGATGGGAAAGAGATACCAATTAAGTCTGCTGAAGCTAATGCAGTAAGGAAGATGGAAATCAAAGCACATAGTATGCTCTTAATGGGAATACCTAATGAATTCCAAATGGATTTTGATGACTGTGAATCTGGAAAAGAATTGATGGATGCTGTTGAATTCAGGTTTGGAGGGAATGATGCTACTAAGAAATCCAGGAAAAACATGCTGAAGCATCAGTTTGAGAATTTTACCTCTGAAAGTGGAGAGAAGATAATTGACACATACAACAGGCTAAACCAACTTGTTAGTCATCTAAAACTTGTTGGATATGTGGTTCCACAAGAAGATGTAAATCTAAAGTTTCTTAGAAGTCTTGCACCTGAATGGAGTATGCACACAGTTGTGTGGAGGAATAAGCCTGATTTTGAAACTATAAATTTGGAGAGTCTCTATAACAATTTAAGAGTGTATGAATCAGAACTATCTACCTCTTCTACTTCATCTTCTGGTACTCAAAATCTTGCCTTTGTATCCTCTAAAGGAAAAGGATCTCAAGAATCTCACTCTGCTGCTCATTCTACTGCTTATGGAGTATCTGCTGCTGATGGATCTGCTGCTAGTTCAAATGATAAGATTTCTACCAGTGATATTGCTTTGTGTGCATTCTTGGCTGAGCTTACTACTACTATAAGGTCACATGTCCTTAATCAAGACTTGGATTATATTGATCCTGATGATCTTGAAGAAATTGATCTTAAATGGCAAATGGCTATGTTGACCTTGAGGGCAAGAAATTTTTTGAAGAAGACTGGAAAAGAAGTCAAGTATAAGGCTAAGGACAGTCCAGGCTTTGACAAATCAAAGATAGAATGCTACAATTGTAACAGGAAGGGACATTTTGCCAGGGAGTGTAGAGCTCCAAAGAAGAATGCTGATGCTACAAAGAAGGTTACTGAAGAATCAAAGACTGCACTGGTGTCTTGTGATGGACTGGGAGATTATGATTGGAGTGATATGGCTGAAGAAGAACCAAATTTCTCTTTGGTAGCTGTTGCTCAACCCAAGGTGCAGAACTTTGCACTTATGGCCTATGGTTCATCATCAGGCTCTGACTCTGAGGTATCAAATGATTCAGACTCATCTGTGTGTTCTTTTAAATCTTGTGCTGACACTATAGAAGAACTTAAGTCTAGGAATGAGAGTCTAAATAGAGAAATTGAACACCTAAAACTTGATAACTTAGGTTACAAAGTAGGTATTCAAAATGTTGAAAGGAGGTTAGAATATCTCAAAGAATGTGAGAAGGAATATGTAGATCAACTTAATCTCAGAGATATTGAAATTTTTAAGAAAAACAGTGAAGTAGAAGTTCTTAAAAATAAGTTAGAAGAAGCTGAAAAAGAAAAGGAGGAAGCTCTTGCTGAAAAAGATAAACATGTAGTAAGAGTACAAAAACAACAATATGCTTCTGATTTGGTTCATAAATCTATAGAGAATAACTTGATGAGAAAAGGTAGTGGAATTGGGTATAATGAAGTGGCTCCTCCAGCCAAAAGTGCTTTTGCTCCACCAGGAAAAGAACTATCCTTCATTAGTGAGCTAAATATTGAAAAACCTGTAGGTGAATGTAGCACAAGTGTTAATGAGACACCTAAGGTTGAGGCTAGAAAATTTCCTGAAGCTCCTATTATAGAATATTGGTATTCTGATAGTGACAGTGATGAGGAACAGGTTAAACAAGAACAAAGTGTGAAAAAGGAAGAAATTCCTACAAAGCTTAAACCTAAAATTGAACAGGTTAAGTTTGTCAAACCTGTGTTAGGAAATAACTTTTCTAGGAAAATGGTAGAGTACAAGGAGGTACCTACAGAACAGATGGAAAGGTTCAATAATAAGCCTAGGGGTAACCAGAGAAACTTCAACAACCTAGTTTCAAACAGATTAGGTAATCAGTTTCAATTACAAAAGAAGGCTTGTTATAAGTGTGGTAGCTTTGACCACTTGATTGTTAGATGTCCTGAACACCAAAAGCCTGTTTGGAATCAATACACTAGGGTGAATCATAAATATGTAACTAAACAAACTCACCCACATCCAAATAGAAACATGGTTCCAAGAGCTGTTTTGTTGAGATCTGGTGCTACTAGATCTATTTATGCTGCTAAATCAAATGGTGTTTTCAAATCAACAACTAGTTCTTCTACTGGCTCTACTGCTAGTAAGCATTCTGCTGCCAGTATGCACTCTGCTGCTAGCAAGCAATCTGCTGCTAGTACAAAACTTTCTACTTCTGGGCCAAAAGTTTTAACAAACACAGTTGTTGGAAATCACTTTTATGCTGTTAAGGCCTCAGCTTGCTGGACTTGGAAACCAAAAACAAATATTTCAAATTCTGTTTCCAAGGATAGCAGTGCATCAAGTGATTTAAAGAAATTTGATTATGTTGATGCACAGGGCAGATCCAAGTCAGTAATGGCTTGGGTCGTCAAGAGGAACTAATGTCTCTACTTTTCATGTGCAGGTCAATCTACTGGATGAGCTTAAGGATATGGTTATTGTTGACAGTGGATGTTCTGGACACATGACAGGAGATGAGTCTCAACTTGATGACTTTGAGGCTTTTGATGGTGGTTATGTTGCTTTTTGGAATGATCCAAAAGGTGGTAAGATTGTTGGAAGAGGAACTCTTAAAACTGGAAATTTGGACTTTGAGAAGGTGTTTCTTGTGAAAGGACTTAAGTTTAACCTTTTTAGTGTCTCACAAATGTGTGACAAAAAGAACTTTGTTCTTTTTACAGACACTGAGTGTATGATCCTTTCTCCTGACTATCAGTTGCCAGATGACCAATCTGTGCTTTTGAAGGTCCCTAGAAATGAAAATATATACAGTGACCATATTAAGAACATTGTTCCTAAGAGGACTTTGACTTGTCTAATTGCAAAGGCCACTGTTGATGAGTCCAAATTATGGCATAGGAGATTGGGACATCTGAACTACAAGACCATGAACAAATTGGTAAAAGGAAATCTGGTCAGAGGAATGCCTACAAAGACTTTTGAGAATTGTGAAATTTGTGTTGCATGTCAAAAGGGTAAACAATACAGAGTTTCATTCAAGTCCAAGACTGTGAACACAAATACTGAGCCATTACATCTATTGCATATGGACTTATTTGGGCCTGTATTTGTCAAAAGCTTGAACAAGAAGTCATATTGTCTTGTTGTCACTGATGACTTTAGCAGGTTTACTTGGGTATTCTTTCTTGCTACTAAAGATGAAACTCCAGAAATACTCAAGGCATTTATTACAAGAGTTGAAAACCTGTACAATCACAAGGTGAAGATTATCAGATGTGACAATGGTACTGAGTTCAAGAATAGTGTGATGAATCAATTCTGTGTGGGGAAAGGAATTCTAAGACAGTACAGTGTAGCAAGAACTCCACAACAGAATGGTGTTGCAGAAAGAAGAAACAGGACACTTATTGAGGCTGCAAGAACAATGTTATCTGATTCAAAACTACCTATTCCTTTTTGGGCTGAAGCTGTGAACACTGCATGCTTTGTGCAGAACAGAAGTAAGGTAGTCAAGCCTCATAATCAGACTCCATATGAGTTATTTCATGGAAAGAAGCCACTGATTGATTTTCTCAAACCATTTGGACGTTCTGTTACTATTTTGAACACTAAGGATCAGCTAGGCAAATTTGATGAAAAAGCTGATGAAGGAAATTTGGTTGGTTACTCTGTAATTAGTAAAGCTTTCAGAGTATACAATAAGAGGACCAAACATGTAGAGGAGACTTTGCATATTAAGTTTTCTGAGAACACATCAAATCCTGATGGAAAAGGACCAGAATGGCTGTTTAATGTGGATATGCTCACCAAAACAATGAACTATGTACCAGTTAATGCTAGTGTTGACAAGCCACAAGAAGAATTTGTTTTGTTTGAGAAACTTAAGGTTGGTCCTACTCTACTACCCTCTCAGACTGATCTAGGTCCTAAAGATGATGTGGTCTCTCAAGAGAAAACTAAGGAAACTGAAGAAGATATTGAAATTCCTATTGAAGCAGAAAAAGAAACAAATGTGGATCCCAAAATAGTTGTTGATGTCTCTCCTTCAAAGTCAGAAGACTCTGTTGCTGACTCAACAGACTCTACTGCTAGGCCAAAAGTTACAACTACTGCTCCACCACATTCTGCTTCCAAGCCTACTAACTCTACTGCTACTTCAATGTTTCCTCATTTGGACTCTCAGGGTAGACCTATTGTTGATTCTTTCTACCCTGATGATCCAAATATGCCTCCTCTTGAGAATATTTACTATGACACAGATGATGATGTTCTTGATGGTCAGTTATTTGGAGCTTCTGCAGATTTTACTAATTTGGAACTCAATATTCCTGTTAGTTCTACAACTACCACAAGAATACACAAGGATCATCCAAAAGATCAAATTCTAAGTGATCCACAATCATCTATTCAAACTAGGCAGATGACTAAAGCACTGAAAGATCTTCAACATCAAAGTTTCTTTGCCAGATCACTGCATCAAAGAAATAGTCATAAAGATCTTCAAAATTGCCTGTTTGCATGTTTTCTTTCTCAAATTGAACCCAAAAACACTTACAAAGCCTTACAAGAAGCAAGTTGGGTGGAAGCAATGCAAGATGAGCTTCTACAATTTAAGCTGCAAGAGGTTTGGACTTTGGTTGAACTGCCAAATGGAAAAAGAGTGATTGGCACAAAATGGGTTTTCAGATGTAAAAGAGATGAGAGAGGAATTGTCATAAGGAATAAAGCAAGGTTAGTAACACAGGGATACACACAACAAGAAGGTCTTGATTATGATGAGGTATTTGCTCTAGTGGCAAGAATAGAAGCAATCAGAATATTCTTGGCTTATGCTTCATACAAAGATTTTGTAGTGTATCAAATGGATGTAAAAAGTGCCTTTCTGTATGGGACCATTACAGAAGAGGTGTATGTATCTCAACCACCAGGCTTTGAAGACCCTGATCACCCTGACAAAGTTTACAAGGTGAATAGAGCAATGTATGGCTTACATCAAGCTCCTAGAGCTTGGTATGATACTTTGTCCACATATCTGCTAGAATCTGGGTTTAGTAGAGGAAAAATTGATAAAACTTTGTTTCTTAAAAGACAAAAGGATGATATTTTGCTGGTTCAAATTTATGTTGATGACATCATCTTTGGGTCTACAAACAAAGCCATGTGTGTTAGTTTTGAGAAGCTTATGAAGGATAAGTTTGCTATGAGTTCAATGGGTGAACTTACTTTCTTTTTAGGTCTGCAGGTTACACAGAAAGAAAATGGTATATTTATCAGTCAGGATAAGTATGTCAATGATATTTTGAAGAAATTTGGTTTTGATGATGCTAAACCAGCCAAGACTACCATGGACACAAGTAAACCATTGTTGAAGGATGAATATGGAAAGGAAGTGGATATACACTTGTACAGGTCTATGATTGGCTCATTGATGTATCTTACAGCATCTAGGCCTGATATCATGTTTGCTGTGTGTGCCTGTGCAAGATTTCAAGTGTGTCCCAAAGAATCACACCTCAATGCAGTGAAGCGAATTTTTAGATATCTGAGGCATCAACCAAAATTGGGCCTTTGGTATCCTAAAGATTCACCATTCGATTTGGTCTCCTATTCAGATAGACTATGCTGGAGCTTCTTTGGATAGAAAGTCCACAACAGGGGGTTGTCAATTTCTAGGAAGCAGATTGGTGTCCTGGCAATGCAAGAAGCAAACAGTGGTGGCTAACTCTACAACTGAAGCTGAGTATGTGGCTGCTTCAAGTTGTTGTGGACAAGTTCTATGGATGCAGAATCAATTATTGGATTATGGGTACAACTTCATGAATACCAAAATTCATATTGATAACAAAAGCACACTTTGCATAATTAAAAACCCTGTTTTTCATTCTAAAACAAAACATATTGAGATAAGACATCACTTTATCAGGGATTGCTATGAAAAGAAGTTGATCCAAATTGTTAAAATTCATACTGATAAAAATGTTGCTGATCTTCTCACTAAACACTTTGATGTGGGGAGGTTTCAATTTTTAATTGCAAACATTGGTATGATAAATCTTTGAAAAACTTATCTCTTTGTTTTTGTATAAGTGTGTAAAGACATTGTGCTGCTTGTTACTCTACTGCTAGTACATATGTTTGTTTGCTTTGTGGTGTTTTGTCTAATATTGTGCAGGAATAAGTCTTGATGCTGATTTGCAAAGAACAATATTTAGATAACAAAAGGAAGCACACTTATCATTTATTAAAATCAGAAGTCTTTACATCAAAAGAGATTACAAAAACAACTTCTGAAACTATTACAGTGTGCAAGAACATCAGATGACTACAACCTACAACCACTACTTCCTAGGGCATGGCAGTCCAAGAACAATCTTTCTTTCTTTTGGAAGAGGAGAGTTTGTCTTTCTTGTCCTCTTTGCCTTGGTGGACTTTCTTGGTCGTGGCCTTGATGACTGAGGCCTCTCTAGAGTTGAAGGAGGTTCATTTGGAGGTTCATCTTCATCTGATGATGTGTAGATGAAAGGGGATACAAGCTCTTTTGGGGATGGTTGTCTGACAGGTATCCAAGCTGTATCTTCTGATGACTCTGAAGATGATGGAGATTTTGGGGACATCACAGCTTTACCCCTGGATGTGCTGGGGGTTTGATTCAAATTGAGGAGATCCTTGAACACCGGAAGATCGTGTTTTCTCTTCTTTGCTTGTTCTTTGGTTCTACAACCACCATGAGGAGGACGGAAGGGAGGCACATAAGTTTCAAAGGGTGTTTCCTCTTCAGATGAGGAATCAGAAGAGATATTGATGATTTCGGGTGTTGATTTCATGATTGATTGATTTGATTTGGGTTAATTGAAGTATTGATTTGGTTGATTGGCATTTTTGATTACGATTAGGGTTTGATTGTGTTAAATTAGGGAAAACATTTAGTCCGTTTTTATAGAGATTACGGCATATCATCACATTAATTGCTGAGGATTCTTGACTTTTTGACCAAGCTTATTTAGTCAACTCTACTGCTGGAATATTTCACTCTGCTACTAGTTATACAACTCTACTGCTAGTGTTATTGTACTGCTACGGTTGAAAGTTTAAGGGTGGGATTTGTAACTTCTTTAATCAGTTTAAAACCTAATTGATCTTCATAATTGGTTTTCTCATATTTCAAATTGAAGTTCTCACAAACCCTAACACTCTAATTTTCTCAAAGTCAATTCTTCCCAATTTCCCTAAACCCTAATTCATGGATTGCGTTCGTACCTGGGCAAAGCAACATAATAGTGTGGTCGTTTTGGATGCTGAATCAGTTAATGAAGAATTCACAGACATGGTAAAGTTTTTGAATGCTACTTCTCTTAGGTATGCACTCACTGTGAATCCTACTATATTTGCTTCCCACATCAAACAGTTTTGGCTTACCGCTAAAATCAAAACTATGAATGGGGAAAAATATGTTAGTGCCTTAGTAGATGGACAAAAGATTCGTGTAACTGAATCATTCATAAGAGAAACTCTTCTTTTAAATGATGAAACAGAGACCACTTATCTTGCCAATTCTGCTATTTTTGCTGGGTTAAAAGATTTGGGGTATGAGGGGAATCATACAAATTTAAAATTTCAAAAGTCTCTCCTCTGTCCTCAATACAAGTTTTTGATACATCTTCTTCTTCATTGTTTGAGTCCTAAAACTTCTGGATGGCATGAGTTTAGTACTACTATTGCTTCTGCAATGGTATGCCTAAGCAAAGGTAACCCATTCAATTTTTCAAGAATGATTTTGGAAGGGATGTTTCAAACTATCAAAGAGTCTGGTTCATATTTGCTTTATCCAAGATTTATACAACTCTTTGTTCAAAAACAACTTACAAAGTTTAGAGGCCATGTTGCTACTTATGATGCTCCAAAATTGGTTTCTAAAACTTTTACTTTCTTGGTTAAACATGGAAAAGGTTTTTCAGGGAAAACTACAAATCTTACACCTTCCATGGTGCAACTTGTGCAAAACAATCAGGGTAAAGGATCAGGAAATCCCACTGACTCCCATCACACACCCAACTTTTCTGCATCTGCTACACAACCAAAAATACTCTATACCCGTAGGAATACCAAAAAGAACACTGATCTTCCTCAGGATAGTGTTAGCCTGGCTGTACCAGATGAGGCTGTCCTAGGAGATGAAGAGGACATGTTGGCAAGGGCTGTCACTACTGCTTCTAGCTTAGCAGCAGAGCAGGATAGTGATAACATAAATAAGACCCAAACCAAGGCAACATCTAGAGATGATGATTCTAATGAATCAAATTCTCAGGATGGTAACCCTAGCCAAATGGCAACTATAGGGGGCTCAGATGATCAAACTAGGTTTGATACTGAGTTTATGTCCCACGATTCACCTCTCGGACCAGGTTACACAGGTCGAAGTGATGAGGACAGACCAGTGACCAATGAATTGACGAAAAATCTTGTACATGATGACAATGTCCATGATTCACCTCTCGGACCAGGTAATACAGGTCAAAGTGATGAGACTATTATGAAACTTATTCAGAATTTGACGGTTACTTGTACCAAGTTGGGGTTGAAATGTACTACATTGGAGGACAAGGTTCTTACTCTTTCAAATGTTGTTGCTGATCAGAATAAGACAATCATCAAATTGCAAAAACAGATTAAGACCTTTCAGAAATCAAGATCTTCAACCTCTCTGAAAAGATTGAAGAAAGTGGGCACTTCTCAGATTGTGAGTTCTCCTGATGTCTCTACTCACTTGGAAGATGATGCTTCCAAACAGGGGAGGAATGAAGAGGCAATGGGTTCAGGGGAGGCAAATTTGGAAAAGGATGATAGTGCTCTGGGTTTAAATGATGGAATGGTTTCAGGGGAGGCTCCAGTGATTGGGGATATGGATGTTGAAAGTCCTAAGGAAGCTGAAGATTTTGTTGTTGCTGATAAATCAGGGAATGAGGTTGTTATGGAAGAGGTGATTGCTACACAAGACAAGGTGGTAGAACAACTTACAACTTTGGAGCCTGAGCAATTAGTAAAGGCAACAGGGTTGATGGGAGAAACATTGATGAAGTTGGGAGATAGTCTTGACTCTGCTGTTCAAGAATCTACTGCTAAAGAAATCACTAACTCTGCTGCTAGTGGATCTGCTGATGCACAAGACTCTGCTGCTGGGTCTGGTGACAATGCTGCTCCTGAAGCTATGGTATTGCTGAGCAAGAAGACTTCCACATTACCAACTCCTTCACTACCACAACTAACAACAACAACAATCAAATCATCAGTCTCTAGAAAATCTGAAAAAGGGATTGTGATTAAAGAACCTGCAGCTCAACAAAAGAAGATTATTTCTTCATCTTCTACTGATAAAGGAAAGGGCAAGCAAGTTGAAACACCAAGGATGATGTATAAGGGGATTGACTTTACTGATGTACCTTTTGATTCTTGGCCTAAGCCATTGCAAGTTGAACATGATGCAGCTGCTGCTCTTAAAGCACAAGAGTTGATTAATATGGAAGAACAACTGTTAGCTGAGAAAGAGGCTGAAGGCTTAAAGAAATATGATGAATGGGTAGATGAAAAGATCAGAATTGCTGCTGATATTGAACTAAACAAGCTGATCATGATTGAAGATAATGAAGTTCCAACTTTTAATGTGCAATCTTGGTTTAGTGACTTTACTTCTAAGAAGAGAAAAGAGAATGCTGCTGCTAGAAGAAAGATTAAGATATTTAAAGGTCCAACTGTTAAACAGCAAAGGAAAGAGTATGAAAGGTATCTAAAGAATATGGGTGGATGGACATTGGTGCAGTTGAAAGCTTATTCTGATAAAGAAGTTTTTGATTTGTATCAAAAAACAAAGAAGAGAACAGATACTTTTTATGCTATGGGATGTGCTGAGGATTTGGAACAAATTGCTCAGATGAACAAGAAGTTGGTACCTGAAAAGATAGCTGAAGCAGGGCAAATTCAAGAAGCTAATGTTGTTGAAAAGCTTGAAAGTGATGCAGCAAAGACTACTTCTTCTGTGCAAGGTGATAAGAGAAAATGTGTTATTTATAAATCAGTTGCAAAGAAGAAGAGAAAGATTGGAGAAGGAAGCAGTTCTATGCCTGAAGTTAATGAATTTAAACATGATTTTGATCATATTCCTCCAGAGCATCTAAAAGAACAATTGAAGGTTTACACTATGGTTGGCAAGATGGAAGATCCTGAAGTGGTTGATGCTAAACCAATTGGTGTCAAATATCCTATTATCAAAGTAACTACAGGATATGATACTAATGTTGGAACATTTCATGATGTCCAGAGATCTGATGGTAAAATTCACAGGTTTCTTAGATTTCAACAGATGCTACATTACTTTGATAGAGAGGATGTTGAAGATTTATGGAAGCTATACAAGGCAAAGTTTGGAGCTAAGAAGTTTGATGGTAAAAAGTATGAGATAAAGCAAATTGATCACATCATAACTTCTTCTGATAATGTTATGTGGAGAGCTCTTAAACTTATGTTTGAACCTTCAATGGATGATTCTGAATGGACAGAGATAGTAGATTACAAAGTAAGAAGATGGAGACTTTTTCAAGACTCTGGAGTTCATGTGTTGGATATTGGACCAATTACTTTGTATATGCTAGCTGAAATGGATTACCCAGTTGTAAGATACTGGAAAATTGTTAATCAGATGGTTAATGGTGATAAATCACTTAAGTTGCAGAAAGATTATGATTCTGATGATCAAGCATTCCATTTACTGTCAAAGTATAAAAGGATATTTGATCAACTGAATTCTCAAGAGTTGAAGAGTTTGGAAGCATCCTCCAAGTGATTAATTGTGCTTAGAAGAAACTTACTTATTTAGAAATAAATAATAAGTTTAGGGAAGGATTGTTGGGTCTGAAACTGCTGCTGAGTGAAACTGCTGCTATAAGTGAAACTGCTGCTAGTAGTAATGATTCTGCTGCTAATGTCAAAGTGCTGCTGAGGATAAATGCTGCTGACAGAATCTGCTGCTAATGGGATAAGGATGTATACGGTTTAGATAAATATAGAATAGATTGTGTAAATATTATATTTATCTAGAATATACTTATCTTGTAGAGAAAGGTATTGTAAACCTAGTAGGACTCCTTGGTCTATAAAAGGAGGATCCTAGGGTTAGTTTATGTACGTGTTATTATTCACTTCAAGGTTGTAAAACCCTAGCATTGTTGAGTGCTCGTATTAATAACATTGAAGTGTTGAAAGAGAATCATAATTCTTCTTAAGTTAAGCTTTTATATTCCGCATATTAGCTTAAGTGTTCATTCAAGTTAACTTCTATATAAGATCGTTTAAAGCTCAACTGGGATCAACAAATTCTCTTTTAATACCTTTTTCTTTGCAGAAATCATCCATAACTCTATTTTTTAATTCTGTCCCATTATCACATCTAATGACTTTTACTCTTTTGCTTACTAGGTTTTCTATCTCTGTAATGAAGGTCTTAAGGATGCTAGAAGTCTCATCCTTAGTTCCTAAAAAGAATACACATGTAAATCTACTAAAGTTATCAGTAATAACTAGACAATATCTCTTATGCAACAAACTTCTAACATTTGTAGGACCAAATAAGTCCATATGTAGCATAAACAATGATTGATTGACAGAGTTAAAATTTTAGGCTTACAAGTGGCTTTGTGTTGTTTGCCTTTAAGACAAGCAATGCACGTTTGATCATTTTCAAATCGTTTTTGAGGTAAACCTCTTACCAAACCATCTTTGACAATTTTATTTTAGGCTTACATGTGTCTTATATATGTCTTTTGTATTAGCAGATTGATAGATATTATTGCAACGCTGAATTTGCAAAAATCAGTAGCAGTGAGGCATATGTCGGCCGTGTTGCAACCAATTTTAGCAAAATGGATAATCGATCACTCCATCTTGCACAAGGGAGTACTTAACTATTGCTGATAAGATATTTAAAATTTATATTTTTGTTATTTGGTTTGTTTCATTAATCATGTTCTAAAACCAAGTGTATGGATAGACCTCTGCAGACGTTATTCAACATGTATCAAGTGCACTTCTTATACGGATGATCCTTACGAAAGGTGGGGTCCAAGATCGGGATTCTTTGCATCAAGCATGGCAGTGCCAAGGTTTGCGAAAGTGTGTTCTCTCTTTTTAATATTTCATGTTGATAAGTATGAGTTGCGAATGTCTATGCTATATATATTTGCAGGAGAGAAACAAAATTATAAAAGGAATGAAGATCACGTCAGAAGATAGCTTTAGATATATTGGCAATATGGTAAGCATAACTAATATTTTTTAAGCTCTTTGTCATGGTAATTTTAGTTTAGGTATTGTATGCAAAAAAACATGAGTGATTTTTTTCAGTGGTTGGCTATGTTGGTATATTTTGATTTCACATGTTGTTTTCTTCTTAATCGGTATATATTGGAACAAGGTTTTGGGACAGAAACTTATGATATCAAAGGACACCAAGAATATAAACTGAATATATATTATCGATTGAATGAATTTATAACTTACAACTTGACCCTATATATACAAACTGAACCGACACCTATGAAGCGACATAATGCTTCAACCGTTTCTATAACTGGCTTTCTAAACAATATGTCGTTTGATATAAACGACATCACCCTTAATTGGGTTTCTTAATTTACATAATGACACCCTAAACTTACACTAATTATATACTTGATACTAATACATACTATACTTTCTAATATGACCCATTTAACCCAAAGTTTAGGTTAACAATCAACACTCCCGCTTAAACTAAACTTTGGTTTAAGGTAAGTCTCAATCTTGCTCTTCACAACAATATTGGTTCTTCGTCCTCTGAGATGAGAAATGCTTCTTGCTCTTTGTCTTTCCATTTCGTGCATTCTTTTGCAATGTGACCTATTTCACCACATTCAAAGCATCGATACTTCTTCTTGTCTTGATCTTCATGCACCGTGCCTTTTCCACATCCTTTTCCATGTCCTTGATCACCATGTCTTCTTCCATTATGCCAATTTCCAATTTTGTTTGAACTTGTAATTAGAAGTTTGCTCAAATCGTTCTCTTCTAGTTCAGCATCTTTAATTCATTCTTCAAATGCTGTTATTCTTCCAACGGCTTCTTCAAATGGCATGGTATCTATTTCTGAGTATTGTTCAATGGTGGCTACAATCGGTAAAAACTTCTTCGGGACTGAGTTGAGTAACTTTCTCACAATTAACTTATCCTCAAGGGTAGTGCCAAGGCTTACGAATTTGGCTTTTATACTGCCCAACTTTCCTGAGAAGTCTTTCACACTTCTTTCATCTTCAAAGTTTCTAACTCACTTCTTAGTGTTTGTAGTCGTGCTTTCTAGACTAGGTCTGCACCAAAGTATCGTACTTTCACTGAATCCCATACTTCCTTTGCAGTTTTGTATTGTGCAACTTACATCAAGATATCCTGTGGTAATGTCTGGAATATCATGGCTTTTGTTGTATGCATATTCTTTTCATCTGTTGCACTACTTCCTTCTTTCGGGTTGATCGTCTCCCAAAGCCCATACACTTTTAATATTGTTTCCATCAATACTGCCCATGTTGTGTAATTGGAATCCGTCAGCTGTACGCATTTAAGTGCTATACTGCTTCCTTATTTTTCGTTCGTCATGCTTTCTTCCTTTCTTTCCTTCTTTCTTCCTATCTTTCTGGTACGTGCTTACTTACGTATCTTTTTCGTTCAAGCGTGCTTACTTACGCTTTCTTTCTTGTAAATGTGCTTAATTACTTACGTTTACTTTGTTACTCACGTGCTTACTTACGCGTTCTTTAAACAAGCGTGCTTACCTACGCCTTTGTTCTTACAAGCGTGCTTACTTACGCTTATTCGCATGCTTACTTACGCGTTTAATGTTTTTCAAAACAATCTTCCCTTACTTCTTACTTTGTGAACTGTTGATATAAATAATGTTTAAAAAAGTTATTAATATCTCTCAATAAACCTATGTTTTGATAATCACAAAACTCAAATCAAATTAAGTCAAGATTAAGACGTAAACAAGTATTTGGTAACAAATATTTACCTCTACATCTAATATCACTTAAGGTATGCATAAACTAAGCATCTTATGCATTACATGATCAAAGGAAATTTTGCCTTAAGACATAACATCTTATAAAATGATATAAACATTTTATATATATTTGTAAATCATTTTTGGCAATGCTATATTAAACCACAAAGATATGATTTCAAATTTCCAACCAAAAAGGGCAAATTTTATCTAGAAAAACGTTTCCAACGTTCAGGAGGGCGGCCCTCTTAATTTTACTAGGCGGCCCCCTTAATGATTAAGGGGACCGGCCCATTTCAGCTAGCATATACAAAGTAATTGGTCTTTGTCTAAATAATGAAAACCATATATGTTTAAGAACATGATTTTTTAAACATGTATATTCAAAACATGTATGTTTTAAACAGGTCTGTTTAGAAAAAATGAAAACAAATAATTGCCTATAAACATATATGCTTAAAACATGTATGTTTTAAAAATAATATTAAAAATTTAATTTCCTATTTAGTTGAGGTTTAATTGTTTTTTGGTATGTTTGTAACAAATTAATGAAGATGGTGATAGCAATGAAGATCTAGAAGTGGATGCACACATAGATACATGATGATAATATGCGGAATTTGAAGAAATATGATTATTGAAAGCGCGCATAGATGTTCGACTTCTAAAAATGTTGATAACAATGAGTTGCACATATGTCCGTTTGCGTTAAATATTATTAGTGCATACATGTATAGATCGATTAGATTCAAGTAGATGTTCGACTTTTAAAAAGGTACGATTTCATCTTTCTTAGTTTCGGGGTTATTTTGAATAGGTAAAAAATCACCATTAGTAATAACATGCCAAAGATCTAGATCTTTTTACTTCACATATGTTTCGAATCAATTTTTCCAATATAAAAATCCATCACTTTCAAATAGTGGTGGTCTTTGCATAGATTGCCCTTCTAAATATTTTTCAGATTCCATAGATCGTTACAAGTTTTAAAATACAATATATTTTAAAGATCTTGCTAGACGTGGCTCCTGATACCAATTGTGGAAAACGAGAAGGGGGGTTGAATAGTTTTACGTCCTTTTAAAAGTTTATTACCAAAATATTTTGTAGGTTATTAAAAAACTTTCGATTCGATCTCAAGTGAATTCAAATGACAACCAATATAAGAAATTCTAATCAAGTAATGAAAGTATTGAAATGTAATGAAGAAAAGATAGAGTTAGAAAGATCAAACCACAACACGCGAATTTATAGTGGTTCGGCTACGAGGACACCTTCCTTGCCCTACTTCACTCCCCGAGTACCACACTCGAGAGTTTTCTTCACTATGTCAACAAACTCCTTATGGTGGAGAAACCTTACACACCTTGGCTTACACGAGTTAACGACACTAAGCTAAATGTCGAGTTCTAATCGTAGCTAGAACCAATCTCACGACTTCTTCAAGGCTTCACACCTTCTTTACAACTTCACAACTTCTTCAAGGCTTCACAACTTCACAACTTCTTCAAGGCTTAACACCTTCTTCACACCTTCACAACTTCACATCTTCTTCTATGCACAACTAATTCACAACTACTAAACTACTTTACAACACACCTAGTTTCTACAATCAACAAATTTACACAACACTTTTACAAATATCTACCACAACTACAATATGAAACTAGCTATTCACAACACTACTACAATTAGATGGATGTAGAGGAGTGTTCTTCTTCTTGCACTTGAATGGATGAAGCTTTGGATTACTTGGAAACAAAGACTTGTGAATTATATGATCAAAGGATTTTAGATATATGAAATGGAGGTTGGATCAGAAAGTTTATAGTGCAAAAAGGTGAGAAAAATGTGTGAAATGATCCAATATTTATAGGGCCAGAATTTACTGTTCTGGAGCGTGCCGGTCCCCTTAATTAGGGGCCGGTCCCCTTAATCATTAAGGGGGCCGCCTAGTAAAATTAAGAGGGCCGCCCTCCTGAACGTTGGAAACGTTTTTCTAGATAAAATTTGCCCTTTTTGGTTGGAAATTTGAAATCATATCTTTGTGGTTTAATATAGCATTGCCAAAAATGATTTACAAATATATATAAAATGTTTATATCATTTTATAAGATGTTATGTCTTAAGGCAAAATTTCCTTTGATCATGTAATGCATAAGATGCTTAGTTTATGCATACCTTAAGTGATATTAGATGTAGAGGTAAATATTTGTTACCAAATACTTGTTTACGTCTTAATCTTGACTTAATTTGATTTGAGTTTTGTGATTATCAAAACATAGGTTTATTGAGAGATATTAATAACTTTTTTAAACATTATTTATATCAACAGTTCACAAAGTAAGAAGTAAGGGAAGATTGTTTTGAAAAACATTAAACGCGTAAGTAAGCATGCGAATAAGCGTAAGTAAGCACGCTTGTAAGAACAAAGGCGTAAGTAAGCACGCTTGTTTAAAGAACGCGTAAGTAAGCACGCGAGTAACAAAGTAAACGTAAGTAATTAAGCACATTTACAAGAAAGAAAGCGTAAGTAAGCACGCTTGAACGAAAAAGATACGTAAGTAAGCACGTACCAGAAAGATAGGAAGAAAGAAGGAAAGAAAGGAAGAAAGCATGACGAACGAAAAATAAGGAAGCAGTATAGCACTTAAATGCGTACAGCTGACGGATTCCAATTACACAACATGGGCAGTATTGATGGAAACAATATTAAAAGTGTATGGGCTTTGGGAGACGATCAACCCGAAAGAAGGAAGTAGTGCAACAGATGAAAAGAATATGCATACAACAAAAGCCATGATATTCCAGACATTACCATAGGATATCTTGATGTAAGTTGCACAATACAAAACTGCAAAGGAAGTATGGGATTCAGTGAAAGTACGATACTTTGGTGCAGACCTAGTCTAGAAAGCACGACTACAAACACTAAGAAGTGAGTTAGAAACTTTGAAGATGAAAGAAGTGTGAAAGACTTCTCAGGAAAGTTGGGCAGTATAAAAGCCAAATTCGTAAGCCTTGGCACTACCCTTGAGGATAAGTTAATTGTGAGAAAGTTACTCAACTCAGTCCCGAAGAAGTTTTTACCGATTGTAGCCACCATTGAACAATACTCAGAAATAGATACCATGCCATTTGAAGAAGCCGTTGGAAGAATAACAGCATTTGAAGAATGAATTAAAGATGCTGAACTAGAAGAGAACGATCTGAGCAAACTTCTAATTACAAGTTCAAACAAAATTGGAAATTGGCATAATGGAAGAAGACATGGTGATCAAGGACATGGAAAAGGATGTGGAAAAGGTACGGTGCATGAAGATCAAGACAAGAAGAAGTATCGATGCTTTGAATGTGGTGAAATAGGTCACATTGCAAAAGAATGCACGAAATGGAAAGACAAAGAGCAAGAAGCATTTCTCATCTCAGAGGACGAAGAACCAATATTGTTGTGAAGAGCAAGATTGAGACTTACCTTAAACCAAAGTTTAGTTTAAGCGGGAGTGTTGATTGTTAACCTAAACTTTGGGTTAAATGGGTCATATTAGAAAGTATAGTATGTATTAGTATCAAGTATATAATTAGTGTAAGTTTAGGGTGTCATTATGTAAATTAAGAAACCCAATTAAGGGTGATGTCGTTTATATCAAACGACATATTGTTTAGAAAGCCAGTTATAGAAACGGTTGAAGCATTATGTCGCTTCATAGGTGTCGGTTCAGTTTGTATATATAGGGTCAAGTTGTAAGTTATAAATTCATTCAATCGATAATATATATTCAGTTTATATTCTTGGTGTCCTTTGATATCATAAGTTTCTGTCCCAAAACCTTGTTCCAATATATACCGATTAAGAAGAAAACAACATGTGAAATCAAAATATACCAACATAGCCAACCACTGAAAAAAATCACTCATGTTTTTTTGCATACAATACCTAAACTAAAATTACCATGACAAAGAGCTTAAAAAATATTAGTTATGCTTACCATATTGCCAATATATCTAAAGCTATCTTCTGACGTGATCTTCATTCCTTTTATAATTTTGTTTCTCTCCTGCAAATATATATAGCATAGACATTCGCAACTCATACTTATCAACATGAAATATTAAAAAGAGAGAACACACTTTCGCAAACCTTGGCACTGCCATGCTTGATGCAAAGAATCCCGATCTTGGACCCCACCTTTCGTAAGGATCATCCGTATAAGAAGTGCACTTGATACATGTTGAATAACGTCTGCAGAGGTCTATCCATACACTTGGTTTTAGAACATGATTAATGAAACAAACCAAATAACAAAAATATAAATTTTAAATATCTTATCAGCAATAGTTAAGTACTCCCTTGTGCAAGATGGAGTGATCGATTATCCATTTTGCTAAAATTGGTTGCAACACGGCCGACATATGCCTCACTGCTACTGATTTTTGCAAATTCAGCGTTGCAATAATATCTATCAATCTGCTAATACAAAAGACATATATAAGACACATGTGTATGTAAAACACGTTAACAACCATAAATGTATCAAAAAGGAGGTGTATTTACCTGTGCTCTTTCGCTTGATTAAATCCTTAAACAACTGAAGCTTAGTAGAATACAACTCCATTATATAGGGGATGTTTGGATTGGTTATTAGAACTGCTTACCGGTACTGTTTGGGATTGCTTATTAAAACTTCCAATACAAATTAATGGCATATATAACCATAGATTTAACTAATGATGTACTAAACTATAATTTAAGTGGATAAAGCATACAAAATCTGTGAATGTTGTACATACGTGTTAAGGTGATCCCAAATCAATTCCTACATATGACTAAACAGCAAGTTTGAGCTCTTTCTCCGGTTCAAAAGCTCTTATTCTTTTGCTTGTATATCTTCCATATGAACTTCAAAAGACCTATTCATCAAATAAAAACATAAATAAATCGTCATGTAAATCACAAATCCACCAAAGGGTGGAAAACCTGAACTAAAAATGCAACAAAGAAATATATATACAAAAAAAGAGCCTAATCTGAACCGGTAGTTTATAAGATTACCCGTCAGCAATTTTACGAAGATATTCTATTTGATCTTCTCTTTAAAGGGAATCAGTTAAATACATATATGCAGAATAACAAAGTGTCTTAGAACAAAAAATAATAATAAAAAAAAATAAAAAATAGTTTGCTTTTTGTAGTGTTCAACCTGACTTGAAGAATTAATAGAACTACTTTTATTGTCCAAAAAAAAAAAGAATTCAATTGTACCTGCGCCTGTTACGATCAATCCTTTGAATGAAGTGTTCATGTAACTTGCCTTCCAAGTTAGCATTTGACACATTCGCCTATAAAAACAGTCAAGAAACATCATGTGAATTCCTCTTTCATAAACTTGTTGCTAAACATCACTAAATTCTTAAAACTAACCCTTATTACTTGGACATTTTATCAAACACTTGGTTTGCATAAAAAAGAGCACACATAGCAACATAGGTATAATTTAGGGTCAAAACCCAACATTTAAATTTAAAAAATTTGTTATCTATTACATTAAATAGTTAGAGTTCATCACTCAAACCAAAATGAGAAATCTATACACAACCCGACATAACCTTCATGGTAAACACGGACAAAAAATGAACATACGTAACCTTATATTAAATTAACTGACAACAACCGGAAAAACCCTCAAAACCGAGTCGAAATAATCATCACCCAAGAATTAGGGTATAAAATCAAAAAATCACTGCAATGAATAATGATCAATAAGTAAAAATCAATTTACATATGAAAAAGTAAGAAAGATAACCGGTTAATGTGTTAAGAATCAAATGTACCTGGAAGGAATAGATGAAGAAATATGATATAATTTGGGATCATATTGTTTGTTTGAAGTAAGACGTGATTTCCTTGATATGATTTTCAAAATCAAATATGAACATAGTTAATGAAGATGATAATTTTGGAAGGGTTTTCAAAATTGTGAGAAATTTGCTCAAAATGTAACTGTCGATTGAATGTATAGTGATGGAATGATTTTAAACTTATGTTGTGGGATATGGAATGTCAAAATCTGTTTCAAAGAATGGCGATATCTTAGGGAGAGAATCATGGGTCAAAGTATTGAATGCGGAATGTGTTTATGTGTTTTGGAAAGGTTGCAGAAATTAAAGCATGACATGTTAGGATTGTATGCATCTAACACAAAAATCAACTTGCTCCATTGGTTGAGACTATGTTGAATGGGATGAAAGACCCGGGTTCGAATCCCCCTAGCGTCAAAATTTTTAAACCAATTTCGTGAAACATGTCAAAGTGCGAACGTGGCAGTTGTCAAAGTGCCAACATAGATGATACTGCCTACGTGGTATATGACTCATATTATACAGTTAGCACCTCTCATGGTACAACTTTCAAAGCATCATGTGCAAGTTGAAACTTGTCTCATATATATGTAAAGATATGTATTATAATTTTATTATTCACACAATATAGTTTTTTTATGAATTATAATTTTATTTATAGCTTGAAAGAAATGAGTTTGTTATAAAGAAAATGAGAATGAAAAGAAAACTATGAAATGTTTTTCTGTTTTAGTGTTACAACAATGTTATAGGGTAAAAGTTGACGTGCAATATAGATAACCAACCTTATAACTTGACTGCATCTTAGTGTCTATGGTATTAGAATTTGTCATATCCTAATTCGGCGACGTACTCTTCAATGTATTAGGTACGAAATGATCAATAAGGTAATTGAAATTTTTTGGACTTAACTTGTAACTCGATGGAAGCACAAAAATTTATTTTTAATAACATTGACATAAAAGAAAGATGATAAGGAAGCAACATATGTCAATCTCTTTTCTTTTGAACACCAATTGAAACTACTAAGAAGAAACTTAATGAAAACATGATAACAATCGCGAAAAGATACCAAACCTAAACACTTAGACACTCGTGAAACTAAAAGAATAAAATGTACTCCTGGTATATATATTTATATATTATCAATTGTTTTAACCAAATTATAAAAATCGTCCTTGTGCTTTATCCACAGTTGCAAGTTTCGTCCTTAACTCTCAAAAAGTACATCATTCGTCCTTGTGGTCGTCCATTTTGAGTTGACCAGCCCTTTGATTGGATAACCGTTAGTTTGGAGTGTTATCTCTGGTCACGTAAAGGAATCTATCCATTTTCGCATATTCGATCGGGGTGTACCTGAATTAAGACCCAAGAAATTCAAACCCGAAATTAAAACATGAATAAATCCCAATCATCCCCCAATTTCCCCCAAAACACACAATTTAAACAAACCAACCAACCCTAATTTTCATTCGCTACACACATATAAACTAACCCAATCACTAACAGATAAATGGTTGATTAGGGAAAGGCTTTGTTTACTGGGGCTAATCATTCGTCGGAAAATGAGTGGTCAAAAGTTGTATTAAATGATACAATCTTTGAGGAAGTTCTTGCTACATTTGGTGATGAAGTTGTTGGTAAATATGGTTCGTATAAGAACATAGGCAAGAAGATGATAGCTGATATTCTTGAATGACTAAGAAAAAAGCTTACAATGAAGTGCCTTTGGGTGGTAGTGGTGCGATTTCAATTCCTACCCCTGAAAGTGGAAAGGAAGCGGGAATGACCTTGTTATATAGACAAAAAGATGGAGGGGAAGGTTTAGAAAATACGGTCCAATACTTACTCCGAGTACAATGACACCAAAAAGGAAGACAAGAAGGAAGAGGCAGGGAAAGCAAGAGCTTGCGGATGTTGATATGTTAATGTTTTATAGTTTCATTGCGTGTCATTTAAATTTGCTTAAATTGGATGATAAAATCTATTAGATAGACTAAAAAGAGTATTATATGTTGATAGTGAGAGACATGGTTGGTTGAATGATCTAGAAGGCTACTATTGATTGTCATGATTGGTAGGTTTAGGATAAACAAAATATTATATGTTGATAGTGAGTTTTGGTGCTTACTATTTTTTTGGTGAAAAGGTGATATATACATTACTCCAGACAATTTGCACATGATCAAAGCTGAAAAGTGATGGTGTATGACATTCCCAAACATAACCAAATCACAACATAAAAATAGAAAATAAAAGTGCATCTTATTCTATACCAGTCTATCATCTAAACATAGCATTCCAACTAAGAATACTAAGTCACCTATATCACCACAACAACTAAGGATATCGTATACTATGACTACATTTCCCTTACTATTCCAAAAACACCTATTACCAATGTGCAGAATATCTCATAGATCATACACATATAATAAGAAGTTGGCATAACTCAGGCATCACCAATAGTCCAAGATCACTCAGTGCTAGTTCACCCAAACCATGTCTACATTTAACTAAATGGGTTTGGATGAGATACATTAGTTGAGTATGAAATGGTAGTTAGGTCTAGTAATCCTTTTATGGAAGGTTTCCTGAATTGTGTGTATCTCATAAGAAAGGTTTCTTGTCAGTTATTGGTTTTGACTTGCAGTCTTTTGTTTCATTCTCTTTGGTGCCCTATTCATTTGTTTTGACTTTATAGTCTTGTTGATTGTCATGATATGGAAGACTGTTTGTCTATGCACAACTATTATGCATATACTAATGTGTCCCTCTATTGATTTCATTTTGTCTATCTTTATAGATCACAAGGGAATGAGAAAAGTGAGTGTAGATGAAAAATTAGATGAGAATAAAAAATATAAAGAATATAAGAAGATTAATGTTAAAATCTGAATGAGATTTGTGATGGTCTGAATAGCAGGCTAAAAAATGTTGAAGATTTGTTTAAACGGGCAATAAAGGAAAGGGCGAGGAATAAAGGATAAAAAGTACTCAAGCTCTTATGATGTAAATACTATTTTTGGAGTTTGTGTGACAGTTTGCATTATAGTTTGGCTCATGAATAATATTTTCAAATATCAAATCCAAAGGAAAGGCAACAATACCTGACGTGATCTTTCTAGATGACACCACCGATGATGACACTCAATCAGAGAGTTCTAATGATTCAGAGACTGATGATGATTCATGGACACTTTCTAAAAAAGTTGCTGACAAGAGACCTAAAAGTGGGGTCAAAATCAAAAATTGCACAATTGGTTTAAGAGCTCTGGGTGCCAATGTGAGATGTACCATTAGGAAAAGGAGGCAATGAATGATGGTTATGGCGGCAACATAGTTACTTTTGGGAAATGGTTCATGCATCTATGGATGCTAAAAACAACATTTGTATTTAACTTGCATATATTTTGGTAGTGAGAACATAGTTATGGATTTTAATAATTATCAGTTGTTAAGTACATATGGAACATAGGGGATGTCTAACATAGAAAGATATCATTATTATAATAGCTTTCTATGCTACTTTTTCACATAAGGAGGACTGGATGGTTTGATTGGAGGGATGAGGCTTTCCACTCTTAATCAGTTAATGTACTACTTTGAGGATGAGGCTGTAGCAGTTTGTATGCAGAATCTATAGTATACAGTAATTCACATCATATGTCAACGCACAGGAATCTATAGTATGCAGAATTGTATGCAGTTTGTTTTGTGATATGTTTCATTCTGTATCAGCAGCTTTTAGATGGGCTTGGCATGTCAATCATCTTAAATGTATGCTTTTGTAATTTGTATACACTTTGTGATCTAATATATTTTCACCTTTCGCAATGTTTAAGATTGGTGTATAACAGATGGCCTTGCAGTTTAGCGGGTGTTTCGAATTCAAACACATGTGTATTTCTTGTTAGGTTGGTCGTAGTGAAAGGCCTCGGTGGTGGTGGGGTTTTAAATGGTGAAAGAGCTTCGGTGGTGGCAGGAAATACACAGGTGAGAAAATAAGAAAGAATTTAATGGTAACAAGGATCGTCCCTATGGTTTAGAAGCCAAAATGAACAGATTTACCCCTCACATGATGATCACGTGACCAGAGATAACACTCCATACTAACAGCGTTTGGTCAAAGACCGGTCAACTCAAAATGAACAACCACATGGACGAATGGAGTACTTTTTGAGAGTTAAGGACGAACTTGCAACCTTAGGTAAACCACAAGGACGATTTTTGTAATTACAACTCAATAATAAATGAATAATTCATTCATTAATGAAGAATTTATTTGATAATAACACTTGTTCCAATAATTGAGTGACTATAAAATTAAATATGATGACATCTCTATCCATTTTGTCCATTACAATCACGTCATGGATTGACGATGCAAAAACGTCACACTTTTGTATCCCACTAATTTCCTAGCGAGTGTAGTAAAAAATACTCTTTATATAAGAGACGGCGCGTCATCGTGATATTTAATCTCCCACAAAGCTTAAGTAGGTTTTATTTTAAAATTGTTTACTTTAAGGTAATAAAGTACTATCAAATTTTTATGTTTGATAAATATTGGAAGATGTGTTTTTGGGGTCCATTTTGGTTGTAAATAACACACCACGCTACAAAATTACGTATGGACTTGGAGCTAGTCTTCCTCTTTGCCGGAGAGTTCACTAACCAACCGGATAAAAACATTTCAAAACCATAAACAAGGTCATCAATCGACCGGTAGATCGACTTAAAAAGATGTCTCACTTGTCGGGAAAAGTTACGAGATTGAAACTTCAAAGTTTTACAGCAACGTTAATGACGGTAAAGACTCTAGAACCGGTAAAGAGGAAGAGAGGGTGCTATATTAGGTATGCATTTTGATTATGATATTGATTGATTTATTGTCCAAACGTAATTTTCATTACTTTTCTTTGGCACTATTTAGCGAAGATAAACAAGTATTTGGACAAATTATTTTGAAAATATGACAAGCTGCCCCTCCTATGGATATACTTGTATTTTTTTCAAATTTATTATACATGTATCAACATCTTCTAACAATTATTTTGCTTTAACATGTAGAAATAGTTTATGGACGTTTACAAAAGTGGCTTCTTTGGTTGATGATGGTCATGACTCATGAGTGGAGATAATATGGTCAAAAGGAGATCCTGAACACAAAACATAAAAGGTTCTTCTATTATTCAATTTTTAATATCACACTTTCGATATTTAACTTTGAAACTTCTAATTAGTTGTTTCTTATTCTTGCTAAACATTGGAGCATCTTCAAACACGTCAAAGATGCTTGTGATGTATATAACAACATCTATATTCAATAAAAACAAAATAAATACAGCTTAACAAAATAATATTTTTCTGAGTAAGCTACTTACAATAAGTTGTTTCTTATTTTTGCAAAACATTGGAGCATCTTCAAACATGTCAAAGATGCTTGTGGTGTATATAAAAATATCTATTCAGTAAAGACAAAATAAATACAGCTCAACAAAATATTTTTTTTTTCTGAGTAAGTTGGTTGATAACAGCTCAATATTATTATTTTATAGCAAAATAAGTGTATGATATCAACAAAGTAGTATATTTTTATATCTTGGATTTCTAGACTAGCCACAAAATAAAAGAGATTAACGTATTCCATAGATGTAGTTTGTAGATCAAGTGCTTCATCTAATTTATAACAAGTTTGACCAAATGTGTCAAGCAACCAAACAAGTTCAAAAGATTGAAGAGGAGCCAACAAAGTATAAAATAACATACCATCGATATCATATTTGCAAGAATTTTCAAAGAACCCCTAATCATTTTGGATTACACAAACGTTCAGGACACCTCTATCCTTCTTAATTTTGAATCAAACGGTCTCGTTGAGAAGGAACAAGTTGTTCGGAGGACATCTATAGGGATATACGTTTAATGGAATGAATTTTTACTAGTGATTATAGGTTACTAGAATTCTTACTTGTCAGTAGTGATTGTAAACTTTTAACAAAGCAATTAAGTTGCTTAAAAACTCAGTTTGCTACATTTATTTGCGCAATAATAAAGTTCTAAAAACTTTGTTTAAGTGTGTGATGTCGGATATGGGCCTGTGCAACAGGGCCCAATATCAGTAAGGGCCCAAAATGTTTATCTAGCATTAAGGAAAAGCCCATTTCAACTCATTTACTTATATATTTGTTTTTTTCTAGCGTAAGTTATACTTAACTTCAAATATGTAATCTCTTTTTTCCTTATTTTTAGAAGGTTGCTTTTAGTGTTAACGAGTTGTGCAACGGTTCGTCGCGTTGTGGCGGGGCATCGTAGTTGACGGTTATTTTATGGAGGCAATCATGCAACCCAAGATTAGACATTCAATTCAAAAGTAAAAAAGACACCAAGATGATGATTTAAATGTTGCAAGATTAGTGCAATAGCACATGTTATCTAACCTTTGATGTAGTAGAATATTGTGGCTGGTATTATGAGAGCATTAAATAAATATACAGTAACTTATATCATTTGAGTAACAAAAATGTCGAATCACTTAAAGAAATATTTACATACATCCAAAAGTTATGACATTAACACCGCCATGAACCGTACGTGCATTTATATACCTTATCAATCATAATCCCTTTAATCTCAGTTATTTGAGCCTTTAGCTTTCACAACTTATTCATTTTGCCAGGAAGATTTAAACAGCAATCCTTGTGTTCCTTCAATATGGGCCTATTAACAACAGAAGATAAAAAAGGGAGCACAAATAAAATTCAATAGCTCATATTTTTTTACCTTCATAGTTCGGTTTAGAGTCATGTATGTCAACAAAATTTATCTCAGGTTAACAACCATAAATGCGCAAATGCAAACCGCACATTATTGTTGCACCAGTGCAAGCAGTTTCTCGCATTACTGCTGCAAGCAGATTTTCGATTCTATCCAAGATGTGGCAACAACAGCAACCATCTGTGTCAGCAGCAGCAAACCGTGTCATATGCAAGATGCATCAGCAAAAACTTTACGGCTTTGATCTGCATAAAATGAGAAGAAAAAAAATAAGATGTGGTACACTTTCAACTACAACTTTGACAAAAACTTTAAAACTAACTGCGTTACTCAAACTGAACTTCAGTAACATATCTCTGAGGGTGAGCTTTTGATGTATTCGTAGAAGACGAAGCTTCACCATCCCCTTATCCCCTTCCATGAAATTTAGCAAAACGAGCAACGACAAAGAACTTCTCTAAATCTAGGCATTCCACTCTCAAATCCAAAATTGAAGCTCACTTATCCAACCTGTCATAGGAAAAAATATCAAGAAACATCAGCTTACAAAATACTATAATCGTGATATGACCGTTTGAATAGCAGGATTACTTATGAACCTAGTCAACCATTTAAAAACTACATGTTTTAACTACCACTAATCTCGTTATTCATTAACGGTTGACGCATACTATTTCTTCCAAATAATACTGTAACAAACTTATGTCAAAATTCACCGTAGAACAAGAAAATGAACACATATTAAAAGGGAATATAAGGACTCAATTGGTAGAATATTATATGGCCTCATTCCAAACAACGGTGATTGGTAGTTAAATGGTAGGCACCCATTTGCAAACACTCGTCTTAAAATTTTACTTATGAAGTCAAATATATAGTTGTAACAGTATATTTGCACAGTAGTAGTTTTTTTTTATTATTTTTCGAGCAATAAGAAGGCTTATCCCAAACACACATAAAACTATAGTAGTGTTTAGTTGGCTACGGTCAAGAAAAGCCTTACGGCTTTAGCAAAAGACCTATTTTCTGTTTTACCTTTGCCGTAATTTTACAAAAGCCTACACTTGGAACCCTCTTGGCCTAGAATCTTATTTGCTTGGTACAACGTAAGTGAATCAACATATTCACAACATATTAATATGATTAATAGTGCAACTGATCAATTTCACGGCTATTAACATCTAGAAGCATGGTATATATTGCAAAAGTTGCAGATGAAAGAGCATAACCTTACTAGTGGATTGCTTGAGTAGAGGTGGGCGTCTTCCAACCTAAGAGTGAGATTGATCTAAAACTGAAAAACAGCCTGCATGTCTAATATCCCAAAAACGCATTGCTCCATCACAACCCCCCGTCATCAAAATCTACTCACTGGAAGTAGACCACTCCACTGCCATTACACCATTTGTCATTAACAAAATAACTAAGTGAGCCTTCTGAACCACGTGTATAATTTCACATAATTGCATTACCCTACATCTGCTTTTATTGTGCAATGTTAAATTAAGGGTTGAATTACAATTGGGGAGCATATCGTACTAAGATCAGAAATACCATTCTATCAGATCAAAACTTAGTACATAATTCATGTGTTTTGAAAATAAAACTTAGACTAATCGATATCCTTTCTACACTATGAATATCCGGATACTGGGTCATATACATCAGTATTAGATTATTAATAATCTAATTTGCATTCTCCTTTCGGTGGATTAAGATACGGCCATTCTTGAGTTTTCCACTCTCACAAGTAACGATTAATATACTAAACCTTTAACATAAGTATTATATGTTTGCAACACGATAAGCATACCATGATGACCCGATAACGTGTGAGCAAAAGCCCTGTAGCCATATCACAAAGGCGAACCTGAACATCTTCAGTTGCAGCGGCAATAAGCATGTGAGATGTGGCGAACGACACCATGGTTGTCATATAAACCTTTCCTGGCATCTTAAAATCCATCACCACCTATCAATAACAGAACATTAAGGATAACTAATTTAAAATTCGATTCATGAAAAAATCAGCTTGAGCAAAATAAGGGTCATATATGTACGTGAGTGGTATTGGTATCCCAAACATTGATGTGGTGATCATATGTACCTAAAAACAAATGAATACCCCGAAAGAAGCTTTTCCAAAACGAATCATTTCACTTTTAATTAAGAATCATTATCATGATTAAACAATAAGCAAAATCAAATAAGCCCTTCAAAACAACGAAAATGATATGATGACTCTTTAAATTGCTATGATGACTTCACAAAACGCATTTGGTCCATCATATTCACAAAACGATTAGCTTTTCCACAAAGAATATTGTCACTTTTAATTATGTGTCTTTAAATTGATATGATGACTTGTCAAAATGCATATCCAGACACTCATAAAGCACACAATAATCGGGAAATAGGAAGAGCTAAAATTCATAACAACATTATTAATCATTACCGGGGCTTATTCGCTTTGAGAGTCGAATAAATTTCTTGTTATCTTGAACATCGTTGCTTCGGCTTCCATTTCCAGATTTAAGCAACCGAATATCACCGCCTTTCAGCTATGGGTGAAAAAAATACGTAAATATTAAACAAACCCAATCCCATTTTTTTTAATAGGATCATTAAAGAAAAAACAACTTTAGTCTACCACATGCAGAAAAACATCTTCAACAACATACGTTGTAATTTCTTAGGAATTAGAGGCCAAATCACATCTTCAATTTGTACTGATGAATTATAATCGGGCCACAACTACCAGGGCAAAAAAAAAGCGGGGAGCCCATTCAACATAGAAGACATCGTTAAAAATGCCTTTTAGTATATATATAATAAATAAATAATAATGTTACCTTATTAAGCTGGTTTAAGTCAAAGTAGTATTTCTTTTCTCTTCATTCGTTGATAAGAGACACTTGATATAAATTTGAGAAAAAAAACCCTAAGTGTTATTTATGTAATTTAAGGCGACGTGTAATGATGTGATATGAAATTATTTCGACATTGTTTGGCTTTTTGCATTCTTACGCTATGTTCTCAAGAATTATGAAGGAGAGAAAGGAATAGATCTGAAAAGAAAACAAAATATATTTATAGTCTCAAGATCCTTTAACAACATTAAAAAAAAAGTAAAAAATGTCAATGTGTCAAAATTAGAACCCATAGGTTGATTGGTTCATAAAAGAATAAATATGATCATATTTAAACTTAGCATTTTATTCTCTATGTATCAAGAGGTTTTCGGTCAAGGCTAGTTCTCTCATCACTTTACCTTCACCAACTAAATGAAACAAAACTATTTCATCCAAGATTAATATCAATACTTGGCGCGTAATGAATAAAAGAATGCCAACGAGAATGAATCGTGATCGAAGAGTTATTGATAAATTTCCTGTAAGATGTCAATGTGTGCGAAGTGCGATGATGCTATGGAAACAGAAGAACATGTGTTTATCTCTTTGTAAAATTGCGGTTTATAGTTGGAAGGATGTACTAAGTTGGTCGAAATTACAAATATATCAATCACAAAAGTTCATAATGTGATTCATTTGACGCATCACACACCACTAGCGGCAAAACGCTCAACGTACGTTTTTAGATGCTGTCGACCAAACAACAATTTAATTAATCCGGAGATTTAGGAACAACACAACATTTCCTGGAAAGAGGCCAAACAAAAATTAAATCCTCTCTTCACTAATATTAAAATTTAAATTTTCAATTGGATTTCAAGTAAAGGCCTAATACCAAAATAAAGCATCATACTTGTCCAAAAAAGCTGTTCTGCGTAATGAACTTTTTTTTTCCTTGTTTGTGGGTCAAAGTCGACTATTTTATCCACAAGTGAGTATTTTTCCACCCCTCACCCAAGTTGCTGGTTATAAAACCAATTTCCAAACACCCTCGTCTTAAATAAATCACTCGGAACACACATGTTAAACACACCACCAACATCCATAGTTAACAAAATCAAATTCGTATATAAGCTCACAAATCAAATTCATTGGTGAACCCTTCATGACGCAAATCGAATTTGTCACTTTCTAAACAAAATCAAGAAATTTAAATTGATTCGAAAATTATATCCCAAATAAAACCCAGATTTTGACCTCAAATTTCAGTAACTTCAAATGCAAATTACATTGAGGCAACAAATGATTTTGATGTTGCTAATAAGATTGGGGAAGGTGGGTGCCTAACAAGGTTGCTCTTTGCTATCTAATTGTTAGATATGCAAATAGGGGTGATGATGATTATAAATGGATTCTCAACCAAAAGGACCTAACAAGTTTTGATGATGATTATAAACGGATCTCACTCAGATCAAAATCACTCCTCACCACTCAAATCTTAAAATCCTTCCAACACACAAATCTAAGTAGAATAAGCAAATAGTGGCGGTGGGAGGCGCGTGGAGGTGATACGGTGGGTGTGGTGGTGCGTGGTTAGAACGGGGGTGAAGGGTTTATCCGATCTACAAAGTGGGACAAGAAAAAGGGTTGCCAAAAAATTATTCCGGCGACCGGAATCTGCTGCTGTGGCCGGAAGTGAGACCGGCGGTGGGGAGTAGCTGGAAAAGGTAAATATATATATATATATATATATATATATATATATATATATATATATATATATATATATATATATAAAACAAAAAAACCGGATGACATAGCGTGTTACCTATAGTGGGCTGTAAAATACTCACCTATGGACAGAATAGTCGAGTTTGACCCACCAACAAGGAAAAAAGAAGTACGCTACTCAGAACAGCTTTTTTGGACAAGTATGATGCTTTATTTTGGTATTAGGCCTCAAGTAAATGTAAAAAATACTCTTTAAATTAGAGAAAGTGGTTTTGATAACTTTGTAACCCTCCATCACTACTTGTATTCCTAACTCCTTACTAGTTTTAATATAATTTTTATCCAAAAAGTAGGGTAACTCATTTTAACAATTGTACAAATCTTAGTCCTGGTATTTTTGAATTTATTTTTTGAGTAAAAGGTCAAAGCCCGGTAAATATATTACTTCAAAAAATGTTTAAGTACAAAGGATATGGGTGAATCCCATATCTAAGCCCGTTACATAGGCGGAAAAACTTACATAACAAGATACTTCTTATTCTCTAGACAAGAAAATAAATCACTACTCAAAAGATAACATTAGACCCCGATGAAAACAAAATTACTTCCTACCACCTTGGAGCTTCATACCATACATGTCATAGAAAGCATCCAAATTCACAGAAAGATCGTAGATCTGATCCGCAAAGTAATCATAATCATAGTCATCATAATCATTTTTACGATCATGACCACCACCAAATAAGTTCATTAACTTATCAAAAGTTTTCACAAACTCCTCTTCATCACTGTCGGAATCAACAATCTCTCACACCTTAGAGAACGTGTTAACCCTTTTAGTAGAAGAAGTAGACGGAGAATCCTTTTTATTACCCGGATAATCAATCTTTTTAATAGGATTACCATCATCCACAAGAGTAGCTTTCCCATCAATAAGTAGCTTTACAAGCTCTTCAATTTTCTCAACAATAGGGGTAGGACCAACCTCGTAAACTTCCATTGAATCACTCACAAGCATTTCATGCAATGTATTACTAGTCTTTGGACACTCATTCTTCTTTTCTTCCATTGTACTACCAGCTTCCACATCCTTATTCACTTCCTTAGTACCAATACCAAAGTCACCAGTATCATCCATACTAAGGGCATTAAACTTATTGGATGTATCAACCTTCGTTCCACTCGTACTAGGCACATCAGCAGCCTTTTTCTTAGTGACATCCACTTTCTTAAGTTCAGAAGGAGGCTTTTTGGGTTGATATTGGTACTTCTTACCCACAGTAGGTTTCGTAAACCCTCCTTGACCCGAATAAGTTGGAACACCTTGCTTACCCTTCTTCTTGTTGTAGACAGTTTGGAAACCATCATTAACACTCTTAGTAGGCTGAATAGGGGGTAAAATAGATTTTGGATAATCAACAAGAGAATGACCAAAGATCTTACACGTATCACATCTAGGTGGTTTCCACTCATATTCAACCCGTATCTTCTCAATAGTCGAACCCGACCCATCAAGTAAGGGTATTTCAACAGTTAGGTTGTCCCTAAGTATCTCATACGCCTTAACTTCAATCAAGTACCTAGCAAAACTACTGCGGCCCCATGATTCCTTACATATTTGGCTCGTATAAGCATCTAACATTTTCGGCGTACCAATCAATGTAGCAAGAAGACTAAGACCGTCATCAGAAAACATAGCAAGAGGAACATCATGGAATTTAACCTACACTGGAATGTTGGTCAAATCCTCTTTCAAGGACATCATCAACACCTTTCTAATCAACCACGGAATGTTGCTATTCAAGGTCCATCATGGAATTTAACCTACACCGGAATGTTGGTCAAATCCTCTTTCAAGGACATCATCAACACCTTTCTAATCAACCACGGAATGTTGCTATTCAAGGTCCATGGTTTAAGAATAATAGGGACATTTCTAATCAACCATGAACCGTTTCAAGGACATCATCAACACCTTTCTTCGAATTAAACTTAAAGAAAAAGAACCCCTTGACATTCATCATAACCTTCTGTATACCAAACTTAGCCCACACATTGCATACATAATAATCTACAATAGGAAAAGCAATGCGTTTACCAAGGAAATAACCATAGAGAGTATTCTCATACCTAGTGTTCACCTCTTCAACAACTTTCATAGGGACAATAAGATCCACACCATTTATTATCTTTCTGCACTCCAGCCTACAAAAGTTAGACATGTATTTCATAGGTTCATTTGAAGTAGCACCTGCATATGATGTAGAAGGTTGTTTCAAAGCATTCTCGGCATTCTTCAATTGGACCTTCTCCATTGCATTATCAAAATGCTTAAAAGCATCCACGACAACCTTATCAATACCATTCGGTTGGCTAACAGCCCCATGTGAATTAGTATCAACGTGCTTGGATGTAGCCATAGCCACTTTAGGTTCATTATTAGACTCCGTTGCCACTTGAGGTTCATTCACATCACGACCAGCATCACCAAGTGGAATTAACGACTCCACAACATCCTTAGTAATCGAACCAGGAGCATTAGTACTCCCAAACAGATCCAAATTCAACATCATTAAAACCAGTAGCTTTAATATCAATAACAGAATCGTTGCCATCAGATATGAAGTTAGGGTTTCAGGAAACCCTAGTATCATTCATTGGCTGAAACACAACGAAATTCCGAGCTTCAAGATCTTTTAACCTTTGCATTCAATCACTCAATTCATCAACATTAACATGAACATTACCACCAGCTTTGGAAGCACTTAACTTATTAAGAAACCCTTTATTCATCTCTCATAAACCCACGAACATTAGAACAATGTAAACTAGCAACGAGTAAAACCATAGTTTAAAAATTATGGTTTATAAGCAATTGAAGCACCATATTCAACCCATTGCAGAAGTCGATCCAATAATAATTAATGAATGAAACACTAAATAGAGAATGAACCGACTTTACCTCAATGATTTCTTTATATAATCCTAACTTAGCGATTGACTAAAAAAAACCCTAAATAACTCTGAATCGAACAACAATCTGAATAAAATAGTGATAAACAAACATTTGATCAATAAGTTAAACAAATCGCTGCATGAAACATGGAATTAGGGTCGATTTAGTCTTGAAGGACTGAAAAAAAAAAGATAGTGAAAAAATCGCCAAAGAGAGGGTTTTTAGGGTTTGTTTGTAGGCATAACTAATGACAGTTTTAAACATGAACTCCTTGGGATTGGATACGAAAATCATGCAATAACTAAAAACATTATTTTTTTTGAATTTTTTTGTTGGTATTTTTGAATTTAAACATAAACATATTACAAACTTCTTATTTTCCAAAACGGAGAGAATATTAAAAAAGAAATAAAAAAAAATTAAAAAATAAAAAAAATTCAAATTTAAATCGTAAAACCTTAGTGACTTTCTCAAAATTCCAAAGCGTTGTGAATTTTCTGTACGTTTTGATCATATTTAGTAAGAGATTTTTTGGGAAAAAAACAATACACAGCGTACATTTGCTAGAAGATGTGTTACTATTTAGGCATAGCTTATTAAATACTCCCTCCGTCTCAAATTTATTGTCCACTATTGATTTTTTTAGTATTTCTTCTTCAACTTTGACTTTAAATATTTTTGTGGGTGTTATGTAATATTTGATGAAAAATATATAAATGGATTGGGTTTTAAGTGTACTTTTCAATGGTATAATTTTTTATAGTCAAAGTTGAACTAGTTTGACTTTGAAAATTCAAACTGGACAATAAATTTGGGACGGAGGGAGTATTTCTTTAACAATAATCATATAAAGAGTAAAAAGACGTGTAAGATGATAAATTTAATATAATCAACTAAGTCATTCAAAAATGTATTGTATAATCAAGTTAACTTAAAACAAACACAAGAATACAATATAGTCACTTGCTTAATTTCTTCGTCAACTAGAGTACACTCTAAACACGGTTTTGAATGTGCGTCACTAAAACTCGTTGTGAAACGTCACTACGTATTCTCCAAATCTAAGGAGTATCCAATATAACTAAGTTCTTTCGTTTGGCATTTTCTTTGTCATCTTCTTGTCACCTTCTAGTGACTTGCATTATTCTTATTTTATACTTAAATTAATTAGAAAGAAAAAGAAACTTTATTTGAGAATTGCGATATATAAGTATCAAAGACCTAGTGTTGTGTACTTCTACTTCTATAGATATCACTACCAATCATTATATGGAGACTACAACTTGGCCGGAAAGTTTACCAAGTAACCGAATCCAAGCTATTCAAGAGCTTATACAAGGCCAAGAATTGGTAAGCAATCTATACGAGATGCTTTGGCGACCGAAGATTGAATCCGACCCTATATTAGAAGATGGTGTGGTGGTTCAAATCCTAGGGATGTTTGAGAACACGCTCTCAGTCATGAGATCTTGTGGTTCCATCGTCCCTCAGCATCGACACTTGCCAAAAGATTTCCATTCCTCGTGTGGTTCAGATGGAACAATTTCAAAAGATTTGGACGAACATCAAGTTACTTTAAAACCTGTGAAAATAAGGGGTTGTGATAATAGAAGGTATGTCAAACTTTCTAATAAATCTATCGATCAACTGATTCCAATCATAGTGTAATACTCACTTTTAATATTCCTTTTAACCTTGTATTATATAATAGTTATAACCATATAATTAAGGTCTTTTTTTTGGAGCTAATCTATTTTTGGATTATAAGCATATACCTAGCTGTGTTAAGTTTCCAATGATTAATTTATTTAGCACATGCAGAAAAACCTCTAGAACATCCACAGTAGATGTAACTTCCGTTTTGATTGATGATGGTCATGCATGGAGAAAATATGGCCAAAAACAAATTCTCAATTCCAAACATGAAAGGTATTTTTTAAACTTTGAGATATTCTATGTGTTTAATTTTTTGACCTTCAAAATAAGGTACCTTTTTTCATTTTACTCAGTAAACTTATTTGTTTATGCTTGCTAATATGCAGGAACTATTACAGATGTACCTATAAGGTTGAACAAGGGTGCCGAGCAACCAAACATGTCCAAAAAATCATGGACAATCCACCTAAGTACAAAACAACCTATATTGGACGGCACACTTGCAATAATCTACAAAGAGCTCCTCCAATCATTTTGGATTCTTTGCATCGTAGTGATACCTCAATCCTTTTGAGTTTCGAAACAAAGGGGTTCATGGTGAAGAAACAAATTGATCCTTCTCAATGTAGTTTGAAACATAACTCGTATTCGTTTTCTAATAACCATCTATCATGGAATCCAAACACGCAAGTTCCATTTGTAAAATCAGATCCTGTATCTGTAACATCATCAGGGTTAAACCATGGGCACCAGAGACCATTAGCTGTACATTTGGGGTATGATAATGGAGACATGACGTCTTCGGAGGCTTATTCGTCCATGAATAGTACCTATGCTAGTGAGGGGGGTCATGTGTTTGGAAGGAATGATTTAAGCGACTTTACTTATGAACTTTGCTTTTAGCTAGATTGTTTTACTAATCCAAATGTATGTAAGATATAATGAAATAATAACATGAACTTCTTTTGGAACTGTTCTATAAATCTAGTTGAATCAAGTGAAATTGTTATGAGTTATGCAATTGTGTTTTATAAGTGGCGTAAAATGAAGCGTTTACCATATATACATATTGTTATTCATTGATCCAAACATACAATGAAAAGTCCTAGTTTCAAATTTTGAGATCAAGAGAAAATAAAAGAGATTTAAGATCCAAGATATCGTGTGACAATAGAAATCGGACTGCACGCAAAATACAATATAAATGATTAATATTGTCCCAAATAATTTTCTATAAAACGTTTAAGATATATTGCTAGATCAAACTATTGTTTCAACTTACAAACAAAAGCAACTATTCGATGATTTACCTTAAAACACACATAAAATACGTTACAACATTTAACTCTTACTAGACGAGTACCCGTGCATAGCAACAGAATTTTATAGCGATAGATAGTTTATTGATAAAAAAAGTTTATAGGTTATAAACGAAAAATAATAAAAGTTTGAAGATTTGGGAATTAAACATAATGTTTTGAAACCCGGTTCGACCCGGGTGGTTCAACCGGTTGAACCGTTACGGGTGAAAAATGGGTCGATTTAAACCGGGTCAACTTGCTAGGTTGGGTCGAAAACGGGTCAAATTAAACTGGGTCAACCCGCCGGGTTTGAAGCGTCCCGGGTCAACCCGGTTTATGTTTTAATTGGTTGTATTTAATTTGATATATTTGTTTTTAATTGGTTGTACAATGTAAATAAATCATTGTACTTTTAAGTAATGGATAATGTTTTGAAACCCGGTTCGACCCGGGTGGTTCAACCGGTTGACCCGTTCCGGTCAAAAAATGGGTCGATTTAAATCGGATCAACTTGCTAGGTTGGGTCGGAAATGGGTCAAATTAAACCGGGTCAACCCGGTTTGTGTTTTAATTGGTTGTATTTAATTTGGTAGATATGTTTTAATTGGTTGTACAATGTGAATAAATCATTGTACTTTTAAGTAATAGCGTGTTTTAATAAGAGTATTAATTAAATTTTACTTTTCTCTCTCATTTGACTATTATTGAAAACTCAACATTTCAATTGTTGACCATTTTTTCATTATATGTAGTAAAGATTTAAATGAATGAAAAATTACAAGGATTGTTGCAAAAAAATTAAGATAATCCTTGTTGAATGAAAATGTGTTATCTCCTATCTCATAATTATGGAGAGAGAAAACCCCCACCCTAAAAACCAACACCTAAACACCCCTCACAAGCATTGTTACACCACCACCCCTTTCAACCATGGGAAACTGTAAATAGTAGAGCCAAGAAGGAAGTGATTCGGCAAGGATAACAAAGAGCGAAGGCGTTCAAGAAGGAAAACAGAGGTTACCACTTTTTCAACCAGTGGCGGATCCAGGACCAAAAGTCACCAGGTTCATTTTTTGGAAGGTACTGAAAATCATAACCCAAAAATTAAATCCATATTCATTTTAGAAAAATTTGTATATTTCACATGATTTTACAGTATGCTAGAAAAATCTATTGGTTCCCGTGAAATTAACCAAGACGAGGGTAAAATAGCTGACAAAGGAAAGCATGATCCTAGCCAAAACGTGGTCAAGTTTTTCTTTTCTAATTTTCCACCAGAATGGAACAAAGTTGATCTACATGAACTGTGTGCAGATGTCGGAGAAAAAGCAGATATGTACATGGTTAGGAAGGTGAGTAAGGTGGGTAGAAAGTTCGTGTTTGCTCGTTTTTTCGTAGTTGGTAGCCTTCGTGTTCTTGAAAATAAACTAAACATAATTAGGATAGGGAATTTCAATCTAAGAGCAAACATTGTTATTTTTAAAAAGCCTATTTTTGACTCTAAAAAAGAAAGCAAGAGAGATGAGTGGGTGTTTAATGTTCCTTCCGAATTGAAACAATCACCCATGGTTAACCTTTTAGCATCACTTAATCATACGGTCGATGAATCTTTTGTTATCCATTCACTCTTCGAACCACAATCAATATGGTTAACTTTAAACACTACAAATTGTAAAGTAAACTATATGAGAAGTTCAAAATTTTCAATTTAATTAAAAATAGAAGAGGTGTTGACTCACCTAGAGTCGATGATGTAAGATGTGTTGAAAAGGGTGTTAAAATCGATATCGAAAGCAAGAACATCATCGAGAGTTGTTCTAATAGCATTTATGGAGAATTCAATGATCTAATGGGGATGGATCTGAAGTGTATCATCATCGCAAGGGATTTTGTGGCAGAAGACGGGAGCACGAGCCAATGATGATGTTACTTATACTTTTTCCCCTCAAGATAAAGAAGGTGAAAATTCAATATATGAAATTGACTTTAAGTACAAGCATGGGCAGGTACATGGCTGTTATAGTAGGATTTCAAATGATAGTGTAAATGATTTGTCACCAGATTTTTGTGGATAGGCAGGCACATGACTTTAAGTACAAGCATGGAAAGGAGAAGGATGAAGGTGAATCACTACTACATAAAAGGCCATTTAGATCACCTTAGAAAGATCACTTTTTGATGTGTAGGGATTGCACCAGGCTTTACCTCTCAAGGGATCTTGAGAAGCTTACAACCCCCACCAGGCAGTGTACCTGATCGTTATAGTATAGTACAGTGACAAATACCGGGGGATTGATCGTTCAGCTAGGAATAGTGTCGCTAGGATTAGAAAACCTAAATACTAGTTCTAGAGATGAGGGATGATTCTTTTTGTATTTTTATATTTTTTAGAAAGCAAGTAAATATCTCGGGTTTGAAGGATTTGGGCGGAATTAGTTGCTAGTCAACTAACCTAGTACTAAAGATGCAATCAAAATAAAATACTCAAAATGAAAATAAAACTAAATTAAACTAAGGTTGTGAGCAATAAGTGGAGAAATGTGTTTACTTAGATTTCACTACTCCCTAGATATCTTTTACACGTTAATTACTTGTTATAGTTGCGTGGATGACGGATTGTATTCCTTAATACCATTCATGGGGTGGTGATGAGTGCTCAAACACTCATCATTTTTGGTCTAATCTGAACTGCAAAACATACAAAAAACACTCAGTAATGCATCAAAATACTGAAAATATTTCAAAATCGTATTTTATATGTTTTAGATGCAAAATGAGCAAAAACAAATGAAAAACGCACAAAGTTTGCAAAATTGGCAGTTTTAGTCCCTCAACTTTCATAAAATTACAAATCTAGTCCCTGGATATTCAAAATATGGAAAATTATCACCAAAGGTCATTTTGAAATCATAAAATGTCATATTTAGTCCTTTGGTGAAAAATTGGAAAAGTTTTGGAAATTTACAGTTTAGCCCCTGGAGTTTCAAATATTGGCAGAAAAGGTCCCTGGTGGGATATTTTTGGATAAAAAATCATTTTTAGTCCTTGGAAGTTCAAAAATGTTCAAATTTGGTCCTTGGATAAAAGATTTTACAAAATGGCAAGTTTGGTCCCTCATGTTTGGAAAATTACATAAAAGGACCCCGGGATTTCAATTTTTGGAAAATTACAAATTATGGTCCTTTGGTTTTTGGAACTTGACAAACATGATTTTTTGTATAACATTGGGAAATATTACATTTTCAGTCCCTCACTTTCACCTAATTACACAATAGGTCCTTGTGGTTTCCTAGGCTTAAAATAAACAAACTAAACCTAATCCAAATCCATAAGCCAAGCCTGATCCAACATCTACCCAAAGCCCACCACCAAAAGCCCATTACCCAATTTTAATATAAAAGCCGGTCAAACACAGTCAAAACCCACACCCCGATTACTGTTCATCCCTAACCTTGCTTCTCCACCATTAACACCCTAAACCCAGGTTCTTGTCTCCCCCCTCCTCCACTTTTACCAACCCTCATTAAAGCCCTCACCTTCCCCCTCCTACCCTCATTAATTTCTCCACCAAACACCACTTAACTGCCCACTTCCCCATTTCCCGCCAAAATGGAATTTAAACGGCTGGGATCAAAGAAGCTAATCCAAGGGCTCACAACAAAGTGGGAAATGCTCAGTATCTCTCCTCAGCCTATAAAGATGAAGAAAAAAGAGAAGATGAGGTTGTCACATGTTTTTAGACCAATTCGTAGTGTAACTTTAATTTTCTGTATTGAACCCTTTAATTCCATTTTAAATTTCACTTTGTATCCTGTTTTTAATATTAATGAAAGTTTAATGTTCAAGTATCTCAGTGTTTGTTATCAGTATTGAGTTCACAATTAGCAAATTTAAGTGATTTTGACAAGTTTACTTAAATCTTGTTAAATTGTTGTTGTTTCAGTTATTCCATCTCATTTCAGTTCCCTTTCAAGTTTTTTGAAGCTTTTGTACCACCTAGAGACTTCTAATTCAGTTTTACTAATAAATTCCAAAAAAATCAAAATAAATAGAAATAAAAAAAATCAGTGTTTATGGTGATTAATGCAAGGAGAATGGTGAAACTTGGATGAAAATGGTTTAGATGCCTTGTGGGAGGTTTTAGGTCTTGTTCTCAGTCCTTGGTTCTTTATTCTCAGTCTTGTCTCTTTTGTAAGTCTTATTCTCAACTTTTGCTTTTTAGTATAGAAATTATTATTTATGTTGTTTATCTGTTCAATTCATCTTAGGTGCCCTTTATATGTGTTTATGAGTTAAATTTATGGTCTTAATCCTAGTTATGCTGTGAAATCTCACAAACAGTCAAGTTATATGGGGTGTTTGGCATAAGCTTTTAGACTGTGTTGGAGTTGTTGGTGTAACCTTAGTTTTTTTTACTCATTGTTCTTAATGTCATTTTAGGCCAAACCCACCTCTGTGTGGTCTGTTTTGAAGAGAAAAGTCAAAAGTCCATTTGATTATCCCTCACAGTTAACTGTGAGGGAATTGAGTCTCAAGAATCACCATTTCACAACATAAGCTAATCTTGGATCCTATTAAAGTTCATTTATAGCTTAACTTAGCTTAACAAGTCAGTAGTGATCATTGAAATCTCACAAAAGTCAAAGTTTTAGTTTTTCTTCAATAGTCAAAATTGCACCTTTTCAGATTTTTACAAAAGTTCCAGTAATTGTTTTGATTTTTGTGTGTTTAATTGGATTGTGAAACTTGTTCCTATTTGTACTCTACCAGCTCAGTTACAAGTTTCCATGTCCCTTTCACTTTTGCAATTTTTTTCCTAGGTTTTACAAGCCACCAAAGTTGCTTGCAGGGGGAGTACCCTCCCCTGCACCACAGACCTCAGTCCACCACCACCACTTGGTGGTGGTTTTCTGACCAACCCAATGGGTCCCATGGCCCCAACCTTGATCCTTTTAACCCTCCCCCTGGTAGGTTTGAAGGATTGACCCTTGGTTTGACCCATAACACTGTGGACCCCACCTGATTTTGTCATTCTTCCTTGTCCCATTTCTGTTTTGGATTTGGTTCAAGCCAAGTGCTTATTATCAGCTTAATAGCTTATTGTGTGGTCCACCTCTGCTTTTTCTGGCTTATACTTGTCTAATACACTCACTTGAACCAGATTTTACCAGAGTGGGTCCCACTTGAGCTGGTTTTAGCTCATTTTACCTTTTGGTCAACAGAAGTCAACTGTTGACCAAATACGCACCTCAAGTGCTTATTTTTAGTTTCTAAAAAGTTTGTTTTTACAAAAGTTTGCTATTTTTAGATGTAAAATAGGTTTGTAAAAGAAAATCCAAGAAAAATCAATTTAAAATTAAGTGATAGTTTCTATTTAATGTAATTTAATTTTAATTTTCATTTTTATATTTTTATTAAGTACTTGTCATTTTTATATTTTTATTAAATTCCTCATATATTAAAGTAGTTATAATAATTTTTTCAGATTTTTATCTTTTCATTTAGTATTTATTAGAATTAACTTTAGTTTTATTAATTATTAATTAATATTAAGTTTAAAATAGCATAATTAGTTTTTATTAAGTAAAATCTAGTTTTTATATTTTTTATAGCTTTTATATGTTATAAAATAATTTTAGAAATTTTATTAGAGTTTTTACTGTTCATTTAGTAATTTTCTTAATTTAAAATAGTTAATTAGATAATTAGTAATTAATTAGTAATTAATTAATACAAAAACTACAAAAAGACAAAAACACTTATTTTTATTTTTAAAACTTATTTTTAGTTATTTTATAATTTTAGAAATTTTATTTTCACCTTTTTAGTATTTAAATAATATTGTAGTGTATTTTAGTTATTTAAGTATTAATAATAAGTATTAAATAGTTTTTAATTAATATTAAATAATTAAATAGTGTAAAAAGTAATTTTAATTTTCTAAAAAGTTTCTTTTATTATTAGGATTGTAAAAATATGATTTTCACTTTTGTAAGTATTTTATTTTGCTAAAACTCCCGTTTTATTTCGTACGTTTACGTTTTATTTAAACGTAGCGTACGCGTTTTTAAGTTTTAAACGTTTCTGGGTTTTCAAACTTTCCAGTCTTGTTTATATAGCTTATTTAAGCTATTCCTTTGTAAAATCCTTAGTGTAACCAATCTCAAAACCCTTTTCCCTTCCAGATTCACCCGATCACGAAACCGTTTGTTTACAATTCACACCTCGTCGGGATATTACGACCCGGGGAAACCTTATACTTCCGCGGAGCATTGATTTAGGCTGTCTGACTTTGTTGACCATCACCTGGTCAATCTAGTTAGGTGGTTTAGCATCAATCAAATTTTTGGCGCCGCTGCCGGGGAGGTTGTGTGCGTATCTAAACGGTTTTTCTGATTAGTGTCTTTGGAATTCGTTCCATTGTACATTTATCCATCTTTTGTTCATATTTTCCCATTATCAAAACAAAACCGTTCATGAAAACTTTTTAAATCAAGTTTTCAACAAACACAAAAAAAACCTAAAAAGATTTTCCTTCTCATTTGTACAAAATGTATTTCAAAAACACCAAAAATATTCACCTTCACCCTCTCACATATTTGATTCTCCATTTCTTACCCTCTATACACATTTGATTCTTTCTATGTCTCATCCACACTTTCTGGTTTGCCAATGGTGTGGTAATCCTCATAATGGTGGCAATTGCCCCAGTTGTGGCATGGTAGAGTCAGGAAACGGGTCTGTCTATAACCCGGATCCCTATTCCTACCATGACACGACTGATTCATTCCATCAGTTACCACACCATGATACTCAGCAGTTTTACTGTTGTGAGTACTGTGGTGGTTCACACTACAGTTCTGATTGTCAATCGGGAAACACGCTTGTCTATGAGCAGTTTCCTGATAACGATTATGACTCTAGCACATACGACTCACAGTCTCAGCAGTTTTACTATTGTGATTACTGTGGAGGTCCACATTTCAGTTTAGATTGTCAAACGGGGAATCCATATCCTTGTGACAATTTTGAAACACCTTATTACGACCAACCTCCACAGTACGATATGAATCAAGCACTTCTTCCAGAAATGCAAAATATGATGAAAATCGTTGATGAGCTTAAGGGTTTAGTTCAAGACTTTGCCCAAAGACACACTTATCAAAAATCCATGGAAGAATTGCTTGCTGAAGAGCAGGCTGCAAGAATAAATTCCCAAGATGCATATGAAAAATCTGTGAGGGAATCCATTGCAAGAGAAAAAGCAGCCAAATCTAGCTCTCTGTTCCGTTTCATTCCTGATGACAGTGATGACGAGGATACACTTGATATCCTTCAATTCTATAAAGATACTTCAAGTTCATCAGTTGATACCCCAGCAGTTGAGATTCCATCTCAAACAACTGCTATCACACCCGAGGTTCCCACTCACTCTTTGATCATGGGGGATGAGCATCTTAGCACTGTTCTTGATAAGGAATCGGACGAATTAATAAAGTCTAGTGTTGAGATCCTTGTCCCAATCCCAGGAGAGTCACAGGGAACTTTGGATGATATGTGTGATATCCCTTCACCTATTGAGTGTCCTAAAGATCAATTTGAGACTTTCTCAAATTATAGCGATGATTGTATATCTCATGAAGACATCGAGTATGTTGAGGCATCAGTTCCACAAACTGATGCTGATCATCTTCTTGAGGAGTTCGCTGATGAACTTGCTCACATCGATCCACTTTCATTGGAAAGTGATGATGGTCTCCTCGATTTCCAAGCCGATCTGGGAGAAATTGAAAGTCTCCTACATCATGATCCGTCACTCACTTCTGATTCCAACAGTCCAATAGAGAATGTTATTCACTTTGTTCCCGAAACATTCAATACGACTCTCACCAATCCTCTATTTGAATTCGAATCTGAATTCACTATGATTTCTAACAATCCAATCTTTGACAAGGATTGTGATGAGTCCACAATGGAACATGAGTTCACAAATTCACATCTTGTGAATGATTCTCTTCATGAGGAGTTCTCCGGTGAACTCGCTCATCAGTTTGATTGCCCGGGGGGAGATGATCTCAACCGTGAGAGTTTGCAAAATCCCACCCACCCTCCCGGGTTGTTTACGAGCTTACCCTTTGAAATCCAAACTCAGGCTATTGAGCCTCCTCTCGAGGAAGAAGATCAACTCATGCTTTTTATCATGATTTTCTTCCTTTTCTTCACCTATAAGGTGACTTCTTCTCTTCTTCACTCCTTCGGGAATGAGGACACCATCTTTGATCCCGGCATTTTCATGTATCATTATCTTGAGCCGGATACTTATCTCATCGGTGTGGAACTTTCACGTGCTTCATATGTTTGTCCAAACATTTTGAATGAAAGTCCGATTGAGATTGCTTCTTCCACATCATGCTTCCCCAGGAACAAATGAATTCGGGGTCAAGTCAAGCTAGCGACTCGGTAAACAAAAACAATAGCATGCATATAGGGTTTTCACCCTAAGTGTGGGGGAGTCCCCCATGCTATGGTTACAAGAGTGAAAAAACAAAATGGTGTTTTCCACACTTAGCTTGTAATGTTGCCCTTTTACGTTCAAAATGTCGGCATAATAGCCGGGATTTTGAATATTGAGGACAATATTCATGCTAAGTGTGGGGGGGTATTCGCTATTCTAGCGAATTTTATCACATTTTACTATATAATACCCCCGTTTTTTACCAAAATTTTTCAAAAATTTTTCACTGGAGCTCAAAATTTTTGTGGTAATCAGTCCGCCATGTCTAACCGACAAAAGGGATTGGCTAGTCCAGGAGCAAACGGCTCTTGGTAAAGACAACTCAAATCCGTTTACGGCTGGCAATTTGCCAAAAATTGTATGGTTCATCAACTCCCCGAAAACAAATGAGTTGGCTAGCCCGCAAGATTATGGCTTGTGGTAAAGGCCGTGGAAAATCCATAATTGGTAATCAGCTCACCAAGATGTTGACTATTCCATCAAGAGCTGGCTAGTCCAGAAGCAAATGGCTTTTGGTAAAGACTACTCAAATCCGTTGACAGCTGGTGGTTTGCTCAAAATCACACGGTTATCAGGTGTGCCACAGTTCTTACACCTGGCTACTCCAGAAGTGATGGCTTTTGGTAAAGAGTTTTTCAAATCCATCAAGTTTTCAAAACAGTATTGCTAGGGACTAGCAATAGTTTAGTGTGGGGGATTGATGAGTGCTCAAACACTCATCATTTTTGGTCTAATCTGAACTGCAAAACATACAAAAAACACTCAGTAATGCATCAAAATACTGAAAATATTTCAAAATCGTGTTTTATATGTTTTAGATGCAAAATGAGCAAAAACAAATGAAAAACGCACAAAGTTTGCAAAATTGGCAGTTTCAGTCCCTCAACTTTCATAAAATTACAAATCTAGTCCCTGGATATTCAAAATATGGAAAATTATCACCAAAGGTCATTTTGAAATCATAAAATGTCATATTTAGTCCTTTGGTGAAAAATTGGAAAAGTTTTGGAAATTTACAGTTTAGCCCCTGGAGTTTCAAATATTGGCAGAAAAGGTCCCTGGTGGGATATTTTTGGATAAAAAATCATTTTTAGTCCTTGGAAGTTCAAAAATGTTCAAATTTGGTCCTTGGATAAAAGATTTTACAAAATGGCAAGTTTGGTCCCTCATGTTTGGAAAATTACATAAAAGGACCCCGGGATTTCAATTTTTGGAAAATTACAAATTATGGTCCTTTGGTTTTTGGAACTTGACAAATATGATTTTTTGTATAACATTGGGAAATATTACATTTTCAGTCCCTCACTTTCACCTAATTACACAATAGGTCCTTGTGGTTTCCTAGGCTTAAAATAAACAAACTAAACCTAATCCAAATCCATAAGCCAAGCCTGATCCAACATCTACCCAAAGCCCACCACCAAAAGCCCATTACCCAATTTTAATATAAAAGCCGGTCAAACACAGTCAAAACCCACACCCCGATTACTGTTCATCCCTAACCTTGCTTCTCCACCATTAACACCCTAAACCCAGGTTCTTGTCTCCCCCCTCCTCCACTTTTACCAACCCTCATTAAAGCCCTCACCTTCCCCCTCCTACCCTCATTAATTTCTCCACCAAACACCACTCAACTGCCCACTTCCCCATTTCCCGCCAAAATGGAATTTAAACGGCTGGGATCAAAGAAGCTAATCCAAGGGCTCACAACAAAGTGGGAAATGCTCAGTATCTCTCCTCAGCCTATAAAGATGAAGAAAAAAGAGAAGATGAGGTTGTCACATGTTTTTAGACCAATTCGTAGTGTAACTTTAATTTTCTGTATTGAACCCTTTAATTCCATTTTAAATTTCACTTTGTATCCTGTTTTTAATATTAATGAAAGTTTAATGTTCAAGTATCTCAGTGTTTGTTATCAGTATTGAGTTCACAATTAGCAAATTTAAGTGATTTTGACAAGTTTACTTAAATCTTGTTAAATTGTTGTTGTTTCAGTTATTCCATCTCATTTCAGTTCCCTTTCAAGTTTTTTGAAGCTTTTGTACCACCTAGAGACTTCTAATTCAGTTTTACTAATAAATTCCAAAAAAATCAAAATAAATAGAAATAAAAAAAATCAGTGTTTATGGTGATTAATGCAAGGAGAATGGTGAAACTTGGATGAAAATGGTTTAGATGCCTTGTGGGAGGTTTTAGGTCTTGTTCTCAGTCCTTGGTTCTTTATTCTCAGTCTTGTCTCTTTTGTAAGTCTTATTCTCAACTTTTGCTTTTTAGTATAGAAATTATTATTTATGTTGTTTATCTGTTCAATTCATCTTAGGTGCCCTTTATATGTGTTTATGAGTTAAATTTATGGTCTTAATCCTAGTTATGCTGTGAAATCTCACAAACAGTCAAGTTATATGGGGTGTTTGGCATAAGCTTTTAGACTGTGTTGGAGTTGTTGGTGTAACCTTAGTTTTTTTTACTCATTGTTCTTAATGTCATTTTAGGCCAAACCCACCTCTGTGTGGTCTGTTTTGAAGAGAAAAGTCAAAAGTCCATTTGATTATCCCTCACAGTTAACTGTGAGGGAATTGAGTCTCAAGAATCACCATTTCACAACATAAGCTAATCTTGGATCCTATTAAAGTTCATTTATAGCTTAACTTAGCTTAACAAGTCAGTAGTGATCATTGAAATCTCACAAAAGTCAAAGTTTTAGTTTTTCTTCAATAGTCAAAATTGCACCTTTTCAGATTTTTACAAAAGTTCCAGTAATTGTTTTGATTTTTGTGTGTTTAATTGGATTGTGAAACTTGTTCCTATTTGTACTCTACCAGCTCAGTTACAAGTTTCCATGTCCCTTTCACTTTTGCAATTTTTTTCCTAGGTTTTACAAGCCACCAAAGTTGCTTGCAGGGGGAGTACCCTCCCCTGCACCACAGACCTCAGTCCACCACCACCACTTGGTGGTGGTTTTCTGACCAACCCAATGGGTCCCATGGCCCCAACCTTGATCCTTTTAACCCTCCCCCTGGTAGGTTTGAAGGATTGACCCTTGGTTTGACCCATAACACTGTGGACCCCACCTGATTTTGTCATTCTTCCTTGTCCCATTTCTGTTTTGGATTTGGTTCAAGCCAAGTGCTTATTATCAGCTTAATAGCTTATTGTGTGGTCCACCTCTGCTTTTTCTGGCTTATACTTGTCTAATACACTCACTTGAACCAGATTTTACCAGAGTGGGTCCCACTTGAGCTGGTTTTAGCTCATTTTACCTTTTGGTCAACAGAAGTCAACTGTTGACCAAATAAGCACCTCAAGTGCTTATTTTTAGTTTCTAAAAAGTTTGTTTTTACAAAAGTTTGCTATTTTTAGATGTAAAATAGGTTTGTAAAAGAAAATCCAAGAAAAATCAATTTAAAATTAAGTGATAGTTTCTATTTAATGTAATTTAATTTTAATTTTCATTTTTATATTTTTATTAAGTACTTGTCATTTTTATATTTTTATTAAATTCCTCATATATTAAAGTAGTTATAATAATTTTTTCAGATTTTTATCTTTTCATTTAGTATTTATTAGAATTAACTTTAGTTTTATTAATTATTAATTAATATTAAGTTTAAAATAGCATAATTAGTTTTTATTAAGTAAAATCTAGTTTTTATATTTTTTTTATAGCTTTTATATGTTATAAAATAATTTAAGAAATTTTATTAGAGTTTTTACTGTTCATTTAGTAATTTTCTTAATTTAAAATAGTTAATTAGATAATTAGTAATTAATTAGTAATTAATTAATAGAAAAACCACAAAAAGACAAAAACACTTATTTTTATTTTTAAAACTTATTTTTAGTTATTTTATAATTTTAGAAATTTTATTTTCACCTTTTTAGTATTTAAATAATATTGTAGTGTATTTTAGTTATTTAAGTATTAATAATAAGTATTAAATAGTTTTTAATTAATATTAAATAATTAAATAGTGTAAAAAGTAATTTTAATTTTCTAAAAAGTTTCTTTTATTATTAGGATTGTAAAAATGTGATTTTCACTTTTGTAAGTATTTTATTTTGCTAAAACTCGCGTTTTATTTCGTACGTTTACGTTTTATTTAAACGTAGCGTACGCGTTTTTAAGTTTTAAACGTTTCTGGGTTTTCAAACTTTCCAGTCTTGTTTATATAGCTTATTTAAGCTATTCCTTTGTAAAATCCTTAGTGTAACCAATCTCAAAACCCTTTTCCCTTCCAGATTCACCCGATCACGAAACCGTTTGTTTACAATTCACACCTCGTCGGGATATTACGACCCGGGGAAACCTTATACTTCCGCGGAGCATTGATCTAGGCTGTCTGACTTTGTTGACCATCACCTGGTCAATCTAGTTAGGTGGTTTAGCATCAATCAGGTGGCGTACTTAACTCCCCAATCCTATGAGTGCCTACTTCACTCCTATGTCGAGCCGGCTAAGAAGCTCCTAACATGGGATCATTAGAATTTACTCATGCATTAAATACAACCAATAAAACCTAGTACACATCGGTTCATGTTTCCTAAGACGTTCAAGCATGTTACCATTTGGAGATCTGCCAGTTTTCTTAAGCCTAACATTGAAATCATTCATCCAATACAACCATAAACAAGTAATCAACACATAATCAACAACTAGGTTTCATTAGATCTAAGCAAACACAAGATAAATCTAGCCTAGCATGGTGGAATCAAGACAAGCACAAGATATAGACAACCAACACATAGACATATTGATTGAATTAAAAGAACACTTATCTCAATTACACATGTAAGGGTTCAATGGCTGAAAACCCTTGAAAAACCTGTAAAATTCGTATGTGGTTCAGCCTTAGGGTTTCTCCAAAACTTGTCTCTTTTTTATGAATGAAAATTAGAAAACTATATATAAAAAATTGAGTCTGAAGGCGTCAAGAACAAAGGGGTGACGCCGTCATCTTGCCGCCAAGAGAATCCTCGGACTGCCTTGATCTACATCTGACGACGTCATGAATTAAGTTTTTCCAGGCCGTCACGTATTTAACTCTTGACGCTCTTCCTTGTGACGCCTTCATTTCTGTATTGGGCCGTCATGCAATTTACTCTTGACGCCGTCAGGAAAATGCTCTTGACGCCGTCACCTATTGTTCCCAGCTTGGAAAATTAAGTCTTTGGCGTTTTCTTCACTTTTATGCTCCTAAAACGTCCGAATTGCTTCCTTTTCCAAATTTCACTCCAAAAGTACCTAAAATCACAAAAGGAACGATTTAGGGCAATATTTGATCTAATAAATTCAATTCCGGGCTTAAATGACCTCTTAAAAGTGGTTCATTTTTCGCCTCATCATATACCCTTACACTTGAGATTTGCTTGTCCTAAAGCAAATGCGCTTTTATTCTAATCAAAATACAAGTTAGGGGTCATTTAACACTAATATAAAAGTAATTACAACAAATAATCGTTCCACTAAAGACCAAAGACAAGCACGGAGGTCATATACTAGCACCTCACAAATAGTGTTTAGATACTCACATCTCTCGGGTGTAATAAAGTATAAATTACAATACGGAAACGGAAGATATCTCTCACTATCTGTCATAGCAAAATAGATTACCATAGGCTTGGGAAAGGATCAAACCTCCACCACATGGCGTAAGCACCTAGGATAAACTATCAAAGAGGTCTTTTAAATGGTTGTAACGTTAGGTGTAGGGATATGAAATACACGGTTTTGTTGGATAAAGGCAGTCTTTACTGGTGGCGAGTTAACAATCTTGGTTAATTACATGTACATTATGGCGTTGCTAAGCCAAGACTAGACTCGACTTAAGGTAATAAATGAAAAATAACAAAAACATAAAATAAACATAAAATGAAACGGGATGGTAGTCCGTATGTTTTTTCACTTTTCTTTTTCTATTTTTTTTCTTTTTCTTTTGATTTTTTCGATTTTATTTTTGATTTTTGATTTTTTTTATTATTTTTTATTTTTTTTGCATACACACTTACCCTAACATCAAAAATAATACATCATACGGAATGAACATTTCCCTTACACTTGAATTTTTACATACTTTACAATAAACTAATCTAATGACTCGAATTAAGAAAATCAAAACACTTGGAGTACTTTTAAGATTAACGTACATATGGGGGTAATAAATGATGTTCTTCCCCATTACTCCACAACGTAAGTACTTTACCCATGAGTCCCAATCGTCCCAAAACAATATGTACAAGGATATGACTCGACTTAGCAACCAAGTAACCAATTAGAAAGTTAACTTAGGGTTTAAACAAATAACAATAATGCACTAAAAATGAGTGCATACACGGAAGGCTAAGGCGATTTGGTTGTACATTTAAGTGAGGTGTAACAAATTCTTCATTTAAGTAAAATGCTTAAAGTTAGAAATGAAAAGATAGGCTTTGAGGGGTGTACTAGGGGTTTCGTGTACTAAAAATGAGTACAACGCTAAGGTGTGGGAAAAATTAATTGACTTAACTAGCCAAGTAATATGACTTAAATGGTCAAGTAATTATGATACGGTTTTAACACAAGGGTGATCCTAATGCCTCTTATCATGTAGTAAATCCTACCACACGAATGTAGTCTCACTAGCGGTCTCGGGATGCATCACTAACGCAAGTTCTAGAATCTAAATGCTACCGGTACACTCATAAGCACTAATAGTAAATGCTTTTCCTATCAAATCTAAAGGCGAACCTCACATATTTGGGTGGGAAATTTTTCTGAATAGTACGGTTATGTGCTAGTCATACAATCTCCTATCCATGAGACGCTTGCTATGGCTAAAGTTTCACTCCTAAATGTTGTAAAAAATTTTAAATTTGGCGCTAAAATTGCACTAACAAGTATTTCTCATAGTTTTATTACACATCTACCATTAAACAAACAAACTCAAGCGAAAGTGTATATGTAAGGTACCATCATTTTACCCTCCCCTTACACTTAGGATGAACATTGTCCCCAATGTTCAAGTAAAGAATGTAAAAGTGAAATAAGTAAAACAAATGAAATCAAATACTCCCCTGATTCGCTCGGTATGGATAATAAGGTGGCTAGGTTAAATCTTCCTCCAAGAAAATGAACAATCAAAGCTTCCCTTCCAGAATATGGGATCATCTTCTTGTCATACATAACCTGTAAATCCTGAGAAAACAAACAAAGAAACCTCGCATAAAATCGGCGGCAATCTACATAAGTTACTAAATCCTAGAAAACAAAATAAGATATAATGCTTGTGGAATGAAGTTTGCAGATTTCCTGGAGATTATAAAACTTAATAATTCAACAAAAACTTTAAAACTCCGTTAGAAAAAACAAAACTGGTAAAATTTCCAAATTTTTACACGTGACGCCGTCAGAAGTGACCTGCAGAAATTCTTATGTTAAGTTTCCGGAAAATTTCTGGAAAAACTTGGTCCTACTTCCTGGAAAATCCTGCAAAACTTCATTATGACTCAATACAAGCATTTGACTCTAACAAATACGAATATACATGTTCACTTAATATTTTGGAGAATCATGATCGGTTTGTTTCTTGAAAACATATTTGGGGTTTCCCCTTACACTTATCTTTTGCAAAAATACCTTTATGTGGAGTTAAGACTAGGCCAAAACAACAAAGTAAAGTATTTTCACTTTTTAGTTTAGAAACATGATCTACCAACAATAAAAATAAAGCATGCATACGGAAGCAAATAACAAACAAACAAAATAAAATCACACAAAGCATGGGTTGCCTCCCAAGAAGCGCTTTTCTTTATTTACGAGTCTTGTAGCTAGACTCAAGGTCATGGGTTACTACGTGACCTCATCCCTTGAGATGATGTACCCCATGTAGTTGTGATCATTACTATTGTGGTGGTAGTGCCTCAACTTGTCGATACTTGCAATCATTTCTCCACCTACTTTACTTCTCAGGTTAGCCATCCCATCTTGGCTCATGCCTTCAATTGTGAAAGGCCCATACCACCAAGGACTTGGTTTATCGGGTGGTATTGTTGTTTCCACGTGTCTTAAGAGTACCAAGTTCCCTTCCTCAAATGGTACATGACTTTCTGCTGGTTGATAATGTTCAAATTCGACTTGAACCTTATTGCTTTTGCTTCTTTCATATTTAGCCTCCTAGTAGCTTTTGATTCTTGCCTCCCATGCAAGAATTTTATTCTGAACACGAATAGGTGTCGTGTCAATGTTGTTTTTGAGCTTTCTCCAACTCAAATTCTCATGCCCACTTCGCGGAGTCATGGGGAAGCTAATCTTTCTTTTTCCAGATTTAAGCTCAATTTTACTGCCTTCATACTTAATGACAGCCCTGGCGGTGGCGAGGAATGGTGCCCCAAGGATTATTGGCATGCATCCATCTCCCTTATCATCGATGATCAAAAAATCAACGTGGTACATGAATCCTGCGACATTAACTAATACATATTCTGCGATTCCTAGGGGGTATACGTACGAGTGTCCAGCGAGGGACAACCTAACACGAGTAGGGGCTGGCATTTTTGATGTTAGTTGGATGTAAATAGTTAGGGGCATAAGGTTTACTTCCGATCCTTGGTCGGTGAAAGCACTAAGATATTTCAAATCCCCGATGCTAGTTGGTATCTCAAAGTTCCCACACGCTATCTTCTTAGTAGCCACTTTTTGTACCAATAGCCTCTCGAATATTGACCCCCCAGGTAACGTATCATACTCATCCTTTCCCTTTTCCTTTTTCTCAAAACCCTGTTTGGAAGGTTAGTTACGCCCGTCACCCTTAATCTAATTTGTTATGGTGTTTTCGTTTATATCATGTTTCAGGTAGTGACTCAAGGGCTGGGATTTTGGTGGCTTATCTAAGGTCTGTTTAGTAGAGGCTTCTACCTTCTCGTCATCCTTGTGGACAATTGTGATGGAATTAACAAATTGGGTAGTGGGGGTGACGTTTTCTTTCCTTAGTAACATTCTTTCGGGGGTTCTCTGGTTGGCATACTCCTCCAATAGACTCATCATCTCATTCATTTTCTCTTACATCTCCTCTTTTTGCTTATAGACTGCTTCCTCGAATCTAGCAAGCCGATCTGAATGAGTTGCCATATATTCTCTCATCCTAGCTTCAAACTCCGAGCCAAGCTCCTCGGGAGGGGAGTAAGGTGAGGCATAGTTTTGAAAAGTCTCGATATTTTCTCTAGAAGGTGACTCTGATAATGGTGTTGAAGTCGGTTTCGAGACAGAATTGACATTAACCCGTCTAGGACTTAAGGGTCTCCTTTTCCTTTCCTCAAAATAGTCAACTTTTGCCTCGAGTTTGCATAGGAGTTCATCGGGGATTTCGGTGGTTCCTCCAGATGTTGAGACTGCATTGATGGCCGCTTTTATTGTATGATTAAACTCCCACATCGCTTTTATTATGGAGGAGATCCTTAAAACGGGCCCATGCTTCGTAGAAAGTTTCACCCTGATGTTGTTCAAACATCAAAATGTCATTTCTAAGCATTGCAGTCTTCCCCGGTGGGAAGAATTGAGTGAGGAAGCGATTTGTGAGATTATCCCATGTGGTGATGGATCCCGCGGGTAAACGCTCAAGCCATTGACTTGCTTGATCCCGTAGAGAGAATTGGAATAGGCGTAATCGGGTTGTCTCACTAGTTGCAACATCTAGGTCTATGGAGTCTGCGATTTTTACGAAGTCCTTAAGATGTTGGTTTCGATCTTCGGAACGAAGTTCATGGAATGCACATCCGCTTTGCACCAACCGGATGGTCTCGGATCGCAAGGGGGTCACATTGGCTCCGGTGAGCGCAATGGTGTTTCGGTAGCCTTAGTGGCTAGGTCGGGAATACTCTCCTAAGGTTCGGGGCCTAAGGGGTTCTAGTGGTGGGTTTTGTTGTGGTGGGATGACGGGTTCAAAGATGTTCCCATTGTCCATGATGTCGGGTGGTGAAGAGTTACGAACAAAAACACAAAGAAATAAGATAGACTAAAGAAAACCTAAAAATAAAAATAAAATCTTACTAGAAAGGAATCTAGCAAGTAGACCTAATAAAAAGATATTCTAACCTAGACAATAACTATTCCCCGGGCTGCGGCGCCAAAAACTTTATGCGTAGGGATTGCACCAGGCTTTACCTCTCAAGGGATCTTGAGAAGCTTACAACCCCCACCAGGCAGTGTACCTGATCGTTGTAGTATAGTATAGTGACAAGTACCAGAGAATTGATCATTCAGTTAGGAATTGTGTCGCTAGGATTAGAAAACCTAAATACTAGTTCTAGAGATGAGGGATGATTCTTTTTGTATTTTTATATTTTTTAGAAAGCAAATAAATATCTCGGGTTTGAAGGATTTGGGCGGAATTAGTTGCTAGTCAACTAACCCAATACTAAAGATGCAATCAAAATAAAATACTCAAAATGAAAGTAAAACTAAATTAAACTAAGGTTGTGAGCAATAAGTGGAGAAATGTGTTTACTTAGATTTCACTACTCCCTAGATATCTTTTACACGATAATTACTTGTTATAGTTGCGTGGATGACGGATTGTATTCCTTAATACCATTCATGGGGTGGCGTACTTAACTCCCCAATCCTATGAGTGCCTACTTCACTCCTATGTCGAGCCGGCTAAGAAGCTCCTAACATGGGATCATTAGAATTTACTCATGCATTAAATACAACCAATAAAACCTAGTACACATCGGTTCATGTTTCCTAAGACGTTCAAGCATGTTACCATTTGGAGATCTGCAGTTTTTTTAAGCCTAACATTGAAATCATTCATCCAATACAACCATAAACAAGTAATCAACACATAATCAACATCTAGGTTTCATTAGATCTAAGCAAACACAAGATAAATCTAGCCTAGCATGGTGGAATCAAGACAAGCACAAGATATAGACAACCAACACATAGACATATTGATTGAATTAAAAGAACACTTATCTCAATTACACATGTAAGGGTTCAATGGCTGAAAACCCTTGAAAAACCTGTAAAATTCGTATGTGGTTCGGCCTTAGGGTTTCTCCAAAACTTGTCTCTTTTTTATGAATGAAAATTAGAAAACTATATATAGAAAATTGAGTCTGACGGCGTCAAGAACAAAGGGGTGACGCCGTCATCTCGCCGCCAAAAGAATCCTCGGACTGCCATGATCTACATCTGACGACGTCATGAATTAAGTTTTTCCAGGCTGTCACGTATTTAACTCTTGACGCTCTTCCTTGTGACGCCTTCATTTCTGTACTGGGCCGTCATGCAATTTACTCTTGACGCTGTCAGGAAAATACTCTTGATGCCGTCACCTACTGTCCCAGCTTGAAAAATTAAGTCTTTGGCGTTTTCTTCACTTTTATGCTCCAAAAACGTCCGAATTGCTTTCTTTTCCAGATTTCACTCCAAAAGTACCTAAAATCACAAAAGGAACGATTTAGGGCAATATTTGATCAAATAAATTCAATTCCGAGCTTAAATGACCCCCTAAAAGTGGTTCATTTTTCGCCTCATCACTTTTCTTAAAACCCGATCTATTTAGTAAAAAATGGGCGGGCTTGAGAATCCAAAACTTATTTTGGAACAAAAGAGTGATGTATTTGACAAATAAATACAAAAAGATCTGCTATTTAGCAAAAGACGTTCTTAATAAGTTAAGCGAGATTTATCCCTCCCTTTCTACCTTTTGATTTTTCAGAACCCGCTCATTATCATCACACATAAAAAAAACATACCAAACCCTACCTACCAAACTCTCCCCTCTTGTTCTTCTCCAATGTGCAACACCGCCACTCTATCACAACCTAACCCCGACTATAGCCATACTCACCATTGTCACCCGATGTAACCACAACTATAACCACCATCTCCGCCGCTGACATCACCAACAAACCCCCATAGTCACCACTAAACCACTATTATATATGCTATAAGGTTAAGGTCTTATTTTTAACAGTTTTATTTGTTCACTTGTCATATATATGCAATGCTTAGTTTTCTTATCCTAGCTTCTGATTTGATTTTGGTTAGTAAGTGTATTAAAGTAATAATTTTGGGCTTTTGCGATTTTGTAACTTTTTTATGCTTAAATATCTAATCTTTTTTGCAGGCAATTGGATGATATTACCTGTTGCTTATATGTTTAATTCTAGCAGAAAAGAGGTGGAGGTAGTTGGGTTATAAATTGTGAGGTAGCATTGGTTTAATAAGCTTAACTATTGTTGAGTTACTTGCTTATAAACCCACAAATAAGCTTAAACAAACACCCCCTAACTAATGTGATATGCTTAGGTAGCAGTAATTGGTCTATAGCCGAAGTTGTGTTTTGGTTAACGGTCTCGGGACTTTTTAAAATGCGTGTTGAGTGATGTTCTGTTGAGTGATTGGTTGTTGTTTTATAGTGAAATGTGTATTTTGAGTATTAAAGTTGAGTTCGAAACTCTTAAAATGAACATTTTATTAATGTTCAGATGGAGTGTCCGTAGCCGTTTTTCTTGCGAAAGGTTGTTTTGGATACTGGTTTCGAGTTTAGAATATTTTTTTAGTTCCACATAGAACTTTGTTGGTCAAAATTTTCACTTTTTTTTACATTTAAGTTATATTTATAGGTAATTTTTATAGTTATTTGAGTAGGTTTTGATGATTTTTGGTTATGTTTTGACCTATAATCTGTTAAATAACGGTTGTATTGCATATTTAGTATACTACATTATTATTAGTTGTTTTCATAATTGATGATTTGTCTTGATTAATGATGTTGAGGTTGAAATGTTTTAAATGTAAGTTGAACGATTGTTCTGTTGAGGTATTGGTGGCTGTTTTATATGAAATGTATATTTTGAGTGTTAAAGTCACGTTTGGAATATTCAAATTGCAAATTTGGATAATGTTCAGTTGAGGTATTGGTGGTTGTTTTGTTTATGAAATGTGTATTTTGAGTATCAAAGTCGAGTTTGGAACATTCAAAATGCAAATTTGGAAAATGTTATGTTGAGGTATTGGTGGTTGTTTTGTTTATGAAATGTGTATATGACTGCTAGGTAGAAGTTGCTGGTCTATAACAGAATTTTTGTTTTGATTAGTGATGTTGACTTTGGAGGGTTAAGAGAGTAACTTATTTGACATGCAATAGATAGTTTTCTTTGCTTTTCGATTGGTTTTTTAGGTCATACTAGTAGAAGTTAAATGGAATGAATTAGGACTGAATGCCATGCCTCTTTTTTGTAAAAATCATGTCAACAAGTAGTTTTAATTAATGGATTGTGGCAATATGCGACTTTGAAACTAGTCACTACGAATAATATGCTACTTCTTGGGTAACTGACGTAGTTACGGAACTTATGATTAAGAAATGACTAATCACGTATTAAACGGCTATGGTTATAGTAAAAATTTACTTCATTTTTAATTAAGGTATGTGTTGTAGCGTAGTTTTATCAAGCTTTGAATTGAAAATCATGTGAATGTGAAGGAGTTATATGCTTAAGTTTTATCAAGCAAAAGGTTGCTTCTTGTCCCAAACATAAAATGCGTGCTTCACGTACTTGCGTGAATTTTGTAGATGCTGATTTTTCTCTCTTTTGTTGGTAAATGAGTGGTAGGTAGCATACTATGGACTATGGAGGCTGCAAAATGAGGACAGATGACATCTTCGCTGTTAGTTTCTTACCACTTTAAAATAGTACTCGTATAAATTTTTAAACCATAAATTGTGTAATCTATTGAAGTATTATAACTATGATATAGCTTTGTTGTGCAGGATTTGATAACCGCCGCTTACTATAGAGTTTGCGCAGCTAATTTGTGTCAGGTTAGACAAGAGTATGGAATCTTCTATTCTATTTGACTTGTATCTGTTGAAATTTTTTAAACAGGTCCAACATTTGAAGTGAATGTCAATTGGAGTTGGAATTTATCAAGTAATAGTTGTCATTATGTGAGCATTATTTTTTGTAATTGTTGAAGTGTTGATGTAATGTGAACTATTATTGTAATGGTTAAAGCTATTTCCATTTGTAAAGTTAAATGTTGTTTTTGACGAAGTCACTTGCATCAGAAATTCTGAAAAAGTTGTGCAGCAAGATTGAATGAAAATATATTTGAATTATTTGCATTTTGGGTTTAATGAAAAAACCAAAACCATTTTTTTTAATATCAAGTAGAGTAAAAAGATCGGCTATTATGTATAAACTGATCTTATTGTATTGATAAAAAGATCGGTCGGGAACCGATCTATTTATTTTTTGCTCAAATAGATCACCCTTAGTTAGAGTGGTTCTGAGCCGTTCTTTTTGAGGGCTTTCAACCGATCTATTTGACGATTTTTGTAGTAGTGAATGGGTTACTTTGGAATGTATGTAAAGTTGTTGATGTGTCATATTAGAATGACATGACATCTATGTGGATTTTGTAGCACACAAAAATAAAAGACCTGGTTAGTTTCTTAGGAGTTCATCGGATACTAGAAAGTGCACAAATTCAAAAGTATGAGATTTTAAATGAAAAAAATAATAATTAGTTACACAGAACTATAAATGTTGACAAGTTAGATATATTTTCGTACAATTGGCTATAGTATGTTTGTTAAGGTCTTATTCATATAACTTCGTCCAAATTCCTGCAGCAGTTGTTTCCTTGGCAACTTCCCATCAAACTCGGTCTCCCAAGCGTAGAATCAAGGTATTGTATCCATTCTTCATCAAAGCATCCTTTTCTCTTGCTTCCATATCCGCGGGTAATGATGGAGCATCACATCCTTACTGTAACATTAAATCACGCATCTTTGTTTGCCAAAACAAGAAGTCATTTTCCCATCAAATTTCTTGATGTCAAACCTAGTTATAAAATTAGTCATTCATCTTTTACCTTGCTAAAAACCTTGTCAAGTTGTTTCTTAACAGTATTTATATACCACAAGTTACCATAGTAATATTTACATGAATATCTTTCTTCTAGCCCACAAACCCTCGAAGTCAGAAAACTTGCAAGTTGACACCTTTGAAAAGCACTACACCGAAACCATCCAAGCAACCTTGTGCCCAAAAAAATCGATCAACCTAACAACCTTAAGATGACCGAACAATCCCTTGTAAAACCTTGATTCGAAAATGACACTTCCTTGTTGCCCAAAATTCTTGATCGCAAACCTAACACCACAAAAATCGGGAAACTGAGCTCTGATACCACTTGTTGGAAAAACCAACAAGCTGGTGTTTTAGAGCGGAACCATGACACAAGAACAAGAATGTCGACATTCTTGTGACATTCTTGTTGGAGTTCTTGTGTTGTGGTTCCCCTCTAGAACACCGGTTTGTTGGTTTTTCCAACAAAAAGGGTTTCGGTAAACATATTACTCCAAAACACATTAAAGTTGTTGGGAATTCTGTTAAGTAAGAATTCTGCTGCTGTTTCTGTTGAAGGTTCCTGCTGAAGAGTTGATTTCTGCTGAAGCAGTGTATCTGCTGAAGACTAGTTTCAGCATTATTAGTTTCTGCGGATATAGTATTTCCGTATTTTATGTATTATAGTTTGGATATGCATGAGTTTATTTAGGAAGTGATAATGCATATCTTTTAGAAGTTTTAGAATATACGTTTCTTGAGAAACGGTTTAGGGTTCCTTGTGTATAAAAGGAACACACGATTATGTATTGAATAACTTTTTAGAAAACACTCTTATTATTATTAAAAAGATCCATAGAGGATCAAGAGTTCTTAGTATCACGCTTGTGTTTTGTTTCCGCTTTATAAATACAAGTTGCAGAGATTGTCTATTAGTGTGTTATTGATTACAGTGACATAACTAACGATTCTAGAGTACTCAAGAAGATCTATCAAGGTTTTATAGTTTCAACAAGTGGTATCAGAGCCTCGAGAGAGTCTCTGTCATACTAAGAAACACAAATCTTACACCTTGAGAATCCAATCAAATCAAAAAACATGCCTGGATCTGATGATGAAGTTGATACAACCCAAAACATTAACACCACTTCTCTTCAACAACTCAACCTCTCCAACAGTAATGCTAAATTTCCATACTTGAAGAATGCTGAAGAATATCATCTGTGATCCATGAAGATGCAAAACTGGATCACTAACATAGATTGGAATCTATGGGAGGTTGTCAAAAAGGGGAATAGTCTGAAGAAGCATGTTACAGATGCCGATGGAGTTGTTACAATTGTAGGTCCCAGAACTGCTGAAGAGATTCTAGTTGTGCAAAGGGAGAGCAAGGTAAGAACAATTCTGCTCCAAGCTATACCTGATGACCATATGGGTGACTTCCACTTTATGGAGGATGCCAAGGACATTTGGATGGCAATAAAAGCTAGATTTGGTGGGAATGATGAATCAAGAAGATTGCAGAAGTCTATGTTAAAGCAAAAGTTCCAAGAATTTCAGATATCTGAAGAAGAGGGACTTCATAAAGGCTATGACAGGTTTCATCGGATTTTAAGTCAACTTAATCAGTTGAAGGCTAGACCTGACAACGAGGACTGCAATGCTAAGTTTTTGAGATCTTTGCCACCATCTTGGTTGCGAGTCAGTATTTCTCTCAAAACAAAGGGTGGATTGGACTTAATGTCTTTTGATGACCTCTACAACAAGCTCAAATCTCTTGAGCCTGATGTTAGAAGTCCCATACGTCCATCCACTCATTCTGCATTTGTTGGGGCATCTACAAAACCTGTGCAACAAGCTTCAAGCTCTTATTCATCAGGAGCATCTTCTCAAACCCATACTCAATCTGCTCCTAAATCAAAATCCAGTAGTGTGTTGGAGGATATTGTTCATTCATTTGTGGCTGAATATGAACATCAGCAGTTTCTTGCTTATGAGGATTTTGAACAGGTGGATCCATTGGAGATGGAGGAGATGCACTTAAAATGGCAACTTGCAATGATCTCCATGAACATTAAGAGGTTTGAAACCAAGCCTGGAAGGAAGTTTGGTTTTAATGGAAGAGAGGCAACAAGGTTTGATAGAAGGAAGGTTAAATGCTACACTTGTGGTCAAGTGGGACATTTTTCAAGAGAATGCAAGGAGAGAAAGTCTGGAGATGAAGTTAGATATGGCTCTTATCCGGTGGAAGCAAGGAATACTAAGGCTGCACCTTCAAAGGCTAGGGTGACTCTGGATCACCAAATTGATTGGGCTGAACATGAACCTGCTGGAGAGGAAGTTTCTACTTCTTCACAAGTGAATCTGCTGGCATACTCACCTTCAGAGAACAAGAAGGAGCAAGTCTCCTTGATGGGAATCTCTCAGGTGCACAACTGTGTGTTTGGATGTAGTGTAAGATACAATGAGCTTAAACAAGAATTTGATGAATTGAAACCAAAGTACAATGAGTGTTATGTTGAAGTAGAGTCTTATAAAATGGCTTTAAAAACATTAGAGAAACAAAAAGTATGGTTTCAAAAGAATCAAGTTAAATATGATGAAAAAATAAGAGTTCTAGAAAGTGATTTAGATGTTGCTAAGATAGACTTAAGACGTACTGAAAAGGAGAAGTCTGATCTAGAAAAAGAAAACCAAGAATTAAAAGATAAGTTAAACAAAGAAATAGCTAGAAATAAACGATGGTTAATATCAGGGGATAATCTAGCTCGAGAACTTTATGGTAGTCAGGCTGTGAACTCTAAAATAGGTTTGGGATTTCAAAAATATGTTGGTTTGGAAGCAAAAAATGACCTAGGTAAATCCACACCACCAGGATTAGCTAGCTTTGTCAAAGAAGGTAACCTACATGCTGTCCCTGGACCTATAAGAGGAGAACATATGCCTATTGACCTATCCATACCTAGTGACTTTGATGGATCACACTGTGGAAAACTAGAAGGGGGGGGGGGTTGAATAGTTTTATGTCCTTTTAAATTTATTTCCAAAATATTTTGTAGGTTGTAAAAACTTTCGATTCGATCTTAAGTGAGTTCAAGCAACAACCAATATAAGCAAGTCTAAACTAATATTGAAAGTATTGAAATATAATGAAGAAAAGATAAAGTTAGAAAGATCAAACCACAACACGTGAATTTATAGTGGTTCGGCTACAAGGACACCTTCCTTGCCCTACTCCACTCCCCGAGTACCACACTCGAGAGTTTTCTTCACTATGTCAACAAACTCCTTATGGTGGAGAAACCTTACACACCTTGGCTTACACAAGTTAACGACACTAAGCTAAATGTCGAGTTCTAATCGTAGCTAGAACCAATCTCACACCAAATATCACACCACGTGATCTTCACACCTTCACACCTTCTTCAAGACTTCACACCGTCTTCACACCTTGTCAATCTTCACACCTTCTTCTATGCACAACTAAGTCACAACTACTAAACTAGTTTACAACACACCAAGATTCTACAATCAACAAATATATACAACACCTTAACAAATAACTATCACTAGTACTATATGAAACTAGATATACACAACACCACTACAATAAGATTGATGTAGAGAAGTGTTCTTCTTCTTGCACTTGAATGGATGAAGCTTTGGATCACTTGGAAACAAAGACTTATGAAATATATAATCAAAGGATTTTAGATCTAGAGAAGAAGATTGGATCAGAAAGTTTATAGTGCAAAAAGGTGAGAAAAATATGTGGAATGATCCAATATTTATAGGGCCAGAAAATACTGTTCGGGAGCGTGCCGGTCCCCTTAATTATAGGCCGGTCCCCTTAATGATTAAGGGGGCCGCCTAGTAAAATTAAGGGGGCCGTCCTCCTGAACGTTTGAAAAGTTTTTCTGGATAAAATTTGCCCTTTTTGGTTGGAAATTTGAAATCATATTTTTGTGGTTTAATAAAGCTTTACCAAAAATGATTTACAAATATATATAAAATGTTAAAATCATTTTATATAATGTTATGTATTAATATAAAATTTCCTTTGATCATGTAATGCATAAGTTACTAAGTTTATGCATACCTTGAGTGATATAAGATGTAGAGGTAAATATTTGTCACCAAATACTTGTTTATGTCTTATTCTTGACTTAATTTGATTTAAGTTTTGTGATTATCAAAACATAGGCTTATTGAGAATTATTAATAACATTCACAAACATTATTTATATCAACAATCTCCCCCTTTTTGATGATTACAAAACTTAAACTCATTAACTCAAAAATTAGTTTTTAAACAAGTATTTTAGTGAGTTTATATGTACTTCTCCCCTTTTTTGTAACATCAAAAAGGTTATGCCGACAAGTTTTCATTCGTGAAAATTTTGACGGGTAGAAACTCCCCCTTGATGTGTACTCCCCCTCGTTTGGGGGCACCAAGAGAACGAGCTATGGAATGCTTGCAAAACAAAAATATTAGAAGCACAAGTATATACATATACACAAATATAGGGTGATAAGAAAAGAAAGAAACATTCATATTAGAGCAACAATTGTGTTAAGACACAACAATACGAGTACATAAGCTAACAACATAATAGCAAATACATAAGCCAATTAATCAAGAAAGATACATCATCATGCAAAAGTACATGGACTTCATAGAGCTTGCAAGCAAAAGGGGTGGCAAAGACTTTATTTATTAAGCATATCAAATGCTTAATTTGGAGAGCATGATGGTAATGGTGGAGGAGTGGATGAGAATTGTGGTGGAGGAATTATAGGAGAGGATGGTGGAGTTGGAGGTGGTGGTGGGTTGGTAAGCAAATGTTTAATATATGAAAACATATATTGAATTTCATCTTTAAGGCCAAAGATGATGGTTCGGTTGTGGATACAACAAAGGCAAGTTTCACCATGTGATTCAAGCATCCTCCAAGGTACGGGATTGGCAAAGTATGGTGGTGTAATTTGTGGAGATGAGAGTTGAGTATCAAGTGGTGTTATTGGTGAAAGTGAGATTGTAAGATGGGTGGATATAGGTTCTTGTGTGGGAAGTGGTGATGATACTTGTGGTGACAAGTGTGAATTGATGTAGTCATTGATTGATGAGGTTGAGGGTAAGGAAGATGAGGAAGTTCCATGAGTGGAAGGTGTTTTGGATGGTGCATTAGGTGCACTTGGAGAGGAGCATTTTGGTGGAGGTGATGGGGTTATGTTGTCTTCATTTGTTAAGTAAATGAAGAGTTGTTTTGGAGGAATGACCACAAGTTTTTGTTTCTTGGAGGTTTTGGAGTTTGAGGTGCTTGGAGGAGTCATGATGATATGATGAATGATGAGATGAAGAATGGTGATAATGGAGGGAATTTATAGTATGGAAATGGGTGATTTAGGTAAATGTTTGAAATGGTTGAAAGAGATTCTAAAATCAGTTGGGTCAAAATGGGAAATGGCAGCTGAAACTAGAGAAAGGATTCACAAGATGCAAAAGAATACAGTAAACCCAGTTCCAGATGGCCGGTCCCCTTAATTGTATGCCGGCCCCCTTAATAATTAAAGGGACCGCCTAGGGAATTAAGGGGGCCGCCCATCTGGTGTTTTCCCAGACGACCAGAAACCCAAAATTTGCAAAATTTGGTGATTTTTCAAGTGTGTTTTTCCAGCAAGCTCTATTAGGAGTACATACTTTAGGAATGATGATATATAAACATATATATATATATATATATAATCAAATTTTGCATGCAAATAAACATATTATAATCCATATTGAAAAGAAGCATGGCCTAACATTAATATAGAAGCATGATTATAATTAAAGTGTAAACATCATTCCGAATAACACAAGAGATTAACACAAGTATTTCCGAATAAATCGGACAAATAGCAAACCATACAAATGTCTAAAAGAAACAAGTAATAACAAGTAGCAACACGTCAATATCTTCTACTTCTTTTTCTTTCCAAGCATCTTCCTAAACATCTTCCCAACGGATTTGAATCCCCCTCGAAGTTCTTCATGCATTTGTTGTTGACGATTGAGGATAGACGTTTGACGAGTGAAGAGAAGCTCATCGGTACGTTCATGAGGAAGAGGAATTTGATACTCGGTATCATCAAGATCGGAAAGATCTTCAACAAAGGTCATTGGGGATGGAGTACTAACACGTAAGGTGTCTTCCTCCTCATCATCATCGTCATCACGATGAGATGTAGAACCACGAGGCCTAGAATACAAAGGAACACGAGATTTTCCTTTGTCACTACGAGGACGGCGAGTACGAACACGAGTAAGTTGGTTCAAAGTAGGAAGGATATGAACGTAGTAGTCTCTTTGAAGATGTGGGTAATGTTCCATCACATAACGATAAAGTCGTGTGAGAAACATACCGTAAGGAAGATTGGCATTTGGGGTGTTTTTGGCGGACATGATTCGATGAACAAAAAGATAAGCCAAATTGTATTGCTCTTCAGCAATAACACAATAAAGCATGTGGGCAATGCTCGCCGTGACATGATCACGGTGACCACCAATACCAAACGCATTCTCTCGAATGAGTTCTTCCCACTTCTTCATATCTTGGCTTAGCTCTTTGAGGAGGATTTGATTGGCATGAATATCGACATTCTTCGACTTGATTACTCGACTAGTCGTACGACGTTCTAGTTCAAGCATTCGACGAATGTCTTCAGGACTAGGAATCTCAGAATAGTAGGGGCCATCCTGAGGACGATTTCTTTCAAGAGTGGAAAGATCCCATTCATTTGAGAAAACGGCTTGGCCGTTGAATGAGATTCTAAGAATTTGCCCAAATTGAGCAAGAGTAAGAGTGATGAATTGATTTTGAATCATGAAGGAAATGAGGAGATGACTATAGGGATCGGTTTGCACCATCACTTGGCTATAGAAGTCGAGGATAAAACGAGGAATGATAGGTTCGTTGATTTGGAAAAGACATTCAAAACGAATATTGGTGAACATTCGTTCGGTTTGATCATTTTCATAGAAAGATGGATCGACAATTCGTCCTTCGTGAATGTTTCTATTTTCAATAGGACGATAGAAACATGCAACTGAAGGAGACATGCCGGGAGTAGAAGAGACATTTGGAATGTATTGTTTGGTTTTGGAGACATCACCAACCGTGGTCTTAGGCATTTTCACCTAAACAATATAACAACAAAAATAAAATTAATATAAAAACAACTATCATGCATATGTTATATATTTATATAATTATATGCACTATATGTGGAACGAAATTCTACTTCGACACAAAAAAAAAATATTCAATGAAGTAGTTTCATGATGTTCCTTTTATTTTGATTTTAAACTCGTTTAGAATATATAATATCGAAGAGTATGATATCATAATTCATTTCGAAATAAGGCTAGATATATATTAGATTATATATCTTCCATTCCATAAGAGTTTGACACAACATAAGTTTGTCTAAACGATTAACATGCGAATTTTAGTTTTCAAAAATATCATTTTTTAGATAAACCAAACGCTCCCTTACTAGATAAAAACATCCTAAAACATCAGTATATATATTGATTATATATCTTGATGACGTCTATTGATTTTATTAGTATTAACAAGTTTTATGAACAAGTTTTAAGTTTCAAATAACTACATATAGTTATAGTTTGTTCATGAACCAAACGCCCATGTTGTCTTCATGAACCATTTTCTAATAAATTGAAAAGTATGTTTTGATTGTTTAGGACGTTAAAACAATGTAATGTAGTAAGTTTTAAGTGGTTTTTAAGAGTTATATCAACAATGTGTCTTTTGAAAAATAAAATTCGACTAGGGTTTATGGGCGATTAATGATTTTGACCAGATGATATGTTATACTAATTTTGAGTTGCAAAACATCATCCTAATCCTATGGGGAGCATTTGGTAGTTCAATTTCTAGCTTCAATAACACTTAAAATTGAATTAAAATGAATTTTAATAAAATGCATAATTATTGATTAGACACCAAATCGAATGAAATGTGATGAAATGCATGTTGGAAAACTTACAAAAGATGTTGTTATATGTTTGGTTGATGTTTTCCCCTTGCGAAATAACCCCGGATTAGTGATTTGGTGAAGGATTTTGGTGGTTTTGGAGGTTTAGTTTCGTTCACAGCAGTATAGGGGAAGAGGTGAGTGAGTAAATGGAGTGTTTGGAAATGGAATTAAGGAGGAAAACGATTTTGGAAGTGTCAGATGGCCAGCCCCCTTAAACATTAAGGGGACCGCCCTCGATAACAAGCCGGTCCCCTTAATCATTAAGGGGGCCGCCTTTGAAACTTTCCAAATTTCGCGGAATTCGTTTCTGGAACAAAAATATTTATACGTATATAATTAGATTTATAATATATCAAAAATACGTAAACGTCTATTGGCATGATGATAAAATTCTTAACAATTTTTAATTACCGTTTCGATAATTAAAATATACCTTTGACAATTTTTGGATAAAATGATCAAAGTGTTAAGTTGATGAAGGGTTTGAGGTGTGTTCGGGAATATGTGAATAAGTGTGTGTGTGTATATATATATATATATATATATATATATATATATATATATATATATATATATATATATATATATATATATATATATATATATATATACATATATTGTTTATATGTATAAGTATAAATGTGATTGAAAGATGGGTTGATGAGTGAGATTTGAAGGATAGTAGCGGAGATAGGATATAGTTGGCGAGAGGAGTTTGTTTCATCCATAGTGTTCACGTGCAAAGGCGTTCTTGCATTATAAAAGTCCACTTGACTCATATCCCTTCATCATCATGAGTCTCCTAAAAGAGGACTTACTAGAATAACGTGAGGGGGGGAAAGAAAGGGTTCGATAAAGAACGATTTCTTGGAGTTCTAGAAAGTCAACAAATGACGTATCTAGGTTATGTACAAGTGAATATATATATGTATAAATATATTTAATATATTACGTATAATAGTATATATATATATATATGTATATATAAGTATATATGTGATTCTAACAAATAGAAGACAATAACAAATTATATCTAAATAATTGACGAAATCAAACAATGCATATTTATCTAAGCATGGCAATGAGTTATGAAAGAATGGCGTACCCGGTGGTCTTCAAAAGAAATCTTCAACATCATCAAGATGAAATATAGACTTTGAAAAAGTCTATGTTGAGAGAAAAACCAAGATTGCCTCAAGGAATGTTCGTCTAGCCATTTGATCTCCATTGTCCTTTTGGTCCAAAGTTGTTTGGTCCAAACATGTTTAACATTTGACTCGGGTGCATGAAAGGTGGTAGAATGCCCCAAGGATTGTAGCTTTGTTGGTAGTTCCACATTTGATTACTATTGTTATTATAGTTTTGTCTATTTTGATTTCTTTTTGGTTGAGGTGTTTTAGACCTAGGATGAGAATTATTTGGTTTTCTAGGTGGTGGAGTTTTAGATCTTATTTTGGGTTTAGAAGATCCTACTTCGGTCTTTAAAGACGGTTTATAAAAATCTTTAACTTCTTCATCGTTGGCAAGAGGTATTTTCTTATCATTAATAAGTATATACTTAGGATTACATTTTAAAGGTTTTTGTTTGTTGAGTTCACTTTCAAATTTTACATTTTTAATCTCGCTTGTTGAAGCCTCATTTGAATTAAATCCTAAGCCGGTTTTGTCTCCGGATGTTCTTTGAATACTTATTATTTTACTAAGTGATTGACTACTATTTTCAAATTTGTCAAGTTTGCGAATTTCTTCCCTAAGTATTTCGTTTTCACCTTTAAGCTCTTGACATGATTTACATTCTTCAAAAATTTCTTTACCTTTTTCTAGTTGATGTATTTTAATTTTTAGTTCAAGTACTTCACTTTCTAATTGATTGTTAATGTATTTTAGTGATTTGTTTTTTGCCATTACTAGTTGTCCTAATTTGCATAGTTTAATATATTCATTATCGACATCTTTTTCATCTAATGATATACTTTCATCACTAAAATATTCGGTTTCGGAACGTACCTCATTTGGTGTATTCGCCATGAGACATTTTTCTTCCTTTGTCGTTTCATTCTCATCATCATCACTATCACTCCAAGCACCTCCAACAAATGCTCTTAGATTTTGATCTCTTGTCATCATTGGACATTTTCCAATAAGGTGATTTGGATCTCCACACTTGAAACACTTTCTTTCAATCTTGTTGTTCTTGTCATCTTTACTCTTTTGAAATGTTTTCTTTTCATCATACGGTTGTCTTACGAATCTTCCTCGCCTTTTGAAGAATTTCTTGAAATCTCTTACGGCCATGGCGTATTCTTCGTTATCACTTTCGGAAGATGAGCTATCTTCGATACTAGATTCCTTTCTAGCTTTCAAGGCGATTGACTTGCTTTGCTCTCGTTTTTCCTTGACCATTTCGGAGTCCTTCTTAATGATGACTTCGTAGACTTTTAGATTTCCAATTAATTCGTCAAGTTGCAAAGTTGACAAATTCTTCGATTCTTCAATAGCCGTCACTTTAGCTCGCCATTTTGGAAGAAGAGCCCTAAGAAACTTCCTAACAAAATTCTTACTAGAAAAATTCTCATCAAGTGCTTTTAAACTTGTGATGATAGTGTTAAATCTAGCAAAAGCATTGTCAATTGATTCCTCTTCCGGAATCGTGAATTGCTCGTATTGTTGAACAAGTAGATCTATCTTATTATCTTTGACTTGACTATTACCTTGGTGAGTTATTAGTAAAGAGTTCCAAATTTCTTTTGCGGTTTCACACATAAAGATCCTTTCGTACTATTTACGTGGTAGCGCATTATAAATAACCATTTTTGCTTCATTATTTTTAGCAAGTTTTCTTTTTAAATCATCATTTTATTTTTCAAAATGTACGATTTCATCTTTCTTAGTTTCCGGGTTATTTTGAATAGGTAAAAAATCACCATTAGTAATAACATGCCAAAGATCTAGATCTTTTGACTTCACATAAGTTTCGAATCGATTATTCCAATATAAAAATCCATCACTTTCAAATAGTGGTGGTCTTTGCATAGATTGCCCTTCTAAATATTTTTCAGATTCCATAGATCGTTACAAGTTTTAAAATACAATATATTTTAAAGATCTTGCTAGATGTGGCTCTGATACCAATTGTGGAAAACTAGAAGGGGGGGTTGAATAGTTTTATGTCCTTTTAAATTTATTTCCAAAATATTTTGTAGGTTATAAAAACTTTCGATTCGATCTTAAGTGAGTTCAAGCAACAACCAATATAAGCAAGTCTAAACTAATATTGAAAGTATTGAAATATAATGAAGAAAAGATAGAGTTAGAAAGATCAAACACAACACGTGAATTTATAGTGGTTCGGCTACAAGGACACCTTCCTTGCCCTACTCCACTCCCCGAGTACCACACTCGAGATTTTCTTCACTATGTCAACAAACTCCTTATGGTGGAGAAACCTTACACACCTTGGCTTACACAAGTTAACGACACTAAGCTAAATGTCGAGTTCTAATCGTAGCTAGAACCAATCTCACACCAAATATCACACCACGTGATCTTCACACCTTAATCACACCTTCACACCTTCTTCAAGACTTCACACTGTCTTCACACCTTGTCAATCTTCACACCTTCTTCTATGCACAACTAAGTCACAACTACTAAACTAGTTTACAACACACCAAGATTCTACAATCAACAAATATACACAACACCTTAACAAATAACTATCACTAGTACTATATGAAACTAGATATACACAACACCACTACAATAAGATGGATGTAGAGAAGTGTTCTTCTTCTTGCACTTGAATGGATGAAGCTTTGGATCACTTGGAAACAAAGACTTATGAAATATATGATCAAAGGATTTTAGATCTAGAGAAGAAGATTGGATCAGAAAGTTTATAGTGCAAAAAGGTGAGAAAAATATGTGGAATGATCCAATATTTATAGGGCCAGAAAATACTGTTCGGGAGCGTGCCGGTCCCCTTAATTATAGGCCGGTCCCCTTAATGATTAAGGGGGCCGCCTAGTAAAATTAAGAGGGCCGCCCTCCTGAACGTTTGAAAAGTTTTTCTGGATAAAATTTGCCCTTTTTGGTTGGAAATTTGAAATCATATTTTTGTGGTTTAATAAAGCTTTACCAAAAATGATTTACAAATATATATAAAATGTTAAAATCATTTTATATAATGTTATGTATTAATATAAAATTTCCTTTGATCATGTAATGCATAAGTTACTAAGTTTATGCATACCTTGAGTAATATAAGATGTAGAGGTAAATATTTGTCACCAAATACTTATTTATGTCTTATTCTTGACTTAATTTGATTTAAGTTTTGTGATTATCAAAACATAGGTTTATTGAGAAATATTAATAACATTCACAAACATTATTTATATCAACACACACCATCTCTACGGTAAAAAGTCAACTGACTTGCCAGACCCTATTATGAAATCTACTGACTTTGTCTCATGTTGTGACAGTGACAAGTCTTCTGATGAAGGGTCTACCTCATTTGCTAGTTGTGATTCAAGTGAGAAGTCTGACCTGCCCAAGACCACTCCTAAGACCATGCCAAAGACATCACCCAAGTATCCCTACAAGCCTTCTAGAGTTTCTACTGATAACAAGACAATTTCTACTGAAGACTTGTTTTTCAATTCTTTGCAAAATAATACTTTTAGTTCTGTTAAAAACAATTTTCTTTGTCATGGTGGTTTGAATACTTTTTCATGTTATGGAACTTCTTTTGGTTTAAATAAATCTTCTAAAAAGAAGAAGTGTTTTGTGTGTGGAAGTAAATATCACTTGATTAAGGATTGTACATTTCATGAGCAAAGAATGGGTGAATGTGTTAGTCAGAGGAAACCTAGGAAAATGTGGAAGAATGTTAGTGAAATACCCTCTTTTGTTCCACATCAGCAGAAATCCAATTCTGCTGAATCACATTCTTCATGGAGAAGAACCAGTACTAAACCATATGTTCGATCCACTAGTTCTTTCTTTTCTAATGGTTTTTGGCCTAATCCCTTTGACTCAATGTATTATGGTGGTGGGAATTGGAATACTGCTGTGAAGCCCTCAGCAGGTTGTTCTTGGAAAAAGAAGGTACCTAATATGCATTACAGGCCCAAGAACAATGGTGGATCTAAAACATCTACATGGCCTATCACTAATGATCCACAAGGCAGGCTCAAGTCAGTAATGACTTGAGTCTCCAATGTATACTAATTTTGTATAATTTTTGTTGTTGTTGTAGGAACATCCTTTGAAAAGTACTGAAGTAGGTATTGTTGATAGTGGTTGTTCTAGAAGTATGTCAGGGAACAAAGACAAGATGCATGACTTTGAGCCCATAGAAGGAGGAGGCACTGTGACCTTTGGTGGTGGAGATGGCAAAATTACAGGGAAAGGAACTATTAAGACACCCTTGTTAGATTTTGAAAATGTTTATTATGTGAAGGAACTGGAGCATTTTAATCTATTCTCTGTATCACAAATTTGTGACACTAAGAATAAAGTTTTCTTCTCTAAAGATGAGTGTCTTGTACTTTCCAAGGACTTCAAACTTCCAGAAGACACAACTGTATTGCTAAGAGTTCCTAGAACCTTCAACTTATACACATTCAATCTGAATGATGTCAAGCCAGAAGGTGATCTAACATGCTTGGTAGCCAAAGCTTCCCTGGATGAATCTAACAAATGGCATAGGAGAATGGCACATGTGAATTACAAGACTATCAACAAGTTGTCTAAACTTGGTCTTGTTCAAGGCCTTCCTTCTAAACTCTTCACCAATGAACACAATTGTATTACTTGCAACAAGGGAAAGCAGCACAGAGCCTCTTACAAACCAGTCAAAGCTGTGAGCACCATTTCAGAACCACTTCAGTTGCTGCACATGGATCTCTTTGGTCCAACTCCTATCAGAAGTATTGATCACAAGTACTTCTGCCTGGTTATCACAGATGATTTTAGCAGGTTTTGCTGGGTATTCTTTCTAAAAACTAAAGATGAAACAACTCCTATTTTGAAAGAATTCATTATCTTAGTTGAAAACCAGCTAAATAAAAAGGTTAAAGGAATTAGGTGTGACAATGGGACATAATTCAAAAATGTTGTTTTCATAGAATTCTGTAAGTCTAAGGGGATTAGAAGGGACTATAGGACTCCAAGAACCCCACAACAAAATGGGGTTGCTGAAAGGAAAAATATAACCCTCATTGAGGCAGCAAGATCAATGCTTGCAGACTCCAAACTACCCACAATGTTTTGGACTGAAGCAGTAAGTACTGCTTGCTATGTCTTGAACAGGGTATCCATCACTAGACTTCATGTCAAGACACCTTATGAACTTCTCACTGGGAAAGTTCCAGACATACATTACCTTAAGCCTTTTGGATGCAAAATGACCATTTTGAATACTACTGATATACTGGGCAAGTTTGATGGGAAAGCTGATGAGGGGTACATTGTGGGTTACTCAGCTCATAGCAAGGCCTATAGGGTTTATAATCTGAATGCCAAAAGGATAGAAGAGACCCTTAATCTAAGATTTCTTGAAGATCAGCCTAATATTCAGGGTCAAGGCCATTCTTGGTATTTTGACCTAGATTATTTGACTGACTATTTGGGTTATACTAGACATGCTTCTAATCCTAATGCAGGTACCAAAGATCCAAACTCTAACCCTGCAGGTTCCATGAATGATGACTCAGACTGTGAATCTGAGCCAGAAGAACATACCATTGTTGTACCATCTTTTCCACCTAATCATTTTGTAGGTAATCACTCTGATGCTGAACAAGATGATGAGTCACATTATGCAGTGGATCTTGCAAGACTGCAGAAACAAGAACATGCTACTACTAAGGAAGCTCAGAAACTCCATGAAAAGGTTACACAAGAGACTGAAGCTATTCTACATCAATCAGCACAAGCAGTCAGTGGAAATAAGGATACTGCGGATGATTCTGCTAAAGGCACACCTATTCCCACTGATAAGGTCCCAGATGCTGATACTACTGATGTTCTCTCTCCCATTTCTACTGAAGTCTCTACAGACTTTGAGAAGCCCTTTACAAGATTTCCAAGTCCTTCTGATCTTGGGAATTATCAGCCAAATCCAGGCCTATTCCAATCAGCTTTTTATGATACTGAGTTTGGGCCTACAGTCAATAACCTTGATGCCAAAATTGATGTTCCACCTACAGCAACAAAAAGGATGCATAATGCTCATCCCCTATCAAAGATTATTGGAGATCCTAAAGATCCTGTTAGAACTAGAAGCACTGTAAAGAATACAAAATACGGTGAAGTTGCTTTCATCTCTTATGTCCACAATCAAAAGAGGAACAATCACACCGACTTCAAACATTGTCTGTTTGCATGCTTTCTTTCTCAGATAGAGCCAACTAGTGTTCCTCAAGCACTGGCTGACTCAAGTTGGCTTGAGGCAATGCAAGAAGAGATGCTGCAATTTAAGAATCAGCAGGTTTGGATTTTGGTTCCTCTTCCTGATGGTAAATATGCCATTGGGACAAAATGGATTCTGAAGAATAAAAGAGATGCAAGGGGTATTGTGGTGAAGAACAAAGCAAGACTAGTGGCTCAAGGGTTTAGACAAGAGGAAGGCATTGACTATGATGAGGTCTTTGCACCAGTGGCCAGAGTTGAAGCTATAAGGATATTTTTGGCCTATGCCTCTTATATGGGCTTCATGGTTTATCAGATGGATGTTAAAGGTGCTTTCTTATATGGTGAGATTGAAGAGGAGGTTTATGTGACTCAACCCAAGGGATTTGAAGACCCTGATCATCCTGAGTATGTGTACAAGGTTGTCAAAGCTCTCTATGGACTTCATCAAGCTCCCCGAGCCTGGTATGCTAGACTTTCCACATTTCTGCTGAAGAATGGCTACAGAAGAGGTGCCATTGACAAGACTCTATTCCTCAAGAAAGATTCCAGGGATATTATTCTTGTGCAGGTGTATGTGGATGATATTATCTTTGGTTTAACCAAAGAAGCATGGTGTAGAGAGTTTGAAGATCTTATGAAGGGAGAATTTCAGATGAGTGCCATGGGTGAACTCACTTTCTTTTTGGGTTTACAGGTTCAGCAGAAACCTGATGGTATTTTCATACATCAGGAGAAATATGTAAAAGATATGTTGTCCAAGTTTGCTATAGAGAATGTCAGGACTGCCACTACTCCCTATGAGGCTCCCAAACCAAAGAACAATATTGATCCTGATCTCCCTGTGAATGTTCATTTATACAGGTCAATGATTGGTTCTTTAATGTATTTGACTGCCTCAAGACCTGATATTACATTTGCTGTGAGTGCATGTTCAAGGCACCAAGTCACTCCACTTACTTCTCACATGAATGCTGTCAAAAAGAATTTTAAGTACCTAAAAGGCCAACCAAAATTAGGTCTTTGGTATCCCAAAGAGTCTCCATTTCAGCTAGCAGCTTATAGTGACAGTGACTATGCTGGTGCAAATTTGGATAGAAGATCCACAACTGGAGGTTTCCAATTCCTTGGAAGAAGATTGATTTCTTGGCAATGCAAGAAACAAACCATTGTTGCTACCTCTACTACTGAAGCAGAGTATGTTGCTGCTGCCAATTGTTGTGGACAGGTTCTATGGATTCAGAATCAATTGCTGGATTATGGGTATAACTTTATGAATACTACCATTTTCATTGACAATCAAAGCACCATATGTATTGTTAAAAATCCAGTTTTTCATAATAGAACCAAACATATTGAAATCAGACACCATTTTATAAGGGATGCTTATGAGAAACATTTGGTTAAAGTGGTAAAAATTCAGACAGATGAGAATGTGGCAGATTTGTTAACCAAAGCATTTGATGGACCAAGGTTTCAATATTTGGTGGTCCATATTGGAATGCTTAACCCTTAACTGCAAAGTTTAAGGGGAGGCATAAGCCTCAGGGGAGGCATATGCCTCAGGGGAGGATAATGACTGTAAACTTTGTATATTTTGTATAATTTGTATAATTTTTAACACTAACCCACTAATATGTTTGCAAGTTGTTTGGTGTATTTGCATGTTTTATGTCTGTTTTGCAGATGTTCTGAGATTGTAAGTTGTATGATAAAGTCACCAAGAGAAGAAGTCAAAGGAATGTGGTCAAAAATGCTGAACATGGTTTCCACTGATGAGTTGATTATGCTGAAGGTCTTACACAGTTGATAAATTAAGAAGATCTTTTCATTCATTCAAAGAAACAAGTTACAGCTTACATTCAAAGTTCCAACTGAATTACAATGACCATTCCTAAACATTTGGCTAATTAAGTACTACTAGCTTCTATCACTTATTACAAAATACTTGAGGCTATGACAAGTACAATGATGAAGTTGAAGATGAAAATGTAAAAAGAAGAGAAGGAAGATTGTGAAGATGCTCAAGTAACAAAGTCAAGAAAATACACAAGAACTTTGTTCCATGGCAACATTCCTCAATCATCTACTTCAGCTTCTCCTTTCCCTTACGTATGATCTCATCCTTCTTGCTCTGTCCAATATGTTCTTGATGAGGAAGACCAGGTCCTGGAGCAGGAAGATCCAACACCAAATTCTGTGATGTTGGAAGAGATGGATCCCTCTTACTTGATCTTGGTTGGGATCTCTCTGGTGTGGAAGGAGGAAGAAAGGTTGGATCTTCATTTTCTTCCTCTGAAGAGTCTTCATCAGAGGTATAGATGAAGGGAGAGACAAGCTCTCTCTCAGCAGGAATGGGTACATGGCTTGGTTCACCCTTCCTATGAGCATTCCATTGTCTTTCTTGTGCATCCCATCGTTTCTTCAGTTCTCTTTCATAGTCTGAATCATCAAGCTCCCTGGATAAGGTGGTAGATCTTCTTTTGAAGATACAGAAGAGGAATTGTGATCTGAGTTTTCTGGGTTTGATGACATGATTTTGGTGGAGAATTGGGTTTAATTGGGAAATTAGGGTTTGAAAGATGATTTGGGGAAAATTGGTGACTGAGATGTGTTATTTGGGGGTGATTAAATAAGCCAAGTTTAGGCGTTACGATAATTAATGCGAGTTGGGTGGCACAGTAAAACCAAGATATTGACCGAAGATATGTTTACTTTTGGTTGGTTTCTGCTGATGTTGACCAATCTTGGTCAGATTTGACTATCATTTCTGCTGAAGGGTAAATTTTCAAATTGGAAGTTTTTGAACTACATGTCAGACTCGGTCAATAATTAGTTCCGATAATTTTGACCACGATTGGGGAACTTCCAAATTTAACCCACTTTGCATATCTATTCCTAAACTAAATTATTCACTTATCACTCCATTTAAACCCATTATTCTCTGAGTAATTCATAACCGTCTCACACAAGTTCATTCAAATGGCTCAGCTCGAATTGAGGGGCGACCATAACAAATATGCTATTCTGCAAAAGGCAAAGGGACATGAAGAATTCGATTTAATGGTGGGATTTCTACAAAGGTCAAAGATTCATTATGCTTTGACACATAGTCCCGATCTGATTTGTGAATCCTTGGTGAAGCAATTTTGGGCATTTGCTACTAAGAGGTCGGATTCAGAGATTGTGGCTGAGATTGATGGTGTAGAATATGTGGTGACAGAAGGGTTGATTAGGACAAAGCTTTAGTTGGATGATGAGAATGGTGTGTATCATTCCAACACTGCAAAGATTCTTGCTGGGCTAAGGGAAGCTGGATATCAAAGTACTGATACATCCAAGTGGCACAAGAATCAATTTTGTCCTAAGTGGAGATATTTGGTGCATTTGCTGCTGCAATGTATAAGCAACAAGTGTGGTGGATGGAACCAATTCTCTCTGCAATTGGGTTGTGGTATTGTTTGTCTTTCTAAGGGTCAAACTTATAACTTTTCTAGGTTTATCTTTGATAATATGCTAGAAAATATTGATAAACAAAATCATAAGTTTTTAATGTATCCTAGATTCTTACAAATAATTTTAGACATAACCACTGAAGATAGAACCCATGTACCTATTAAAAGTCTTGGCTCTAAGTTGTTTGCCTCAATGAAAACTAATTATACTGGGGAACATCACCCTATGTTAGATGCTATGTTGTCACAAGGCAATGATAATGTAGTTGAGGGTGATGATGCTGGTAATGTGCCTGCTCCTAATGCTGCTGATGATGGCAATCCATCATCTTCTGGTGTTGCTGCTGATGGTAATCCTTCAGTGGTAATGGAGGAAGAGCCAACTACAACTGCTGAACCATAGGTCACCTACTGACTTACCACCACCTACTCCTGTACATAGGTCACCTAGTCCTACAATTTCACCAGCTCAGGATGCTCCAGCTGAGCAAATTCATGAGTTTGAAGATAACTCTCAGACTCTTGAACCTGAGATTACTAGACTACCTTCACCCAGTCCTATGAGAGAGCCAATTAATGAAGGTTCTCCTAATGTTGTACATGAGTCTGTTTCTCCTGATGGGTTCAATGAAGCTCCACATACCATTGAGCAATCAGCTGGTAGAGCAGAGGATCCTATTACTCTCACATTTGTATATGATTCCCTTAGCAGGTACATGAAAATGACTGAAGATCTCCAAAAAGAGCTTGCTGAGACCAAGAATACTCTTGGTAATGAAATTAAAAGTTTGAAAAGCAAGGTTCAAGATTTGGAGGCACAGCTGAGTCAGCAGAAGCAAAGTAAGAATAGATTGGATTCTACTGCAGTTGCAAAGGAGGCAAATTTGGATTCTCTTGAGATTCTAGCTGAAGTTGCTAGACAGTCTCATGTTGTTCCTTCTAAAGTTGCTGAAGTACCTCAATCTAAACCAAAGATACTAGTCAGTAGAAGAAGAAGTACAAGACAGTATTTGGCAAGGAAAGCTGCTGAAACTTCAAAAGTGTCTGGTGGTGATGATGATGTGCTCATGACTGAAGCTGTAGATATACTTCAGGAGAAACAATCCCTAAGTAAGGTTGCTGCTGACAAATCTGCTGATAAAGGAAATACACCAGGAGAAGCATACTTTGTAGCAGGGACAGAATATTTGAATTCCCCTGTTCATCATTCTTCTGAGAATCAACAAGTTTCTCCTGATAGAGAGGTTCAAGATGTACATGATGAACCTATGGCAGATGTGAATGTTCCTCATGATGATTTGGATGAGCTTGTTACAGCTGAAGACAGAGCTGGACAAGAAAAACTATTTCAAGAATGGGAAGATTATAAGAAGAGTACTAATATGGCTGAGGAACAGCAAGCCCAGTTTGATGCAGAATTGGATACAGTCACTCAAAGATATGTTTCTACATTACCAATTGCAAGACAAAGAGAATTGGATGCAGCTGTTCAAGAATTTGATAAGTCAGATTGGCAACAGATTGGACAACAAATGCTTGATAATCCTGATGTAGCTGCAGATATTATTGGTAAAAGGGTAGAGGAGAAAGATTGGGCTTCTTAAATTGTGAAAGTGCTGAAGATGAGGAAGAAGGTAGCAGATGAATTAAAAGCTAAAGCTAAGCGAGATAAACCTATGACTCAAGCACAGCAGAGGGATTATATGAGAACTTATGTAAAAAGTCAAAGCAGCCCATTATTTAATACTGCTTGGTCTAAAACAAAAGTGTGGGGACTTCCATTTGACAAACTGGTTGAGATTTATAACAGAATCAAGGCTAGGAGTGACAAAGCTGGAATGGGTGCTTCCAAGAATATTCCTCTTCTTAATGCTGATGCTGTTTTATTTGCTGATATTCCTATTGCTGCTGAACAAGTATCTTTACCTGATACTTCTGCTGATGTACCACATGTTGCTGATACTTCAACTGAATACCATTTACAGATTGGATAAAACTTTCATATCATTTACATTTCTTCAAGAGATTCTACATCTTGTGGATCATGAGGATTTAGTCACTTTATATGAGTTGGTTCTCAAGTATTATGCAAATCATACTCCTCAAGGGTCTGGATTGTATTTATTGGGTGATCTATAAGTGTTGTTTGATTCTTCTACTCCCACTGGTGCAAGCTATGACATATGGAAGAACAATCAGAGATGGAAAGTTCAGAGTTGGAAGTTCTATCCTATGCCTTATGTTCATGTGTTGGAAACTACAACTGGTCTTAGGCTTATTATGGATCTTACCAAAAGATATCCTCTGAAAGTGTCCCTGATGGAGAAAATGCTACAACAAAAGTTGGAGATTCCTCCTGATTCAGTAGGAAATACAAGGTTGTTTGCTGAATCTTTGGTGAAGGTTTTCAAACAAAGGATTAAGACTTCCAGAGCAGCATCTGATTAGGGATATCATGTTGTAAAATTGTTTTTATTTCTTATTAAAAAAAAAAAAAAAAAAAAAAAAAAAAAAAAAAAAAGAACATGTTGTATAGTATTGTATGCAGGTTTGGTTATCAACTTACCTGATGTTGACTATTCCATCATAAATTTGGCTAGTCCAAAGGGTACAGCTTTGGTAAAGACACATCAAATCTGTTGATAGCTGTAATGGTTTGCTCAAAATCATAGGGTTTTCAACTCACCTATGCTTTATTGCTGAGTAGTTGAAATGGTTGTCAATTGACCATGGATTTTTCCTTTATAGATTCTGAATAATTGGCTAGCCCACATGTATATGGCTTGTGGTAAAGGCAGTGGAAAACCATATTTGGTAATCAGTTAACCAAGATGATTTTCATCAAAATAATTGGCTAGTCCTGAGCAAACGGCTACAGGTAAAGACATCTCAAATCCGTTTATAGCTGATGATTTGCTAAAAATCATGTGGTTATCAGTGTACCTTAGAACACTTGGCTACTCCAGTAGTGATGGCTATTGGTAAAGAGACATCAAATCCATTATTTTCAATGATTCACCCCTCACAGGAGTTAACACACCTGGAAGTGATGAGAATAGTATGAAACTAATTTGTTTTGATGTACATTTAGTCATGTGTTGCTGCAAAGAATGGAGCTTTCAAGTATTTGCTGATCATAGAGATTCTGCTGAAGATGATTCTTTGCTGGTGCTATCTTATTACAATCCTCTTGGTATGTTATTTTGAAGATCTATCAAGAATCTTGAACTTAACTAGGTCAAATTCAAGATTAGGGGAGGATTGTTGGGAATTCTGTTAAGTAAGAACTCTGCTGCTGTTTCTGCTGAAGGTTCCTGCTGAAGAGTTGATTTCTGTTGAAGCAGTGTATCTGCTGAAGACTAGTTTCAGCATTATTAGTTTCTGTGGATATAGTATTTCCGTATTTTATGTATTATAGTTTGGATATGCATGAGTTTATTTAGGAAGTGATAATGCATATCTTTTAGAAGTTTTAGAATATACGTTTCTTGAGAAACGGTTTAGGGTTCCTTGTGTATAAAAGGAACACACGATTATGTATTGAATAACTTTTTAGAAAACACTCTTATTATTATTAAAAAGATCCATAGAGGATCAAGAGTTCTTAGTATCACGTTTGTGTTTTGTTTCCGCTTTATAAATACAAGTTGCAGAGATTGTCTATTAGTGTGTTATTGATTACAGTGACATAACTAACGATTCTAGAGTGCTCAAGAAGATCTATCAAAGTTTTATAGTTTCAACAAAAGTACATAGGATGAGAGTGAATCCCCATCTCAGCCCATTACAGGTAACACAAACGCATCTATTGTGATTCAAACAGACACTAGCATAAGAGAAACAAAACCTATCTTATGAATCTACCAAAATAAAATACTAATGACAAAACTAAAACTATTTCCTCGCTCTATCGCGAATACAGATGTCCTACACATCACAGAAAGCAAGTTGTTTATCATTTAAATGATCAATATTGTATTCGAAATCATCATAACCATCATACTCCCAGAGACTTGCATCATTAGTTCCTCCACCAGCACGATTCAGTTTAGCCATATATCGATCCATATCATCATCAATATCCTTAACTTCATCACTATCCGAACCCTTGCATTTTTATAGTATTACTAGGTCCACTGACCGATATCACATTAGCCTTCTTTTACATACAAAGCTGCTTCTAATTATCAACCAATAGCAAATGCTTTAGCTTATTATGCTTGGCCAACAGTGATTTACATTTATTAAAGGAGTAACTTTTTCAATTTGTTGATTGAATTATATGATTAAAAAACCTTGATGAAATGTTTTTATCGATATTCCTATTTTAAAATGTATGGAGTACAAACTTTTGTAGCCAATCGAATTACCAACCAGTAATCCTAATTAGCTAGAAACTTTTCGTTGAAATTAAGCAACTTTTTGAACGTGACTTGTAATAGAATGACGTTATTTCAGGTTGTCACTCATAAAACAGCATCCACTAAAAATTCTTTTTGTATTTGGTCAATATAAATATATTAAATACTTCGTACGAAAGTTCCGTTGCCAATTAGGTAACTGCAGGTCTTAAATAAATTGATAAAAGAGGGGAAAGTGTAGTGAAGAGGCTAATCTCTTTATTTGGGTTCCACGGGTGCCTCATCACTTTACATCCTTTTCACAACTAACCTTCTCCTCACCAACAACTAACCTCAACTTACTCATTTGGGGCACATCACTTACAACTTTATATTATTCATTTCATTAACTAAATTAAATTCATCTCATTAAATTAAAAATATAATACAAGAAAATAAAAACATACGAAACGTAAAATAACGATGCGGTAAAAAAATGATTCAAAATTTAACACACAAATAATCAAACGATTTATATAGATTTCTAATTGTTGATAAGATCTGATTTTTGTTCCCACACTTGCAACACTTGTTCCCTAACTATTTTCAAGGCAAACTGAAGTTGCAGATCCGTTTCATCATTTCTTAATAGAGTTTCTAGACCGACCCTAATGATTGGATGGTCTTGAGGCAGCTCACACAACTTTTTGACCTCTGGAGCACGAGTATGCATCTGTCTAATAATACGAGTTATCTCACCTATCAAACTGTTAATCAACATGAGTTCTTTTTCTTGTTTATTGCGTAATCGGGTAAGGATAGTGTTTTACACCTCAGCTGGTTGGTTAGCCATAGTGTGTGTGTGAGAATACGAAGTCATGTTTAAGTGGTATTTATATGGGAAACTTGCTGTTAAAAGATATTGTAAAGGGAAACTAGCCGTTAAACATTTTATTCATATTCAAACTAGCCGTTAAGCATTTTAATAGTACAACATATTAGAAATGATATAGAAATAGTTAAAAACGATACTAAATCATACAACACCGTTAACAATAAACGAGCCATATGGGTTGGTTTCTCAAAGCCTCCCACACGTGAACATATTTGAAGCTTTTTCCACCATTGCGTTGCTCATAAATGGTCTTTGCAGTGGCGAGACGATCATTGTCATTTACCTCCTTGTTCAAAAACAGCTCCATGTAAATAGCATTGAAACTTTTACATTCCAAGTTTAGGGTTTTCCATTTACGAACAAGCATATGTTTGCTACGATTGTCACCCTGATTCTGGTTTACATGTCTACAACCCGATTCCAAAATGTGAGATCTCTGTGGGTGTGTTGTTCTTGGGAAATTTCACACCAAACTTCACCAAACAATTTTTCTTCATCTCTCCACCATAAATTAGCCATATGTGTAATCTTTTGTAGAATGTTTAGATGTATAAGTGTGTGAACAAAACATGGACTATGGTATATTATTTATAGGTGGCTGAAACAATACTAGCGGGATTTTGAATTTCAAATTTAAAATGCAAATTCAAATTGGAAGAGCGGGATTTCAAAATTCAAATTCAAATGGTACTGATTTATTCAAATACACACGATGCAGAAATACAAATACAAATGATACGGAAATACAAATACAAATGATACTGAAATACAAATACAAACCATAAAATACCGTTAAGCATTGTATCTGTTCCATATGGGGCTGTTTTTCAAAATTAACCACACGTGAATATGTTTGAAGCCTCTCCCATCCAAGCATTCTTTAAAGATGTTCATAGCATTCTAAAGACGGTCATTGTCCTGGCTTGTACCCTGCAAATTCAAGTATATATCATTGAATTTTTGGCATTCAGTGCTAATTCTTTCCCACTTAGCCGTTATCTGGTTTTTGTTATGAAAATCGCCGTCAGATTAATGGTTGAACCTTTCAATAACCTCATTCCAAAAAGAGGAGTCATTGTAGAAGTATTGGGAAACTTCAAGCTACATGTCGGCCAACAAGTTTTCTTCTTCAATAGACCAACTATTAGCCATATGAAAATGTTTGAGAAAGTGAAGTGTGTGCAAAATAGTATGCTATGGTATATTTTATATAGGACTGTTTAGAAATTCAAATTTGAAAAAGTGAGCGGGATATACGTAAAATTCAAATTCAAATGGGAAGAGCGGGATAAACTTAAAATTCAAATTCAAATTACAGAGCGGATAAACTTAAAATTCAAATTCAAAAAACAGAGCGGGATACATTTAAAATTCAAATTCAAAAACACAGAGCGGGATACATTTAAAATTCAAATTCAAATTGAAACGGTCCTATAAATAGTCATTTACAGAGGCACACATTACACCCACATTTCACAAAAAATTCATACAACAATGTCACAAAACACTTCACCAGATAATGAGTTAGTCTACAACACCCCACCAGAAGATCTATTTCCAGTATTCCCATATGATAATCCACCACAAAACACTCCACCAGCAGATCTGTTTCCTGTATTCCCATACGACACCCCACCACAAAACACTCCACCGAAAGTTCTTGTGGAAAACTAGAAGGGGGGTTGAATAGTTTACCGCTTTTTAACCTCATTATCCTTTAAAAACTTTGCGTTTGTTTAAAGATATAAACATAACTTTACTTGTTTAATTCTTTGAAAAGCTTTACGTGTGAATAATAATCTTAACTTTACTTGTTTAGTTCTTTGAAAAGCTTTACGTTTGTTTAACGATATAAACACAACTTTACTTGTTTAATTCATTGAAAAGCTTTACGTATGATTAGCAATTCTAACTAAAGACAATATGTAATAAGCAAAGATAAAGAAAGAAACGATCAAACCACAACACGATTCTTTATCGTGGTTCGGCTACAAGAACTCTTTTTCCTTGCCCTACATCCACGCCCCGAGTTTCCAACTCGAGAGTTATAAGCACTAATCAACAAGCTTCTTTCCCGATGGAGAAACCTTTACAACGTCGCTTACACTTTTACCGACACAAAGCTAGATGTCGAGTTCTTTTACACGGGTACAACCACTGCCATCATCGCTTACACTTTTACCGACACTAAGCTAGATTTTGAGTTCTTTACCAAGCGTACAACCACTCCCGTTAGTTCTTTTACAAGGGTACAACAACTCCCAACACTCTATGTATTTTGAGGCCTAAAATACTAACCGATCACTTCTATACAAGATACACATGAAGTATAAACTACCAAAGTCTATACATAACAAAGTTAACAAGGTTTGCAACTTAGAGTTGAAACTTGTAACTTCTTAGATGAATATGTGAACTCCTTTGCTACATAATAGAATCACATAAGTTAGTAGCTACTGGGTATAATGAGAGAATATGTGTAAAATATGACTCTAAGTGATGACTCAAAACTAACAAATGGTTTGGTATTTATAACAAAACATTCTGCAGGTCTGGCGGATACGGCGGAACCCTCAAATGGGTTCCGCCCGTGTACCCCCAGGGTTCCGTCAGGGCTACAGTTGGTTTTGCAATAAATCTTCCAAACCAAACAATGTCACATCATATAAATACTAGTCAAACACAAACTTGCACAAGGAAACATATGGTTAGTCAAACACACTTTCTTTCCATAAATGTATAATGACAAACTTACCATAAATATGATGTGATATTTCTATTTAAAGAAATAAAGGTGATGTGACAAGACACTTTCTAATTTAAGAAATAAAAACAATGTTTTGTTTAAAAAGAAATGTAAACCTTAGTTAAACAAGACTTAAACACTTAAAGTGATGATTTACTCTTAGCTAAAGTTCATACTTTATCATTAACAAAACTTAGCAAAGATCGTAAAATATAAATAACGTTTTTAGGCGATATTTGTATTAACAATCTCCCCCTTTTTGTTGTTGACAAAACATAAACTTTATTTATAAGTAAGTCACTAGTTTTAGTGTTAAGTCTTATAAAGTTAGTATAAAAACTTGTTTTTGCTAAGATGATGTGATATGTAAAAAAAAATTTTGAAACAAGTTTAGATATATATAAATTCTCCCCCTTTTTGTCGAAACAAAAAGAGAGTAGCGAAGCGGAAGTATGCACTTGCTCCCCCTTGGATGATACTCCTCCTAAATGGAGTGCCAAGAGAGGAGACATGGATTTTGACCCTACAAAACAAAATGTTAGTTGCCACACAAGACAAGTCATGAAAGCATTTCATGTCTAGAACACAACTAAGAGTTGTGAAGTGGAATAATGCAACACTCATGCTCCCCCTTGAATATTACTCCCCTAAATGGAGTATCAAGGAAGGAAAACATGGATAATGATCCTACAAAAAGAAAGGTTAGTTTCTAAAACACAAGATATATGTATGCTACCATATCAAGGTATAGTTCACTCATTTTACCTAAATGGTAAGCAAACAATGCAAACCTTGTAGTAGAATGAAATTTATTTCATGTAAAAATTTTGACTCTTTGAAAGTCAAATACAAGAAATCATCCTACTTCTTAAAAATAAAGAAAAACTAAAAATAAACTAAGAACATAAAAAAGCTACAAGGAAATCATCATTTTCTTAATGAGAAACATTTTTCAAAAACAAGGCTAAGGTTGTTTAAGGATGACAATGTGTGGTGAAGGTTGTAGCGGGCTTTATTTTGAAGGTTGAGAGGATGACACGGGTTTTGGTTTGTTGGGTTTAAATGGGAAACATTTTCCGAAAGAAACGGTTTTGTTTCATTTTTGGAGACTCTAAGGTTGATGTGGGTGAGACAAGGATTGTAGACGATCCAAAATGTGGTTTAGTATAAACCTCATTTCTTTGGATAGCTCGCGAATTTCCGTTCGACACCTTTCACTAATGTGAGCGGTAGATAAAAAAAGTAGATGAAACCGTAGATAAAAACACATAAAAAACGTATTTAAAAACATAGATAAAAATGTATATAAAACATATAAAAACGTAGATAAAAACGTAAATAAAAAACGTAACGGGTCAAAACAATAAGGAGTGGATAATAATAATAATAATAATAATAATAATAATATGAGTTTCTAATAAAGTGATGTTTATTATTAATAATAATAATAATAATAATAATAATAATAATAATGATGATAATAATAATAATAATAATAATAATAATAATAATAATAATAATAATAATAATAATAATAATAATAATAATAATAATAATAATAATAATAAGGACAGTGGATGAAATTTTCGCCAAACCACATGGACCATTTGTGTAATTCACCCTAGGGACGGTGGATGCAATCTTTGCGAAACTACAAGGACCATTTATGTAATTTGAAGGGTAATGTGATCATCACATCCCAAGAAGACCCATTATGAAAGAGATTCATGATTCCTTGCAAAGTAAGAAAAAAATAAAAAGCCTAAAAAGTATTTATATCCATCAGATCTCACTCAAACTAATTTTACGGTCAAGATTACAACATATCACAGACATCCATTTTTTCAAACGCATATAATTTCAAATGACAAAGTTTTAGAAAAAATCGGTTTCAACATAATTTCAAGAACTTAATCCTCTTTAATATGGTACGCATTTTGATATATGAATCACACTTTTTTAAAACTATTTAAGTGGGTATTGATTTCTTGAAATTTATGGCATTTTCGGCTCCAATTTTGTCTAGCTTAAAAGTCAAATTACGTAAAACTTAAAACACGAGGTTGTATCTTTTTGCCTATTCTTTACCGAGAATTTTGAATCACTCAAATCCGATGTCATATAAGTGAGATATGAAACGTTAAAGATGACGGTTTAGTCATATTTTTGCACACTTATTGCACACAAGGTGTTTGATAAAATGTATAACTTATATTTTTAGTATTAAAATTGCGTTGAATTCACTATTTCTTTACCACAATGCATTACTAATCATTTTATTAATTTAAAATTCAAAAAGTGATGTTCTTTTTATTTTTAAATTTTGTATGAAAATGTACGCATTTTTAACTATAAATTTGACCAATACTAGATTTGAATTAGAAAAATTGTAAAACATAAAAGTTATAGATTTTAGTTTAATCTTTACTTAGGTTTTTGAATCACTCAAATCAGATTTCATATGAGTGACATATCACACATTGAAGATGACGTTTTAATCATATTTATCGATGAAAAATATGACTTATGAACAACATGGATTATGATGAACAATGATGAACAACACTAATTGATGAATAAGACTAATTGATAAATAAGATTAATTGATGAACAAGACTTTTGTTGATCAACAACTCTTGTTATTGATGAACAACACATATTATTGATGAACAATATTTTTTTATTGATAAACAATATGTAGATTGATATTATCTTATTCATTAGTTACTCTTGTTAATGAGTTAGTGTTGTTCATCAGTTCATCGATAAGATGGATGATTTGATGAACAAGACTAACTGATGAACACTTATGAACAACTTCTAGATTGATGTTGTTTTATTTATCAGTGAGTCTTTTTCATCAGTAGTTACTCTTGTTCATCAGTTAGTGTGGTTCATTAGTTCATCAACAAGACTGATGAACTGATAAACAAGACTAATTGATGAACACTTATAAACAACATTTAGATTAATGTTATATTATTCATCAGTATTTTTTCTGGTTCATCAGTTAGTATTGTTCATCAGTTCATCAACAAGACTGATGAACAAGATTAACTGATGAAAATTTATGAATAACATGTAGATTGATGTTGTATTGTTCATCAGTTAGTTTTGTTCATCATTTTATTAACAAGACTGATGAACAATAGTAACTGATGAACACTTATGAACAACATGTAGATTGATGTTGCCTTGTTCATCAGTTAGTCTTGTTTATAAGTAGTTAGTCTTAATCCATGTTCATCGGTGTTCATCATAATCCATATTCTTCATGAACCATGTTTTTCATCATCAAAATATGACTAAAACGTCATCTTTAACATATGATATCTTACTTATATGATATCAGATTTGAGTGATTCAAAAACCTAACTAAAGATAGACCTAAAATATATAACTTTTATGTTTTACAATTTTTCTAATTCGAATTTAATATTGGTCAAATTTATGGTAAAAAATGCAATAAAACACAATACCCTACATTTAAAAAAAATGATAATTGAATCTTACATTAAGAAAATGACTAATGATGTATTGTGGTATAAAAATTAATCCATTAAACGCAATTTTAAAGCTAAAAATCTAAGTAAACATTTCATCAAACATCTTTCAACAAATATGATTAAAATGTCATATTTAACATGTGATATCCTACACATATATCATTGAATTTAAGTGATTCAAAAACATCTGTAAAGAGTGAACCAAAATGTATAAGTTTCATTATTTAAGTTTTTCACAATTCGATATTTATGAGGGTCAAAAATAGGGTCGAATATGCCAAAAAAATCAAGACCAATATGATATGTAAAAAAAAAGTTTTGAAATTTTTTTAAAAAAAAATATACCAAATTAAAGAGGAATAAATTCTAGAAATTATGGCGAAATCGTTTTTTTTTAAAGTTTGTCATTTGTGAGTTATGTGCGTTTGAAGTTCAAGGGTACCCTGAAAAGAAAAAACTGGTCAAATGACCATTTTACCCCTAGTTGTTGAATGATGAGTGGCTTTTTAAGCTTTGTAAAATTTATCACTTTTTATTTGAAGAACATTTTTGATGAACAATTTTGATTTGAAGAACAGTTTTGATGCTCTTAAGGAAAAAGATTCGGTTTTGAAACCTGTGATTAGCACTACGTGTACCCCTGAAGTTATTTCTAGTTCTTCCAAAACTACTTCTCTATCGCTTATGAAAAGCACTCCTATTGTTGAGAAAATTGGGAAGCTTGAATTGATGGGAATGCCACCCTTGTGGATGATAATGGTAAACCTACTTCAGTGGCTGACGGTAAAAGGAAGGGCAACCCGTTCTCTAAGGTGGGTGAAATGGTTGATTCAGAAAGTGACGATGAGGTGTTTGAGCCAAATGATCCTATGAACAGTTAATTCTCATCAGCAAGAGGACATAACGAGCTTGAAGGCTATCTCTCTGATGATTATGCGGCCCAGGTCTGTTAACTACCTGGGAAATTTGAGGAATTTAACAATCAATTTGATTTCAAGCTTCAAGGCCGTTCGAGGAAGTAATCTTTTATTTGGAGTTGCTTATTTGTTTTGCACGTCTTTTTATGTTTTTAGTGGTTGTTCTAGTTGTTGGTAGCTAGTGTTCATTTATGAAATGTCATAAATGATCTAGTGGTTGTTCAAGCGGTTGCTTGAAGTTAATGTGGCGTTTCAGCCACATTCCATTGTACTTTAGATGTTTTTTTTTTTTTTTTTTTTTTTTTTTTTTTTTTAATGGTGGAAGTTCCCTTTTACAAAAAAAAAAAAAAAAAAAAAAAAAAAAAAAAAAAAAAAAAAATCCATTTTTAAATGATCTGCTACCTTTTGAAAGATTAGTGCCTAGATTAACAAAGAATAAAAATAAAATCGATACCTATAAAAGGATTTTGTGGCAAGTACAATGCATTTTAAAATGATTAACCCTATTTCCTTTTCCAGTTACAGGTTTTTTTTATTGTTCATTTATTTATTTATTTATTTTTCAAGCAATTACTTTTTCAAGATAAAAGCAAACTGAGTCTTGATAAAATTGCAAATATTGCATTGTAAAGTGTTCTCTCCTCTTATTACAAGACGTCTTCATAAACAAAATTAGTTTTGCAACACGTAAGATGTTTTTAATCAAGTCTCGAGCATTCGCGATTTTTTTTTAGTCAAATTGCGAGAGAGTATTATCGAATAGATTATGATTTTGGTATAGTCGGCCCAAGCCCGGTTTGTAAGCTTGGATCCATTAGGGTTTGTGTTTCTCCTTTGTAATTTATATATATTTGATCAATAAAAGTTATGCCTCACGGGGTTCTCAAAATTACGAGTTATCGGCCTTTAGATTAGGGTTAACAAAATTCGTTCTCACATCCTGCATCAGCTAAGCTAACTCAACTGGTTCTTAATCACATTATGGGTACAAGGCGTGGGAAAACCGCACCAATTATGTCCAATAATACCCGAAACCTAATTATCTAAATTAGTTAGATAAAAATGATGTGGCATTCCAACAAAACAATAAATTTCATCTGTTTTCGTTTCTATAGATACTTGTTTAAAATGAATACGCCTCTTACAAATGACTTCGAATTGCAATGCTTTCGAACTTCATTAAGGAAATTAATACAGTATTTAACAAACTGCTATACTATATAACAACGAAAAGGTTCAATAAGCTACAACTATAAGTTAATTAATCATATTATAAAAGACTAATGTCTGCGTCTTACAATATTTCCAAATCTTATTTGGTGGAGAACTTTGTCCCTAAACACTGAACCGTTGGTAAAACAACCACAAGGACACTATAGTCAATCAAGATATTTTAAAAGTCATATAATTGCCATATACTAAGGTCATTATATAAATTGGCCATAAGGTCACTAACTTTTACATACTCGCAGACAAGCAAGTGTAACAATATCTGCCTTGCTCTTTCTCTAGTAGAGTACAGAGTACTTGTGTAGTTGTGTACATACGGCTTATCTTTCTCCCTGATGATCACCGTCATACGATATTTAGCTGTCGTACGTGGTGACCTCTGAATGAGAGTTAGTATGAAACCATGTCGTTTTTCTTGAAAGAGACTCCCTTTAGCCAGATCAAATGAGTGTTTGCACAGTGAGAGAGTATATACCAGTAGAGTGGTTTCGCGCGTGATGGTGAAAATTTGTTCTCCATAAAAATATTATAATGGTGCATAATTTTAGCCACATGCTTTTATTTAATGGTAATTAAGTATTCAATGAAATATATTAAAATACGCTTTCATTTTCCTATATTATTGAGGAGTGTTGTGGTGGTAACACATGTAATTTAGAACTCGAACCACCAACTATTCGATGGAGTCATCATCTTGGCCAGAGAGTTTACCAAGCAAACGGACAAAAGCAATTCAACTCCTCACCCAAGGCGAACAATTGACGAATAAGCTTCGTAAATTGCTGCAACACCCTGAAAACTTTGTTTCCAACAAACCGTCGGCTGATGATATGTTGGTACAGATATTGGGGATGTTTAGTAACACACTCTCAATATTAAGCTCTTGTACCTTCAACGAGATTCCTCAGATCCTAACTAATGATATAATTCGGTCTCCTAGCAATTCGGACGGGCAAAAGACAGAATACACTGATGAGAGTCCTCAAACCGTCACACCAGTTAAGCCTAAAAGAGGATGTCACAAAAGAAGGTATGTCTTGACTCTTAAATTACCATGATTATTTTCTAGTCTTGTTAAGCATAATACTAAGATGACTTACATGTATTTGTTTTACTTTCATGGCACTTAAATATACGTATCAAGTTGCTAACTGCTATTTTCTTTTCGTGCACACAGAACAGACTCATCATGGACATCAACGAAAGTAACTTCAGCTTTGATTGATGATGGCTATGCCTGGAGAAAATATGGCCAAAAGGCGATCATCAATAAGAAACACCAAAGGTGACCTTTATCAATCTAGCTTCCAGTAAATTATATCATACTATACAAACGAGTAAACAGATGAGGTCTTCCTCGTTTAGGTTATGTTGGAAAATTTATTGCACTTGAGGGATCAGTTCAAACCTGGTAATGGGTTAGGAGGTACAGAGTGTACGCCCATCAGGTCCCTGAACACCTTGACTCATATAGTGGTTAAGTGTTATTCAGTCTCTGATGAAGTTCAGTGAGTTTACTCTTCAGTGAGTGACACTCTGGACTAAATGATATTCATCAGGCTGATGAGTTTGGCTTTGTACTCTATGAGTAATAAGCCGATGGATCTCATCAGGGAGTAATGTCATCAGAGAGTTCATGTCATTAGCAAGTGAACATCTCAGTGACCACACTCAAGGAGCAACCCTTTCAGGGACTAGCACATCTGTGAGTATAACTCACTAGACTGAATCATAACTAATTTGTAACGGCTTTGACCTATTCAAGTGGCAGTTTTAACTGGATTAATAACCACGTTTAATTGGCCGTGTAACCACTAATACCTATTATTATGGAAGCTAATTATGAGTGATTAATGGGCCGTTAATCACTCATAATTCCATTGACAAGGGTTGAGTAATCTTACCTATAAATAGGAAAATCAAATCATACATGAGGGATATACATAAAATACATAACACTTAAACACGTAAGGTTATTGATTGTGCCTAAATCACTAACATACATTTGGTCTTATCCCAAGTAGATATTCATGATACCCAGACATTAGGGTCGAATAGTTTACTTTGAAAAGTGACAACACGATTCCAAATGATATCCGGTAACCATTCAATTGGTACGTAGTTAGGTTATTGATTATCTTCACCTTGTTTTGGGCTCATAACCACCAACAGGTTATACAGCTGGGAGGATGAGTTTTTTGACTCAGATGTAGCCGGCCTATTGGTATGCCAATAACCATTTATGACCCTTTCTCGACCAGCCAAAAATGTCTAGTCGTTAAGGTTTTAACTTGAGATATCTCATAAGATGTCTTATGTACCACTATGCCACCTTGAACAGGGCCGTCCCATTGATTTGGATGGCCCGATGTAAAATCACAAATGAGGCTTTCATAGATCACTAAAAGTTTAACTTTTTGTGAAAATAAAAAGTTCTTTGATATTACGCAAAGATATTAGAAATTCAACTTTGACAATATTTAACAAACACTAAAAATTCAAAACATTATATACTTAGATATGTATAAAATTATAAATATTAATGAATGTATATATTAAATTAGAGGCCCCTTACAACGAGGGGCCGTGTGTAGTTACACTACTTGCACATGTTAATCGCCGCCACTGTCTTTGAACATCAGTAAATTGTATATGTGCACACTTTTCTGGCATTACTCATATAATGTTCACTATTATATACTCCGTCCCAAATAATACATTGATTCCAAGATCAATAATGGCTGTGTTTACTACACAAAACTAAAGTCAACACAATAGGATATATAGTACAATTCTTGATTAAGTTAACTAAAGACAAATATTTCTAATAGTTATATCAAGAAGTTGGTTTAGAGTCACGTCTTTTAGACAAGCATGGTTTCCGACTTTTTTGATCAACTAATCTACGATGTTTGAATTAACCGCCACACAGAAAATTCAAACTAGCTAATCCATGGTTTAGTGTCATGACAAAACATTTTTACCTTAATCTATTGTTTTAGTTTAATATACCATTAGTTATTCAATTTCGGTGTGCTCATCTTAAAAACGATAAATGAGAAGAAAGTTTTAGCTTTTGTAAAAATTGCAATGAAAAATGGGTCATCGATCTTGACTTGGAAAATGTAGAAAAGAATGCCAATTTTGTTAATATTGTTTCCATTACCTTGTAGGAACTATTATAGGTGCACTCACAAGTTTGACCAAGGGTGTCGAGCAACCAAACAAGTTCAAAAGACTGAAGACGAGCCGCCGAAATATAAGGTAACCTATAGCGGACAACATTCTTGCAAGAATGTATTAAGTGTCCTGCAAACAACTTTGGATTCTTCGAACCCCAAGGATAGCTCAATCTTTCTTAGCTTTGAAACAAAGGGGGTCACTAAAAGCAAACCATTAGTTGACCTTTCTCTAGGTTTGAGGTACAACCAAACTCCGTCGCTAGATCATTGTCTGTCGTGGAATTTGACAAAGCAAACGACACAAGTTTTATCGAAACCTGTGTCTATGATGTCATCTAGGTTAGATCACGATGACATGATCTCTTCAGATGTATATTCTTCTGCTTAAAGTAACTATGGCTACGAGATAAACCATAAACTTGGAAGAAATTAATTAGTTAATTCTTCATTTAAGTTATGCTACTAGCTAGCTAGTTAGTTTTTGCTTGGTAATGTTTCTAACATCCAAATGTTAAAGATCAATAATGTAACGTTCTTTACTAATATCTAAATGGGTATCGTACGTGTATTTGAGTGTGTGTACATGTTGTGGATTATGCATCAACTTTCATATAACCACACTTTAATTTTTTCACTGAATTTTATTCTTGGTAATGATTTAAAATTGCAAAATTTATCATAATATACAGAATTAAACATATTAATTAGTTTGTACATGAACTAAACGTATGAACTGATAATCTATAAAAACAGATGTATCAACAAAGCATGAAATCTACTATACCCGATTTAAATTCAATAACAAATGTAATCCAAAAGCTATGTTTTAATGGACATTGTATATGAATATGACTATTATTGACATACCAAGCTACCATATTCTGTAACATACACACATGAAAGAGAAGACAAAAGTATAACGGAAATTACTGTGAAGACTTATTATAATGCATGTCACTGTGTGCTAGCAGATTTGGATCTTTTCATGAATCATTATTTTTAACAAGTGAAAATTGTTGAAGAAGACTAATGAAATAGGATTAATATATATCTTTTAAAAAAACACACCCTTATTACTATGTATAAAAACAACCAAAGATCTAGGACCCCTTTATTTAGTGTGTCACTAAAAGTATTATACTGACTTTCACTACGTATGTACGGCAAGTATTTTCGTTTCCAGTGGGTTACAAAGGTGAGCCCAGCTTTTTATGTTGGTTGATTATATGCTCCTTTAATAGTTGCATTTGAACCAGATGCTTCACCGAAAGTATGGTAATATGAGGTTTTTTAATACTATTATAAGAAATTTACATGAGTTTAGGTTACTTTGGTTTCTCACATGTCCAAAGAATCTTCAATCTTTAATATGTAACTTCATATGGAATAATAAACAAGAGACACGCATGTTAGAATCGTGTTTTCTTAGAAATCAAAAAAGGATATCTGAATGAACTGCATTAAACAAAAAACATAAAAACTGTCACATAAGTACATAGCACGAGTTTGTGTGGCTCATTCGATCATATGATTGATCTACATCCATGATTAGGAATGAGATCTACTTTTGCATATAATGTTTTTACAAGTGTTTCTATGGCTGAGATGGTCTCATGTGCTGACTCGATCGATTGCCTTTTCAGGCTCTCTAAAGACTTGTTTTGATGCACTTGTACAAACCACTAATTGGGTTATATGGCGTTATTGAACCAAGTTTGTTTCGACTTGAATCCTCTGAGGAAAGAGAAATTAGCTGGTTATGTAAGACCCTCTCATATTCTTGAATTTTTCATAGGAGCAAAAACATTAAAACCTATTTGCTTCTGCTAGAGTGTTTTGAATAAATCTCAATCCGTTCATAAAAATATAGTCCGTATACTAACAAAACAACTGGTTGAAACACGTCGGCCCAAGAACTCTAAGCCAACGAAAAAAAACTAATCACCTTGAAATTCTATTTTGGAGTCTACTCCCAGTTTTTGGTTCGGGTCATCAAAAAATTAAAATCTAACTTAACAAAGTTCTGTTTTATATCAGGTGTAATCTTTGTCTGCATCTAGGTTCAGATCATGTGCTTCGATATAACAATGGGAAAACTACATGTTTTGTTTTGATGTGTATGTAAATATGTAAATATATTGTCATGACGACTAAAAACGTAACAAATTTAATACTCTGCATGGATCGCTTCTCGTCTTAATAACGATGTGTACTTGAAGTGTGAAACAATACATATTATCTGGAAGTTTAGTTTGTCTGGTCTACAACTTACATAGATTGCTTTTGATTAATCTTCAAGAGATACTTAACCTTCAAAACCCAACTTTTAGATATGAAAAACTTTGTACAGTTTTAGCTTAAGTTGTTGGGTGTGCAAACCCAATCCCGCTTCAGTAGAACTATAATCACAAAGTTAACATATAAGCTTGTTGAGCTACTCATTCTATCATCAATTGATTTTAAAACGAAACCCCGGTTTACTTGGTGAGATGTTGGGCCGTGGGATTAATCCTCACAACAAGTCACTACTACATAAAAGTTTATGAGACCTGTTCACGAACCCCTCAGAGACCGTTTTCAGGTCATGTGCTTCGATATACATTTATAGCATCTGCAAGATCTCCAACCACCATAAGGTTACTATTGCCATATGGTTGTGCAGCAACTACTTCTGTATACTCTAAGCATATTATTTGATTAAATAATTAATCAATAAGTTGTTAATTATATTGTAAGCATACATGTACGTGTCAACAAACATTTGCATATATATTATGTGTTTTGAGTTATTTTAATAATGTACTCGATGATCTTACATATAATCCGTAGATAAAAATTGTTATCAGCAACACTATCGGTTCTTCTTGCTTGAGTATCCCTTAGTTAACATTGTTTACAACAACATAAAACTCAAATCATTTTCATGAAATCATTCGTTATCAATCTGACCCAATGCATGTGTACCAATTCTTTTAAAATGAACATCCCAACTGGTAGCACATTATTTCAACACAAATATAGCTAAGTTAAATGTATTAACATCAAGTAAGTTACTATTTAAAAACGATTAAACAAAGGGAAAAAAAATTATAGTTAACATAATAATAATAATAATAATAATAATAATAATAATAATAATAATAAATAAATAAATGAGAGAGTATATTTTGGTATTAAAATGTAGTGTAGATTTAGTATATCATAATAGATTGATTCCACAGACAAAAAGTCTTCATTGACATGTAATTTTTTGTCGTTATGTGGCGGCTATCGGGCAATGTGTGGTATTAAAATAGGGTTAGCTTATTTGTATTCCTTTTTTACAAGTAATATGCTCATGATCTTTTCGGTTTTTTATATTTTTTTTTTATTTTTTTTTTATATTTTGTTTATATTATAAAATATAAAGTACGGAGTATAAAATAAAAGGTTTAGTAAGTCAAAAATATAACACTGACAGAAAAATTCATAACAAAAACAAACTGTGTTATACTGTAAACAATAAGCCGGGATGGAGGATGTAAAAAATACAATAAAAGGGCGGGCAGGAATACCAATAACACAATCCATTAAAATATTTATTTTATACTCCTTATCAGATATTTCATATTGTTTGCTAGGTACGGATTTGTTACTTATCATGCAGGAAGTCGTGAAATGCATTTTGCCAAATTAAGCAAGTTTTTTTTTGTTTTTTTTAACACGCAAATTAAGCTGAGTTTAATGATCAATAATAAATGAGCATGACCTTATAGGTTGTGAAATGCATTTTGCCAAATTAAGCAAGTTTAATTTAAAGATGCTGGCATATAAATGTATCTTACTTCTCATTCTATCATTTTATATATATCAAATTAATTTTTTTGTTATTTTACGTACTAAACTTGATTGCATCACTTATGTGTATTTTTTGACTTTTTTGGCTCACCCAAATAATCGGGGTGTTAACAATTGAAGGGCAAAAAAGTGACAAAATGCACACAAGTGCCGCAGAATGCAAGTTTAGTATACAGAATAGCAAAATAATTAATCCGATACATATAAAATGATAAGTTGCCAAGTAAGATACATTTATAGCCCATTATCTTTTTAATTTAAACTATCTATAATGTATTTTAGACCTTTCCCCACAAACTTTTTAAGTTTTACAAAGAATAGTTTTATGCATTATAAATTAACGACCCAACAACCTAAACGTTGTGGATCAGAAATGTATATATAGGTTGTAAAATGCATTTTGCCAAATTAAGCAAGTTTAATATAAACTATCTATAATGCATTTTAGACTCTTTCTCTACAAAGTTTTTACGTTTTTCAAAAATAAATTCTAAGCATTACAAGTTTTAAAGATATGTTTACAATTATTTAATATTCTAATCCATCTATACAACCCATATAATTAATGTTATTTTTAAAATACCTGCTTAGAGAGCTCTGTGCAGCTTTTAATCCGCATTTTTGCATCGTTTGGTGCTTTATAGTAACGTTATGGCTGTAACGCTCGTTTTCGATGTTGTTTGATTTTCTTGTAAATCAAAAGTTTTGAATCAAATAGCAATAAAAAAATATTTAAATACCCCATTGCAAGCGACTAAAAACACTTTGCTTTTTCTCCGCTTCAGATATTTTCATATATACACTCTTAATATGAGTTAAGGTTGTACGACTAGCATTAACATCATTTATCTTTTGATGATGACTAATAGTTCAAACACTCAGAAGCGTATACCGCCGAACGATGTCTTTTGAATGATTATTTTGGCGGTATCCCAAAATACTTCGAGAATTCTAGGCGACGGTTCCGAATGAACTCAAATATTTTGAAAATAGTTGAAGGTATAACTAACTACAATGTTGAACCTGTTTCCGAGCACTTCTTATTTTTTAGGTCACGACTTAAAGCAGCCAATAGAATAAGTGTTAGTCCTATAATGAAATGCAGGCTTTTGATAAATATTTACAAATTGAGGAACATTATAATCGTGATAGTTTGGACAATTTTACCAAATCTATATTGGATTTTTACTCAAGGAGTATTAATGAAAACCATCTCCTAATGAGATTTTGAGTTTATATGAAAAACACAAAAAATATTATGGGTTCCCGAGTATACTCAGTAGTATAGATTGTATGCAATGGAAATCGAGAATTTCTCGAACAGTTATGAAAAAAAACTCATAGGGGGGGGGGGGGGTCATAAATACCAAATAATAGTGCTTGAAGTTGTTGCATCACAAGAATTATAGATGGCATGCAATTTTTGGTATAGGAGGTTGAAAATAACGATCTTAACATTTCGTACCACTCAAACTTGTTTGATGATGTCTCTTCCTAGGTTCCATAGACATTAAATTATAAAACATACGATAAAGGTATTACCTAACCGACGGTAGTTATCTAACTTGGGCTACTTTTTCAAAACATATATGGTGGCACGAGACCAACCTGATTTAAGCTTTAAAATGTGGAACATGTTTTTGGTGTTCTGCAAGGTCGTTGAGTATTTATGCCACAACCGGCACGTGTTTACCAAGTGAACAAGATACATAGAATTATATATTGTTACATAATATTGCATAACATGATACTAAAAGATCAAAAATTCCAAATAAGTGAATTTAACGAGATATATGTTAGTCTCACGGCCAATATGCAACCTACATGGATCGAGAAATGCGAAATACACCAAAACAAACAAAAGAAATTACGTGAAAAAAATCTGCATAACGATCTTTGACGTGATTTCTTGTATCATGTTTGTCAACGACAACTAGAGCACAACGGAATGTGGTTTGATTTTTTGTATTGTAATTTTATTATCATGGAATGTAATTGTTTTAATGAAGTGTAATTTTATTTTAAGTTTAATGAAATGTGTTTGTTTTAAAAAAAATGAACAAAAAATTAGGACCCGCGTGTACTTATAACATGTTATAGTCACGGAGGGTGTTTTCTGAATTTTGTGTTACAAGATTTTATATGGTAAAATCTAAGGTGATAGGTGGATTGTTGGGTTGTGGACTAATGAAACCCATTATGACTTTGATGAAGCCTTTGCTGGGCAATGACAGGAGAGTGACAGAGAGTTGGCTCTATTTGTAGATCTGTTGCAGCAGAGCCCTCTTGGGCTACAACTATTATTGGCGTGGGTTCATAAGTAAGTTAAAGCCCAAGATTCGTATCTTGTGAAGGAAGTTAGGATTTAGTTGTCCACATAAGTATAGCTCTTGTATGTAATCGTAAACCTCTGTACTTATGTGTTAGGGTTTATACCTTGTGCAATTCGGCACAAATCCTGTAATGATTAGAACATAGCTTAATAATATTTTCTCTCGCTCAAGAGTTTAGTAACCATGTTACCCTAGATAGTGGGAATCACACTAAATTCCTGTGTCGTATTGTCCTTCTGTTTTTAAGATCTTGTAGCTTATGATTATACTATCTTTATTGTATGGTGGTGGTTACACAAGGTGTTCATGTGTTTGGGTGTGTATGCTTGCACAATTTTCTGTTTTAGGCTCATATTCATATCAAGTGATATCTCATACTGAGGGTGTTGGAGCTTGCTAAGGTATTGTGTTGGGATTACGGCTTCCCCAATAAGTGGTAATAGAGCCACGTACAAGTACTATAGGAGAAATAGCATAAGGCGAAAGAGTTAGATCTAAGATCGAGGTTGATGGTGCATTGTTGTTGTTAGCCTCTGCAAGTCTGGCGAGGTTGTGCAAGCTTCACAAGGCTCTACTGGTCAGATTTTCACAAAGGTAAACCTTGTGTGACTTAGGTAGTCGATGTCAGTTGCAGAGACAGACTAGGGATTACATGGGTTGTCGTTGTAGGCCAGGTTACAGAATGATAGCATCATGGAAGAACAATTTGAACGAATCGTATTGGAATAGTTTACTACAACCGCATAACTTAGTGTTAGGTTATGAATACGAAGCCTTTGGAGGCTAAGATCGCGAACTATTCTTCCGTAAAGGCTGTCAAAGATGGTTCTAAAAATGCAGAGGCTTGTTGTGAGGAGGAATATTGGAAATCTTTTAAAGGAATATCATTCCATGAGGTCCCGTGCATGCGAATGATGAAAAAACTACAAGTCTCGCTCTTGGAAGGTGTTGGATGCAGTTGTGAAGGTTCTTATTGTGAGTATTGAGGACGTGGTCCTCAAGACTATCTTTGTTACTCTTTGGATCTTGAACACTTGGAGGCTCTGTCATGATCTCAAAAAGGAACGTAATCTCTGTGGGGCAGTTGGTTGACGAAGGGTGCCATGTAGGCTTTGGTTGCAGAAGGGTACCATGATCTCAAAAAAGGTACGTGAACATAGCGCAATACTATTCATCAGACTAAACACTATTCAATATAAATAAAACATTATTTTCATAATACCTTTTATATTTAACACTAAATTAATACATAGGTTATATATGAAATATTTCTTTAATATTCTACTAGTAGTATCAACTTGAGCCTAATATCGATATATGTTGGTCTATATACATTTTTCTATTTGTTCCATCAGTATGCATTTAAAACTTGTAAATGAAGTTTAGTATAAATATTTAATGTATAACATCAACAATCGATATTTAAAGGGGGGGGGGGTGAATTTGGAAGCGGCATCTATGCCTAGTACTTCAATGGGAGGTCAAGAAAATAATTCGGATAGTGAAGTTGAGTAGGTTAATGATGAAACGGCTCGATTCATGGCTTCCTTAACGAACCGGGCTGGTGGTGGTGCAAACTATGCAACCTTTCTTGTGGATGAAGATTATGATATTTCGGATGCTCATGAGAATGATGCTTTTGAATTAATACAACAACAATTGCTATTATGTAATGCGTTCGATATCACTCTTTAAGGTCAAGTTAAATGATAGAGTTATTTTTTTGTGTCATTGAGAGTTAAAATGAAATCTTGTCGTGGTCGTTTTTTTATAGTAGGTTTATAAGTATGGGTGTTATTCTTATGATATGTATGGTTTCAAGCACAAATGGTGAGTTTGTTTTCGGCTATATAACGGGCAGAGATGTAAGATTTCTTCAAGATTTTATGTACTTAAATATTTTTTGGAGTAATACATTTACCTGAGAAACCTTTAAAAAAATATACTACGTAATATATATATATATATATATATATATATATATATATATATATATATATATATATATATATATATAGACCAAGGATCAAATGAGAATAAAACTTAAAATGAGAAGGATGAGAAATAATTATAACTACATATTTGAGATGCATCGACTTGAATTAGATACATCCCTAGTCTTTTAGATGCACCATAATATATTTTCTAGCAAAAAATTAGATGCATATACATATATTAGATGCATTTTATCAAGTTAGACGAATGCTATACATTTTTCGTCCTCTGCGGGTCAAATTTGGTTTTAGTATTACTTTGCATCGTTTTCACTTCAAAATTACTTTCGAAACTAATTGGGATGCATCTAAATGAATAGAGATGCATCTAAATCAAGTCGATGCATCTCAAATGTGTGGTTATAATTATTTCTCATCCTTCTCATTTTAAGTTTTCTTCTCACTGGATCCTTACCCTATATATATATATATATATATATATATATATATATATATATATACACATATATATATATATATATATATATATATATATATATATATATATATATATATATATATATATATATATATGTATATGTATATGCATATGTATATATATATATATACATATATATACATATATATATATATATATATATATATATATATATATATATATATATATATATATATATATATATATATATATATACACACACATATATAGGGTGCGGTTCTAGAGAAAAGTGTAATTAGATAGAAAAGTGAGAAAAAAAGTTACAGGGTAGATTATGATAACATGTCAAACTTTGGGGTAAAAAAGAATAAAATAGGAACCATCTTTGTTAATCAGAACCAAACACACATCCCTGATTCAAACACATACACTTACTGATTCAAACACACACACTAATCGTCACCACCACCACTGTCGCCGCCGTCTTCCGTCATGCAACCACCACGTCAATCTTTACTCCGCCATTGTCACACCGACGCCTAAACATGAAGATGAGCTACTTTGTCTATAGAGGCGACTCGCTGCCGCCACCACTATCGTCGCCATCGTATTCTATCGTGGATGCAATAATTTGATAACCTGGTCAACAATCCACTGAAATATTGGTGAATTTTGAACATTGAATAATCTAATAATGAAGAAGAAACAAGATTTAACCTGTAAGTGCACTAATTTTGGTTATTGATCAAATTTAAATCAATGTTGTAACGATTTTTTTTAAGTTTTGTTGAAAGTTTATCATCATATCATCATGTTTTCTACAAAATATGGAACAAATTTGATGAAAAAATGCATGAATAATGCGTTTATTAAAGTCGCACACAAGCTGTTTGATAAAATGCTTGAGTAAGATTTTATAACTAAGATGCACTAATTTGCAGCAAATGTGTTTAGTTTTGAATGATATGACATCTTAGGGCATATGTGTGTTTATTTGCGGCATTAAAATTACAAGTTAGGGCATCAGATTGTATTAGTGCATCTGTGTTTGTTGTTGTTGCATCTGTATTAGTGCATTTGTATGTATATTTGCAGCCTCAGAATTACAAGTTAGGGCATCATATTGTATTAGTGCATCTGTGTTTGTGGTTAATTGTGATTACCTGTTAGGGCATCAGATTATATTATTGCATATGTGATTGTGTTTGATGCATAAGTTTGAATGTCTATATGTTCAATGCATCGTTGAACATGTTAGAGCATCGGTGAGTAAGGTCAGGGCATCAATGATTATGAATTTATTATCGGTGCATTTTTAGACATATTGGTTTCCTTCTTCCACTTTCAAGTGCAACTGATAGTTCTTTAGTGGCTGGTATTCTTGGATGCATGTCCCAGCTTGTAGTAAAAGGTATGTTTACTCTTCTTTTAGAGATTGAAAATCGATATTGGCGCATCTCCATTTTAGTGCATCCGTTTGTATCATAGTGTCCGTTTGAGACTCGTGCTAACAGTTGACTTATAAGTAAATAATAAAAGACTCGTGCTAGCTGAACTATAGGTGATTAAGCCAATAGTTTTATTTAGCGTCGACTTGAACAGTTGACTTATAAGTAATAATAAAAGAAAGATGAAATACCTGTTTTATATGATCAGTAGTGATAATAGTGGTAAACATGTCAAAATTCAAGAACATTAGATAAAATGAAATGGGGAAAACATGTCATATTTCATCCAAAGTGTCATTTCTTTATTTCTTATATACAACCTCGTAGATTTTTTTTTTTTTTATTTAAAAGCTTAGAGTCTAACAATCTATTTTGTTAATAATGTTTAATGTACATATCGGGAGGTACTTTAGTGCACCTATTTGATGTCTTTACTGCATCCGTTTGAAAATACTCTAGTGCATCCGTTTGTATCATAGTGTCCGTTTGATACTCGTGCTAACAGTTGACTTATAAGTAAATAATAAAAGACTCGTGCTAGTTGAACTATAGGTGATTAAGCCACTAGTATTTACTGAAGAGGAAAAGAACATTGTTTCTACTCGTTCCCGACTTGCACTAGTTACATGTTATCGATCAAAGTACTTATACTGTTCAAGCGCAAGACTTAAGAAAAAAGGTACGGAACTTAAATCATTTTCATTGTCATCAGGTGGTATCCAGTTTGCCATGCCCAATTGCTACTTTTGGAACTTATGGACTGTGGGATGACGATATGTGAACCAGACACATCAAATGGTGATTCTGATTCACTAGTATCACCAAACAGCAAGGTGCATCTTATACATCTGAAGCTGCATCTTACAGGTTGAAATGGGCCGGTTTGCTTTGGTACAACCTTACAGGTTAAAACACAAACCCAAACACCTCCTTAGTGTCTTTTTTGCCGGATTTTATATGCTACATGTGTTGTCTTATGTGTTTTTGTAATCATTTCATGTATGCAGGATGATTACAAGATCCTAGAAGGTGGTATACATATGATAACAGATGTGTAAAAACTAATGCCAGGCTTGCTCTATTATCCATTTCATGATACACTATCAAGGTTACTTGCTGAACTTTCTGTGCATCTGGCTTTAAAGCTGATATACCATTGTCTTGGTTGTTCAGATTCTTGTGTGCCAAATATCTGGTTCATGGAAATTATATGACAATGACAGCTAATTGGTGCATCTGTTTTGTTTAATTGGTGCATTTGTTTTGTTTAGTTGGTGCATCTGTTTTGTTTATTTGGTGCATCTGTTTTGTTTAGGTCTACAGTGATAAATGTTGGATATCGTATCTCTGGAACTCATGTGAACCCATTAGGTCTAAAATCTGATGCTCCTATGGAGGTCATATAGGATATCATGCGTTGTTGGGTAAGCTAAAATTTTATATATTTTTGTGTTTTTTTTCTATGTGAACACTGTATTTTTCTATGCTTAAAATTGATGCCCTTTTCTTGTCATTTTGAATGTTAAAAATCATCTGACGAACCCCAGCCACTAGAGGACTCTGGAAGTGTTATCTTAGCCAAGGAACCCATACTTGAGGTATGCTTATATTCATTATTAATCTAATGCCACAAATACCCTTCAGTGTGGACTAAATTGACATATTTTGAAATAATTAACAACAGGCTAGTTTTGCTCAAGTGATTGCATTTAGCAAAACTCAAGTAAAGAAGGTGGCCCGTTTTGTTCCAAATCCCGAAAGGCATTGGGGCCCAAAACTGAGGGCTGGCGTACTATTACTAGCAAACACACATCTCTTCTGACCAGAAACAGTTAATGAGATTCTTAATAATAGTAAAGAACAAGGTGATGAACCTAAAGCCAATCGTAAGAAGACACAAGATTCTACTTCAATTTCATGATAAAAGACTAAAACAGGAAGCTTTTTATACACCTCTCTCCTGATCTTATTCTGCATTTATGTATAGAAAGTGAATCCAACTTGTATTCTCAGCAGTGAACTACCCTTTTCGATTAATAATGCAAAAAAGAGTTGTAAATTAGTTGAAGGCTAGCCCATATCGAAGTTTAGAAGTCTTCAACTGCAGACTCAAGTCTATTTTTTGTGTGTTTTTTTTCTTTCTTATAATTTTTATCATTAATTGAAATTCTATGTATTATTTAGAATGGATATATGTAACTAGTTATATGTATTCCTTAATTGAGTTTCTCTGATTTGTTTACTCGAGTTATTTTAGTTTTTTGTCTGCCGACTATGCCGACTACAGTTGCTTTGCGATGTTTACTATAGATTCAATGACATTTTTTGTCATATTTAGTTAACCTCTTAGGTTTTTGTCACTTGCACACAAAAAACAATAAAGTATCATGAAATAAGTAACTATTAACAGATGAAAGAATAGGTTGTTGTTGTTGCAGGTAAGTTTCCATGATGGGTTGATTTGTGATAACTGTGTTTGGTGGATCCAGATTTGAACAACATCTTCATTATTTAAAATAGTTGGTACGTCGTATATGAAAGGTGCATTAATTTGAAAATAGTAATTGCTTAATGAGAATTAGGTTGCTCATCATAACAATGATAAATGAAAGGTGCATCAGTGTTGGAAACAAAAAGGTGCACCAATATTAAAATAGAATGCTAAGCATATAAATCAGAATTAATTTGCAGAAGTATCTAATAACACAAACTGTATATACAAAAACCTCATTATATCAATGAGCTGAGGAATTCATAAAAGAAAGAAAATACAGAAATTTATCAAATACAAAAAAAGTATCGAACAACGAATACGAGAAGATTCATTCTTGATAGCATATTTTGGAAGGCCCATAAACTGAGCGACTTAGGCGCTTTTGTATCTGCTTGTTGGGGTCTTTCTCTGGGCAGATCCTCAAGGTATGTCCTTATTTCTTCTCTCAAGTGAGGTAGAGTCATCTTTTCTTAGGAGACTCATCTTCATTCCTTAGGATCTAATCCATCGACATAAATCATATAAACTATTCATAAAAAAGTGCATCAGTTTATAATAAAAAGGTGCATCATAGTGGATAATAATACTATAAGTTGTAGTTAAATGCACTAATTGTTAAACCTGAATGTAGCTTTGATAGACACATTATCTCCATATCGATGGTAATTCTTTTTAGCTTCATTATCTGCCCTGAATGAGCCACACAAACAATAATCGTCATCTTTGTATTAATCAACAATATAACCTATAGAATAAATTTGCTTACTTAGAAACATCTCCACTGCCATTTGTGTGTCACGATCCTCAATAAAAATGTTGATGTCGTACCTAAGATTCTTGCAATCTACATTCAGAATCCATCATACATTTCTTTCATTAGACTAAAAGCTCTAACCAGACCAACATTCGCGCTCGAAACATAAAACAAGAAGTTATATTAGGGTTAACCCAAATCCCTAGAAGTCTTCAAAAACTACATCTTCTTCATAAACTAGATATCATTATGAACTTCTAGAAACTTGTATACCACGAGCATATCAAAGTTTGTTATCTCGAGCCTTAATTATGCTAAGCACCCAATTTCACAAGTGGTATTTCCCCATGTGATTTCTTACTACTACTACCACTTCTTTAGTTATCAATAATAATAGCTTTACCATTGTTACGACTGCTATTTTTTGCAAGTCTTTTTTAAAACTTCCATTACAACTAAAACATTTTAGTTTCGGATCATCACTAGAATATGGATTGTATTCGGTTCCAACTTAACATCAAAACCTCCTTTCTTAGCATAACATTTATAAAAATCAAATGACTTAATCAACGATGAAAATCATTTAATCATTTTTATCAAACATATAAAATGTGCATCAAAGTTATGAAATTTCATTTATGCATTTTATCAAACACCTTGTGTGCAGATTTTATAAACATGTTTTTCAAGTATTTTTTTTTTCTCAACTTTGCTTCAAATAACTAATCTATACACTAGATCATATCACAAAACTCTTAAAAATGGGAAGACACCTGATGATCACATGGATCAAAATTCATAAAAACCCTAACTCATAACAACAATAATCTGTGCAAAATGAACTCTGAAAATCACATTTCATAGCTATATATTTAATTTTACACAACAAAACTAACAAAATTATAATCAAATAAAGTTACAATACTTACTTTAATCGATGATTCAAGAATTAGAACGAAAAGATTAACTGAATCTGATCAGATCATGTTTATGGCATTGATTGTGTAGAGATAGGAAGCAATAATCACTGGGGAAGAAGCGTGATTAGAGAGAACCAGATAACGAAAAAGAGGAAAAAATGAAAAAGAGAAAACTTACGTATTTCATATGATATAATGATAAATAGGGACAATTCATAAAATTTACCCGAAACAATAAAGAAAGTTACAATCAGGTCCCTTGAGTTAGAGAAAAAAAAGAGGGGGAAGGGGAGGGGTGATTTGTACACTTTTCTCACTTTTCTACCAAAGTGGACTTTTTTCAAGAACCAACCTCTACATATATAAACATATATATATATATATATATATATATACTATATATATATATATATATATATATATATATATATATATATATATATATATATATAAAAGGTTAACACTTTTACCAAAAATAAATAAATAAATAAATAATGCTAAAAAGCGCACTACAAAATAATAACAATTCATATAATTTTGAGTTTGTTGAGTTTTACTGATAGGAATATGAAGACAACCTTCATGCAGTTAATTCCTTTGTATTTTGTTTTAATCCTAAAGTATAATGTAGTTTAGGTATATGAAATATTGCTTATTATTACTAGAATTATCAATAGCATATCAGTAATATTATGTTTATATTTTAAGTGTATATCTCAGTTACACAAAATGTTCTAATAACAATGTCAATGACAGCTAGAACCAAAATTACAATATAAGGTATAAAATGAACATTTACATTTGAACATTAAGTGCTAATATAACACTAAATTGAGTGTTTTTCTCTTTATTATTTGTTGCACTAAAATAGTGCATGAATTTAAATGTTTAATACTAACGTTGGAGGAGTTCTGTGCATTGTATTAGTGCTAAAAAATACAAATAGTTCTAGCATTAGAACTGATTCACGTGTAAGTTACACGGATACACAAAATATTTTATATGTACCTCTTTAAGGATCAATATCTAAAAACATATATAAATGTATAATTTTGAAATATACGTTAAGGAATTTGCCATTTCTCATGTGTCATCCTTCTACATGCCATCTATCTTTGACATATTTTGATTACGTACGTGAGTACTCCTTTAATCATTTTCAGTTGCGATTTCTCTAATCATTTGGCGAGAAACCTTTTCAATCACGAGTTATCTTCAACAGTGTCTATAACACCGTTTTATTCTCTTTTTCTTTCTACTTCGACGAAATCAAATTTAAATACAAAAATATAAAATGATAAGTAAAAAAAAAGTGTGACTTTATAAGTCTTGTGTATATCATCATTTCATTTTGTCATCAATCTAACTGGTAATATTTTTGAATAGAGAGCATATATATATATATATATATATATATATATATATGGAAAATGTTAGCTACAATTAATTGTAGCTAGTTGGCTACAATTCCTTTGAAAAAACTTTTAAGAATGTACAGTTCAGTCCCTGCGGTTAGACCCTGACACATATTTTCCCCCTGTCCCCACCTTTTTTTTCAAAGGAAATGTAGCCAATTGGCTACATTGTGTTGTAGCTATGTTTTCCCCATATATATATATATATATATATATATATATATATATATATATATATATATATATATATATATATATATATATATATCCACTAGCGAATAAGACTCCACTTGCAAAGGAAAAACCCTACTTGACATAAAAATTTCATTTCTATATAGTATCTTTCTTGTCTAACTTGAAAAACCCAATTGTAGATAACTTATATTATCTTCGTTCAAAAAAAGATAACTTATATTATCTCGCTCTAATCTACATGAAAGAAACCCACGTGATCAAAACTATTGATTATTTTTGAGAAATTTACTGTTTGGATATCCCGATAGTCATTCCGACACAGATCTATAGATCTACTTTTCATTAATTAACCCGTGAAAAATTCAAATCCATATTTTTATTTTGATGCATATCAAATGATAAATCCTCACTATTTATTTAGTTTGATATAATGGTGGAGGTTAACTTAAGATTAAATGAGAAACATAAGTCCATGCTTTTTTTTTCTTTCTTTTTTTTTTTTTTTTACAATTCACGTAAATGGCTTTTTTCTTTCTTTCTTTTCTTCTTTTTTTTTTTTTTTTTTTTTTTTTTTTTTTTTTTTTTCCCTTTCTTTTTTGATGTTTTTCCAATTCACCTTTTTTTTTTTCACTTTTCTTTTATTTCACTTTTTTTTTTTCGCTTTCATATATTTTTTATTACTTTTATACGTTTTCATCTATTTTCATATGTTTTTGTCTGTTTTCGCCTGTTTCATACGTTTTCTCCAATTTCATACATTTTGTTCGTTTTCATACGTTATCGTTTGTTTTCTTATGTTTTCGCACATTTTCGCACGTTTTCGTCTGTTTTCTTACGTTTTCCTTTGTTTTTATACGTTTTCGTCTGTTTTCATACGTTTTCTTTCGTTTTAATACTTTTTCATCCGTTTTCTTTCGTTTTCATCAATTTTTTCATACATTTTCATCCGTTTTTAGACGTGTTTTTACGCTTTCATACGTTTTTGTCCGTTTTATACATATTCATCCGTTTTCTTACGTTTTCATCCGTTTTCTTGCATTATCGTTCGTTTTCGCCTATTTTCATCCGTTTTCTTTCGTTTTCGCCCTATTATTCATACGTTTTCTTCCTTTTTCATACGTGTTTTTACGCTTTCATACATTTTCGTCCGTTTTCATAAATATTCTTCCGTTTTCTTACATTTTCGTTGTTTTCATCGGTTTTTTAATGTTTTTGGCCATTCTCAGACATTTTCAGACGTTTAAAAATATCACAAGTGATCTTTTGTGATATTCATAATATCACCCAAGTTTTCATACATATTCGCACGTTTTCTTACGTTTTCGTCCATTTTTTTATGTTTCTGAATATGACAAGTGATATTTAGAATATCACTTGTGATTTTTCGAATATCACATGTGATTATCTTATGTTTTCTTCCGTTTTCATACGTTTTTGAATATCATAATTGATATTCGAAAATCACTTGTGATTTTCTGAATATCACTAGTAATATTCTGAATATCACTTGTGATTTTTTGAATATATCTATTACTTGTGATTTTTTGAATATTATAGAATATCACTTATTATATTCAGAATATCATTTGTGGTACTCAGAATATCACTTGTGATATTCAAAAAATCACAAAATATCACATGTGATATTTAGAAAATCACTTGTGATATTCCGAATATCCCTTGTGATATTCTGAATATCCCTTGTGATATTCAGAATATCACTGGGGTTATATTCTGAATTTCACAGAATATCACTTGTGGTATTCTGAAATGTATGAAAACGTCTGAGAATGGCAAAAAAAATTGAAAAACGGATGAAAACGACGAAAATGTAAGAAATCGGAAGAATATTTATGAAAACGAATGAAAACGTATGAATGCGTAAAAACACGTATGAAAAAGGAAGAAAACGTATAAAAAATATGACGAAAATGAAAGAAAATGAATGAAAATGGACGAAAACGAATGAAAACGAACGGAAATGCAAGAAAACGGATGAAAACACAAGAAAACGGATGAATATGTATGAAACGGACAAAAGCATATAAAAGCGTAAAAACACGTCTAAAAACGGATGAAAAATATCACTTGTGATATTCAGAAAATCACTTGTGATATTCTAAATAGAATATCACATGTGATATTCTAAATAGAATATCACATGTGATATTCAAAAAATCACTTGTGATATTCAGAATATCACAGAATATCACTTGTAATATTCTAAATATCACGAAATATCTCTTATGATATTCAGAAATGTATGAAAATGTCTGAAAACGGCCAAAAACATTTAAAAACGGATGAAAATGAATGAAATCGGATGAAAACGTATGAAAGCTTAAAAACACATATGAAAAAGGACGAAAACAAAAGAAAATGGATGAAAACGTAAAATGAACGTAAGAAAACGGACGAAAACGCATGAAAACGGACAAAAACGGATGAAAACGCAAGAAAACGGACGAATATGTATGAAAACGGACAAAAGCGTAAAAACACGTATGAAAACAGACAAAAATGTATGAAAAATGGACGAAAACGAAAGAAGATGGATAAAAACGTATTAAAACGGACGAAAACGTATGATAACGGAGAAAAACGGATGAAAACAGACGAATATCACTTGTGATTTTCTTATGTTTTCATCCATTTTTTTACGTTTTCCACACATTTTTTAATATCACAATTGATATTCATAGTATCACTTGTGATTTTCTGAATATCACTTGTGATATTCTGAATATCACTTGTGATTTTATGAATAAGTATCACGTGTGATTTTCTGAATATCACTTGTGATTTTCATGTTACAAAACATTAGTTGAAAACCACTTGTAATATTCAGAAAATCACTTGTGATATTCAGAATATCACTTGTGATGTTCTGAATATAACAAAATATCACTTATCATATTCAAAATATCATCTATGATATTCAAAATATCACTTGTGATATTCAGAGAATCAAAGAATATCATATGTGATATTCGAAAAATCACTTGTGATATTCAGAATATCACGGAATATCACAGAATATCTCTTATGATATTCAGAAACGTATGAAAATATCTAAAAAAGACCAAAAGCATTTAAAACGGACGAAAATGAATGGAAAAATGGATGAAAATGTATGAAAGCGTAAAAACACATATGAAAAAGGAAGAAAATGTATGAAAAATGGACGAAAACGAAAGAAAACGGATGAAAACGGACGAAAATATATGAAACGGAACGAAAACGTAAGAAAACGGACAAAAACGGGCGAAAGTGTAAGAAAATGGATGAAAACGCAATTAAACGGACGGATATGTATTAAAACGGACAAAAACGCTTGAAAGTGTAAAAGCACGTTTGAAAACGTATGAAAAATGGACGAAAATGAAAGAAAATGGATGAAAACATATTAAAACGTATGAAAACGGACGAAAACGAGCGAAAATGTAAGAAAACGGACTAAAACGTATGAAAACAAGCAAAAACGTATGAAAATGGATGAAACGAGCGAAAACGGATGAAAACGTATAAAAATAGTAATAAACGTATGAAAGCGAAAAAAAAAATGAACTAAAAAAAAGTGAATTAAAAAAATGAACTAAAAGAAAAGTTAATTAAAAAAAATACTCGTGAATTGAAAGAACAAAAACAAAAAAAGAATTAAAATTAAAAAAAAAAAAAAAACTACGTGGAATTAAAGAACAAGAAAAAGGAATGAAATAAAAAAAAAAGAAATAAAAGGGAATAATAAAAAAGATAAAAAGAAAAAGAAAAAATGATAAAAAAAACATGAACTTATGTTTTCTATTTAATCTTAGGTTAATTTTCACCATTAAATCAAACTAAATGGATGGTGGAGATTTGCCACTTGGTATGCACCAAAATTAGAATATGCAAAATAAAGTGTCTCAATTAACCAATATAATAAATTAGACAGATATTGTAAAAGAAAAGTGATCTGACTTTTATACCCTCGCAGAAAAACTGTAGAAAGGAGATGAGAAGTGATATGATCGCAAATTTTTTTTAACAAAGAAGTCCCATAAACTGATGTGATGGCATGTCATTGGTGAGTTTCTCTCATCTCTCTCTCATTGAACCAATCACACTCCTTCAGTTTGTGGGACTTCTTTGTGGAAATTTTTTGTGATCATATCACTCCTCAAAGGAGATATTGTACAAATTTGCAAACTTTTTCACCTTTGTAGTATCTAGACAACAAACTTACATAGCTGCAAGTGTTTATTGCGGAGTATTTAATCTTTTTAGCATAGCAAGAAGCATAAGGGAAAGTTAAAAAGTACATGTGAGGGCTTTACAGGCAAAGATAAAAATATATATAGAAGCCCAAAAGGACAAAAATCAAGAGAAGATCTCCTGTATATGTTGGAGATCCAATTAAAGGTGAACAGTTTGATATCGTTGAGAATAAGTTCTTTGTTCCGTCTTTTAATCTTGAAGATGACATCGTGGATTGATCAACAACTGCATCAACTGGAGTATAGTTTATTGTAAAGAATTTAGTATCGTCAGCAAGGTTGAAGACATAATTGAGGTGGTTGATTTGTTTGTTGTTAACATTCCACTGTTTGAGAACCTCTAACCATAATTTTTTGCAACAAATGCATTTAACAAATAATTGATCTTCCTTTTCTAGATCTTCGTCAACAAACCGGGGCAACGAATTCAGTGGAAGTTAATACCTCTAAGATCTAAGTTGACTCGAGTTGGGATCCTCTTGTTTTCTATTCTTCAAGCCTCGAATTTAACTTTAATCAGCACTACGTATGTTGCGTAGTTAACGTGTGCGATGTTATTGCCAACCCAATGACAACTCGACAAAAATCGTATGTTGCGTAGTTAACGTGTGCGATGTCATTGCCAACCCAATGACAACTCGACAAAAATCATAACTTGCGCAATGTCATAATGAACTATTAAAGATGTTGTAAATCTTGATACGGGGTAGTTTACACTTTGATTGATATTTTTTTAGTCAGTTAGATGATTGTATATCTAGACTAAAAGTACATTAAAAAGTCACTCTGGCACAATACTGATTTCATTACGAGTTAAGTGAAGTGACCTTTAATTAACCTAATTGACTAAAATGGTAATCGTTTAATTTTTATTCTTTTTTTCATGATAAACTTTGTAACATAAACTTGAAAATAATTGAGTTTGTAAGTTATTATTATTATTATTATTATTATTATTATTAAATAACATATAGTTGTCCACTTGTAACCCACATGATGATATCATACTGTAAACGTCATAAAGCTGTCACCCTCTTTATACCCACATTATTCATATAATATACTTATTCGTTCAAAAAAATATGATATACTTATTTAATTAAAATAAAATGATCCCATTTTCCCGTACATAAATAATGGAAGATGTTTTGTGGGGGTCTTTAAAGTTTAAGAACACCAAATCTTTGTATGGAGTCTTTCTCAGGGTTGGAGAGTTCTCCAAGCAATCAAATAGAATCCATTCAAGAGTTTACACATGTTCAACACATATCTGAGATACCATGGTTGTCAGAAAACATCGAGGTTGATCATGCAACGATCAATCATGTAGCGGTTGAACGTTTGGAAACGTTTAGTATCACCCCTTCGATCAAGAGCAATTACAATGCCGCGGTGAATGATACAAGCCCTCTATATAGCTTGGATGGCTGGAGCTCGAAAGATGTTAAGATGGTTAAGCCGGTTAAACCGATAAAAAGTAAAAGAGGATGCTATATTAGGTAAGTTTTATGTTGCCATGATTACCATTTAAGATTGATTGTGATTTGTTTACTTTCAATGTTATCTTTTACTCGTCATACGTTACAACTTGCAAGTATATGAAAATGACAAGTTTGTCGCTTGTATAAGTGCACACATATTTACATGTCATCTTATATTTGGATCTAACATATTTATATCAATTTTAATGCATTATTTTGTTTTGCGAGTTATAGAAGGAGCTCATGGACTTCAACAAACATAACTTCTTATACAGATGATGGGCATTCATGGAGAAAATATGGTCAAAAAGAGATCATCAATGCAACACACAAAAGGTAAAAAATAAATAACTTGAGAAATTACAGGTAGTTAAGAAATCACGCATGTAAAAACATTAGGAGCTTATTTTGAGGTTTTTAGATGCCATTTTATGAATCACGGGAATCAATGTCTGTTAAAGACAAATAAATACAGCTCAGTAAAATATTATTATATCTGATTCAACTAGCTGCTGACAGCTAATTTTCAGTAAGTTATTGCAACTAGCTTATTACGTACTATGACCAACCTAGTTTATTTAATACTCCTTCTATTCTATAATTATTATCCACTGCTTACTTTTAAAATTTTTATTTTGCAACTTTTACTTTAACTATTATCTTTTGTGTTATAAACTTAATGCAAAATATGAATGAATTAGATTTTACATGCATTTTCATTTGTATAAGTATAACCAAGTATTATAGATTACAAAAAAAAAAAAAAAAAAAAAAAAAAAAAAAAAAAAAAAATTAAGATTAAAGTTGAAGAATAAAAACTTCAAAAGTCTAACACCGGATAATAATTATAAGACGGATGGAATATCTTTTTTATTTTATTACATGGTTATCACATAACTAAAATTGACGAAACCATTTTTTTTATAGTTTGAAAGTTCTTAATCCAAAACAGCATTTAGATTTTAAAATTAGGTTAGTGTTTCATTTTTTATTTGTAGGAACTATTATAGGTGCTCTCACAAGTTTGACCAAGGATGTCAAGCAACAAAACAAGTTCAAAAGATTGAAGATGAGCCACCAAAGTATAAGATAACCTATAATGGACATCACACTTGCAAGAACTTCCTAAGTACCCCTCAATTCTTTTTAGATTCCACAGACGACAACGATACATCAGTCCTTCTATGTTTTGAAAATAATGGCCCATCTTTTTCATTGGATAAACATGAAGAACCAAAAAATGGTTTTTCTTCATTAGACTCTAGTTATAACCAAACATCGTCTTCTGATTATAATCTATCAGATAATCTTATCAAGTCAGATTCTTCAAGGCCCGTTTCTCAAACATCGTCAAGGTTGGATCTTGAGGAAGTAATCTTGACAGGGGTGTATTCACCAATTTATGAGAGGGGTCATATGTTTGATACTATTGCTTGTAGTGAAACACCATTTGATTTTTCTCAATGTGAGCTCACTGATTTGTATTATTTGTAAGTGTGACCAATATATACATTGCCTAGTTGAAAGCAAAAAAGCATACGAAAAAGGTAAATATGTTTGCATAATATCAATGAAAAGTTGATCTACATAAATATAGTAGTACCCATTTGTATTATGTTCCACATGATAATCAAAAAGTGACCCGACAATTGTTCTTACTTTTGAAGAAATTGTGTTACATAATTAAGTTTTTCAAATGAATTACCCTCTCTGCCTCTCATATGGACACTACTATACAAGCACAAACAGACCAGGTAAGAAGTATACATGTAAATAGATTAGCAGAAAAATAATGAAAGCCCAAGATCAAATTTTTGGTAAATTGGTCCATTGTGTCAAGCCCAAATAGAAACACTAAAACTCCAAAAGTGTCTACATTTGAGTTTTGAATGTTGCTTTGAGATTATTGGGTAAAACTTAAAAGGTTATGAATTTAGCTTATTAATTTTTAGCTTATTGAGACAGTTCCTAGCTTATTGAGACAGTTCTTAAAAATGGACTCTTATTAGTTTGAAATAGAAGAGTTAACTCGTGTTCTGGTTTGAATTAAACTTCATGATGTTCCAATGGCAGCATTCACTACTAATGCTCTTAGTGTTATTGCAACAAAGATTAGCAAACTGTTAATGCTTGATTCGTTTACCAGTATGATGTGCAACAAATCATGGGGAAGATATAGTTTTGCACGTAATGATTGAAGAAAGTGCTGAAAACATTTTGAAGGACTCAATGGTTATTGCTATTCCAAATTTGGATGATGAGGGATACATTTACGAAAAAATTTACTAATGAATATGAATGGACTCCTCCACGATGTGCTAATTGCAGAATTTTGGACATAACTCAGAACATTGCCGTAAATTGGTTCCTTCTAAGTTCATGAATCATAGTGAGGTATGAACTGATAGTACGAAGATGAATCAAAGTGATATTGGAAATGGTGGAAAGAAACAAGCTGGAGGAAATTGTGGATATAGTACCAAGCATAAACTTATCTACATGCCTATCTCGAATAGGTCATCACCTAACACGAATATGCAAGCTAGTAAATCGAATATTGCAGATGATGGGGTTGTTAAAACTAATAATCCATTTTCAATTCATGAAACAGAAGAGCGTGATTTAGAGGGCAATAATTCGATTAAGACCTAAGGTACAAATTCTACTATTAATAAGGGTACTAAGGAAATAGCATATACATCTACTTTTACCGTGGCAGCTAATGATGGATCTAAACACCTTGATTAGTGTTAGATTAATACTTTGTTATATCACTAAGTATGCGGAATCTACTTAGTAATACTTAGAAGTTTAATTGTGAATGAAACAGTTGTATATGAATGAGAACAATGTATGTAACAAACTATAAGCTCCAATATTATTAAAGATAATAATACGAGTGATCTTTGTATCACTAGGGTTACACCTTGAAGCTCTAAGAAAAACGTATATCTAACCTTAACCTAGGACCTCCTTTTATAGCACAAGGAGTCCTCTTCTACAAGATAAGAATAACTCTAATTGAATAAGATATACACAAGATCTATTATATATTTATCTTTACACGTTTCCTAACAATTATCCTAACAACAGTGGTAATAATATGTACTAGCAGTGGTAATGTGTTTCCACTGCTAGTCCATTCCTCAGCAGTTGTAATATCCTTACTAGCCGTGGTAACTGCTAGTATAATTCCCAACAGCTAACGTGGCATCTACTTCAAAGGGCGTAATGTCTTATATCGCTACACCTGTGGACGTGGAACAATTCGCTAATGAGGAGCCAATTCCTAATTTTTCTACTACTACTAAAGTTGTTAAACTACAGGGTAACTCTGTTTAACCAAAACCTCTACCCTAAAACCTCTAGCGACCATGGCAAATTTCGTATCCCTTCCCATTTAACCTAATTCTAATTGCTTCGAATACCTTTAACACTCATACTTTAGTGGATTAATCGTTAGATTCTATCCATTTAGTCGGTTTTTTAATAGGTTATTGTTTAGATTAGATTAGGGGTTTCGATCTCAGTTTTGTTTAGGGTTTCACTGTGGATCATTTATTAGTGATAATTACTAATCATTGCAATTATTGTCTAATTATGTTAGTCAGTTTGTGGGGATTGCCACAAAAAAACCTTTTTTTTTTTTTTTTTGATTCTCCCTAATCGTTGTGATGTGTTGTTGTTGTACTTAATCGTTTTTTATTATTTTTGAATTTTAGGGTTTCTTTATTCTTTTTCTGTTTTGTTCATTCTATGATACAAGGTGATAATCATGCTACTAGTTCAAAGGGACCGACTATTAAGACAAAAACCGGCTGGATTAATGTTAACTCATCGTTGTTGGTAGATGCGCCTATATTGAATAACACTAGTATCACTGAAATGACTCCTATGAATATTGATAGTGAGTTGATACAATATATGGAGGCTCATGATGATGGTAATTTTGGTCCAAGTACAAGTGATGCGAGTGTCCTAAATTCGGTGACTCAATCAGGTTCCACTCCTATAACTTTTGCGGATTTGTTTAATGATAAAACACCCAAGAAGACTGTGAAGATTTCTGAAATGAGGAACGAAAATTATGCAGCTGGTGCTAATGTCACCATTCCTTTGGAAGTATTTGATGAGGTAAGTGCTTGATTCGCTAATACGCTTTATGGTTATTTCATTGGTAAGCGACTTGCCTTTCCAATTGTTGAAAATTATGTTCGTAACACCTGGGCGAAATTTGGTTTGCAAAGGGTAATGCTCAATAGTGGATTTTTCCTATTTCAATTCGCATCTAAAGAAGGTATGGAAAGGGTGTTGGAAGAAGGTCTGTGGTTGATCCGATTAGTTCCTATATTTTTAATTATTTGGACGCCTAACTCCAAATTAACTAAGGATGAAATAACCCCGGCTCCTGTGTGGGTTAAGATCCAAAATATCCCGTTAGTTCCCTATTCTGAAGTTGGTCTTAGTCTTATTATGACGCAACTTGGACGTCTCATCATGCTTAATGTAGATACTATTTCAATGTATCTCAAATCTTGGGGCCATAATTCTTATGTGTGTGCCCTTGTGGAAGTGTCATCTAGGATAGCCTTGCTTGATTTACTTGTTGTTGCGATTCGATATCCTAATGGATCTGGTCATTCATTGGAATAACTTGACATTGAATATGGATGGAAGCCGCCAATATGTAAAACATGTAAAATCTTTGACCATAATGATGAGGGCCATCCTAAGAAAGTAAAACCAGTTGAGAAACCGTTGGCTAATGATGATGGGTTCATTGATGTAAAATAGGAAGAAAGGAAAAAGTAAGCAAACTGGTAAGAATCGACTTGCGGATGTAATTCACTTGCAAAAGCCAAAGGTTGTGTATCAATATAGGCAGGTTACTAAGAACAATAATGGGGAGCATCGTTGAATGATGTAATAATGAAGGAGCATCATCTTCTCAACCTCATGTTCAAATGAATTCCCCAAAGGCTAATAACATGAACAATAAGAACAATAACATAGTGCATGATATTAACCTTTTTGAGTTGCAAAATTGTTTTGATATGCTTAAGGGGCAAGATTCTGTGTTGGAACGTGTGATTGATCAAACATGTGTTCCCGATAGTAATATTGCCATGGACGGTTATAGTAGTACTAGTACTATTCCAATTGTTGAGAAAATTGGCAAGCTTGAAAAAATAATTATTGATGAGAAAGTTACTCTTTTGGATGATGTTGATGGTAAACCTATTAAAAAGGTTGATTATCTGGGTGATCATGATGATGAAGATCAGCTTGTGAGTGACTGATGTATTATCGTTATGTATAGGTAATTATTGTTATAAAGTTTTACTATTTACATTTTGCCGACTTTACCTCACAAACACTAACTGGCAGTTACCCAATCGATAATAGGCTAGTTGGTAAGTAAGGTGCCGATCACTAAGAGTGGAACATTAATACTTTAAATCTATTAGTATTTTAATTCTACAAGTTATTCTAATTAAACTTAATCTAATGTAGCGAAGGGGTTTAAGCCTGAGAGACTGGCACGTGGTTTAGATTTAATAAAAACTGTAAATGCAATGAGACAAAATAACACACACAAGCTGAAACATAGAAAAAAAGAAGAGGTCAATCCGATAGTAAGGAAAATGTATTAGCCATTGTTTAGTCATATAAGATGTTTGATAAGTCTAAGACCTGTAGTGATGGTACTCATAACCTGGCGTGGTCTGTCCTAAATCTAGGCATCCCTAGACTCTGGATTTTTGTATTAAGTATTTTTCAACAGATCTAATCCTGTCATGATTAGTTGAAATCTGCATAAAGCTACTTAATGATTATCAATTTATCATTTATCCCTTCTAGGGCTTACATTAACATCTAAAACAATATCAATAATGTAATAAATGTAATCAAACACAAGCCTAAGCTGCCTATCTAATTAGAACAAATCAAAACATCAAATAATCATTAAACATGGCTAATGCCTACATATATTAGCCCATAATCTAAGTCATAATACAAACATATTCAGAAAGATTCAAGTATAAATCAAAAGAGAAAAATATGCTAACCGAACAATTAAAGTGTACTAAAATGAATTAAGTGAATTCTCCTATGTAATTATGCACTAGCAGGACCTTCTTGGTCTTCTTTATGTCTCTGGTCTCGTACATGGTGGTTATGTGCTCTCTAAAACCGAATGTCGGGTCTTCTACTTATAGTTTCTAGAAATAGGGTCGATACGGCGTATTGGGTTATTCGATAGGGCGTATCAAGGTACTTCGCGTGGGATCCAAGATTATTATATTATGGAATATTTGTACACCACCTTGCTGATATAGCGTTCATAGAAATACATACGGCGTATCAAGTCTTCTTATCTTGGAAATATGGTGAAGTCTTTGAGATGGATATAGCGTATGTTGTTGACATCATACGGCGTATCAAGACTAAAAGACGCCCGTTATTCATGTTGACCAAAGTTTCATATATGGCGTATCTAATAACTGGATACAACATATTCTTCAAAGTTAGGCAATGGTATTTATAATCATCCCAGTCTTGTTATACGGCGTATCTGTCTAGAATGATACGGCGTATTTTTGTCTGTTTTGTGGACTTTCTCGAACTTGAACAATTTTGCATCAAAACATGTCCATAGTAGCTAACTATCACCAATTGCTTGTAAATATCTGAAATAGAAACATTTAAGCGATTTAATATCAAATCTTATATAAAACAATATAAAACAAGCAATATACATAGGATAAATGATGCTAATGTTATTTGATGTCATCGGTGACTTGAAAGAGAAGGAGCAAGATGCGGCTTCTAAGCCCACTATTCCTTCCTCTACTTGTACTTTTTCAACTAAGGTGGGCAACCCATTCTCTAAGGTGGGTAATGTGGATGTTTCTGATAGCAACGATGATGAAGTTTTGGGATATCCTAATGGGACTAATTATTTTGGTAGTGAAGGGAGCGAGAAGAGTCTTTTGGAGCAATGTAAAGATTATACATGCGACTACAATGATTATGAATATGATTACTTTGATGATTGTGGTCTATCAGCAACCTAATTAAAGGCTGCTGCGATTCATGACATTAGACTTGGATAGGTTGCTTTTTCTTTGTTTAGCATTAGGTTGATGTTGCTTTGTTTATGCTTGTTTTTGTTTTGGTTTTCTAGTTGGGTGTAGCTAGTGGATCATTTATGGCCTATCATGAATGATTTTTACTGGGTTGAGGGCCCTTTACCCAAGAAATACTAAAGTTGTTAAGCGGGTGACTGTGGAATCAGGTTCTACGATTAGTACTTCAATGGATGTCCAAGATGGTGATTCGGAAAGTGAGGTTGACGAGTATGATAATGAGACTACTCAATTTATGGCTTCTTCGTACAAGCGACATGGTAGCCGAACTAACGATCCGAGTCTAAGTGAACTTGATGAGTATTACTTGTAAAATGGATATGAAGATGTGGTATCAGACTTAAGGAACAAATAACTTGCATTTTGTGATATGTTCGATATCCCTCTCCAAGGGCCGATTAGACGCTAGGTTATTGTAGCAACTGACACTTTTAAGTTAATACTTAACTATAAACTTGAACGTTTTATACTAAACACGTGAATACTTGAGTTTACGTATAACCACTAGGTTATTCCACGTCTAACGAGAAACAACTTTGCCGATGTGTTATTTTTTTCTATATTATTTTAACCTAGTTTTACTATTTATATTTTGCCGAACTAACCTATAGACTAACACTAATAGGCAGTGTACCCGGTCAGTTATAGCTAGTGATTAGTAAGCACGAGTTGTTTGTTAAAGTTAATTACTTAAATGCTAAGCCTAAAGGTATTTTAGCTACTAAATAACCTAAACTATAATGCAAAGGGTAGTACCGCCTGAGAGACTGGCATGAGTTTGGTTACTAATTATCTAATAAAGCAAATAAACTATTAAACTAATTAACACAAAACAAGTGATAGAAGGGAAGGTCTAAATCAAAATTAGGAAGAACGTGCTAGCCAAGTTCAATCAACCAAATATTAGTGATATGTCTTATTAGTGCAATGTTTATTAACTTATACCCGTTGGTGATTCATGAATGTAAACTAGGTGGTTCTTCTCCCTAAATCCTATGTTAACAAAGTGTTAATCTAGTCACAATTAACGAAGCCTGCTTAATGTCCTGCAACTATTATTTATAATTTATCTATGTGACACAAGCCTAACCTAAAATTCTACGAGTTTTACCAACTTACTTGCCTTAATCTTGTAATTATCTAACCTAGAGGCATTACGCGCACTAGTCTTAATAGTGGAATTTGCTAAGGGACTCTTCTAGACGCGTATTACTAAGCTAGGAGATTGAGATGGTTTTCCCTACATTCAACTATTATGATACGGATCTAAGGTTTTTAATTCAAATAACCACAATTAATGTGGCGTTTCAGCCACATTCCATTGGTCTTTAAACAGTTTTTAGTTAATATATTTTACCAGGGTGGAAGTTCCCTTTTACAAAAAAAAAATATAAATAATATCCAACGAGATAAACTAATAAACGATGTAAAACATATAAAAAACACATGATCTTCATAAACTTGGCTAACACATAAGGGTGTTAGCCCATAATCTCAGTAACAAAGTGCTTAAATATAACCAAATCTAATAAAGTATGAAACATAATGAAATCGATACGTTAACAAAATGATTAGGTGAAGAAACTATATTACAAAGAGTTCTCCTACTCAATGACATAGTTTATAGGACTTTCTTGGCTCCTAAAGTCATTTGGTAATTGAGCTTTGTGGTAAAAAATTATGTCTAATTCGTAACAAGGGTTTTATACTAATACCCTCTGGAATTAGGTTGATACGGTGTATTGATCTCCTCCAATACGGCGTATCGGTCTTGAATAGCCTAGGCCCTGCGATTAAAATATTTTAGAATGTGTACGAACCGCCAATGGATATGGCGTATTAGACCAAATGGATACTACAAAAATTGGGATTGAGTCGTGACGTTAAGTAACGAAGGAGATATGCCCCCGACAAGATAGGTTAAGTTTCTGATTTTTGACAACTTTGACATACTTGTGTATTTTTTATTTTATAAGATAATTGGTGTAGAAATGAGAAAAGAGGCTTACATTTTTGGAAAGTAGACTCAAAAACGATGAACCTAGGCTTTTGAACTGATGCGAGGATTACGGCCTCACAAAATGTTTTACTTCTGAAAGGATCTTGAGAAGCTTGCAATCCTCCAAGCAGTGGACCTGGTCGTTGTAGTGTAGTATAGGTATGTCCGGGGGATTGATCGTTCTATAGGGGAATAGCGTTGTTAGGTTGAAGTGTATGTCAATTTAAGCCTAATGGTGTGTGATGATTCTTTATTTTTTAAATTTATGAAAGCAGTAAAATCTCGGTTTAGAAGGAGTGGACGGAATTAATTGCTAGTCAACTAACCCAAAACTAATAATTAAACTAAAAAACATAAATAAAATAACAAGAAAATGAAAATGGTGGATTTCTTGTATTGAGACAAATGTGTTTACTTAGATTTAATTACTCTTTAGTTATCTCTTATTGACTCGATGAATGTCACACTGCAGTTATTTTAGTTGAAGCGTTGTATTCCTTAATACCAGTCGTGGGGGTGTGCGCAGCCTTCCCCAACACTATGAATATCAATTTATTCTTATGATGACATCTTTAGTATCCTATCAAAGAATCATTAACATTTACTCATGCATTAAAAACAATGAATAAAACCGTAGTGCACATCTGATTACGTTTTTTAAGACGTTTAAGCTTGTTACACAAATGAGGTCAGCCAGTTTTCTTAACCTAACGCGAGTCAATCAACTAAACAATAGAAAACTTATCAACAATCAATAACTAGGTTTCATTAGATCTAAGCAAACACTAATAAACTTAAGCTAGCATGTTAAAGGTAAGAAAAGATAAAAATATAATCAAACAATACATAGTCATATTGAATGATTAAAAGAAAACTTATCTTCAATTAAACATGGATGAAAAGAGGGTATGAGAACCCTTAAAATTCACTGAAATTCGTACTAGGGTTTGTCTCCAAAGTTGCACACTTAATAAATGAAAAATCAAAAACCATATATCGAATTACAAGGCTGAAGGCATCAGGTTATAAATCCTGACGCCGTCAGAACGCCACTATTAGGGTTTCGTCTTGTGTAATCCAACCTTCTGATGTCGTAATGTTCAATTGTCTTCTGGGCCATCTCTTTGTGATAACACCAGACGGCCTACTTCCAATTACACCTGACACGTCAGGTGTAAATCTTCCAAAGGTTCACTGGAGCGTTATGTATAATATTTTCCAGTCCTTTTATCTTCAAGTGAAGGCGTCAGCTAATAAATCCTGAAGCCGTCAGGTGCAATTCCAGACAGGTTTTCTTGACTTTATTGTTTTCTTCACTTTTGGGCCCAAAAACGTCCAAAATGCTCCATTTTCCAGAAATCATGTCCCAAGTACCTAAAATGAGAAAAGAAATGATTTGAGGCAATATTTGACCATATATTTATGATTTAGGGATTAAATGACCCCTTAAAAGCGTAACAAATAAATCCTTATCAAATACCCTAAACTTGGGATTTGCTTACCCTCAAGCAAATGAGCTTTTATACCGATAATTTACTGGTGGCAAGTCAATTGTCTTGGTCAATTACATATACAATGAGGCGTTACTAAGCCGAGACTCGACTCAACTTAAACTAACTACTAACTCTTTTTGTATTTTTTAAGACACTATTTGACTTTAACATAAATAAAATAAACGGATGGTAGCCTTTTTTTTTTTTTTTTTTTTTTTTTTTTTTTTTTTTTTTTTTTTTTTTTTTTGCTTATTCTTTTACTCTACCATCTAAAATAATACATCAAAGGGAGCTTGCATCCTCACTACACTTGAACTTTTACATACGTTACATATAACTATTCTAATGACCCGAATCAAGAAAATCAAAACACTTGAAATACTTTAAAACCGTTAACGTTTATAAGGGTTATGATTTCCCTTTTCACTTTGTAACGACTAGTACTTTTACACATGACTCCCAATCATACCAAAACTGCATGTACAAGATATGACTCGGCCTAGCAACCATGTAATCAATTAGACAATTAACTAAGCGTTTAAACATGTAACATCGCAGGGGTATACTAGGGGTATCGTGTACTAAAAATGAGTACATCGCAGGGGTGTGGGAAAATTATTTGACCAAGAAAGTCAATGTAATTATAATACATGTTTAAAACAAGGGTTATCCTAATGCCTGTTATCATATAGTAAATCCTAACTACTCGAACGTAATCTCACTAGCAGTCTCGGGATGCATCACTAACGCAAGTTCTAGAATCTAAGTACTACCGGTACACTCATAAGCATCCAAGATGAATGCTTTTTCCTAAAAATCTAAAAGCGAACCTCATATTTTGGGATGGAAATTTTTGAGTGGCACGGTTTTTGTGCTAGTTATATAATTCCTATCCATGAGATGCTTATTAAGACTAAAGTTTCGCTCCTGTATGTTGCAAAAAAATTTAAATTTGGTGCCAAAATTATCGTAACAATTATTTCTCTTAGTTTTATTACACATTTACTATTAAACAAAACAAACATCAAGTGGAGTTATAGTTTCTAAGTATCCCAATTTACCCTCCTTACACTTAAACTGAACATTGTCCTAAATGTTCCTAAATAAGTATTAAAGTAGAGATAAAAGAGAATGAAAGAAACTAATACTCCCCTGATTCGCTAGGTATGGATGGTGTGGTGACATGGTTAAATCTTCCTCCAAGAAAATGAACATGAAAGCTTCACTCCAGAAATATAAATCATCTTCCTGTCCTATATAACCTGTAAACAACTGAGAAAACAAACGCAAAAACCTCGCATAAAATCAACGGTAAATTCTATATAAAAATAAATCCTTGAAAGCAATGTAAGATATAATGCTTGCAAAAATAAATGTCTATAGGTTCCTGGTATTTAAAAATTAAGGATCTTATGAAATTATATAATTTTTAGCAGTAAAAAAAAACCTGAAAATTTTTACAGGAATAACACCTGACGTCGTCAGGTTATAATTCTTGACACCATCAGGAGTAACCTGACAAAATTCTTTATATTTTGTTTATGGAAAATTTCTGTAAAAATCTAAGTTTTATAACCTGGAAATCCTGTAGAACATTCATTGTGACTCAATACAAGCATTTGACTCTAACAAACACAAATATATATATATATATATATATATATATATATATATATATATATATATATATATATATATATATATATATATATATATATATATATATATATATGCCAATCTTTAATTGTCATTGTTCATGCTCAATCGGTTCTCAAAAATGAATATGATCTTTTCTACACTTATCATTTTGCAAAATACTTTTATATGTAATTAAGACGAGGTTAAAGGCAAAATAAAACATTTTCACAATTTTTATTATACATGAACAACAAACAAAAAGAAATAGAGCATATATATAAAATCAAAAAAAAAAAAAAAAAAAAAAGCTTGGTTACCTCCGAAGAAGCTTTTTTATTTATTAACGAGTCTTGTAGCTAGACTCAAAATCATTCCCTACCTTGTGTCACTTATGCTCGCAAACCTAAGTGTGAGCCATCTAATTGTTGCCTCATCTTTATTATATTCATCATTAAGCTCTAAACATCCACGATAGTACCTCTTATTCTTTTCATGGGGATATTTGAGTCCTTTCCTTTAGTTATTCTCACTCAATAAATTGAGAGGGGGAAGTCTATTACATGCCTCAATTGAATAATTCTTAAATCTAAGGTGCGAGTGGGGCATTTGGTAGAAAAATCCTCATCTCCGCCCGAGAAAGTAATCAATCTATCCATAAGTTTTCAGCAAGCTTGGTTAGCCTTTTAAAAGGTTTTCCAAATATAACTTGGGTTAGTTTGTCATAAATAAATTCTCCTAAGTTCTCCATAACCATAAAATCAACCAAATACACAAAACTTCCTACAAATACGTGCAATGGTTCAACCCTAGCAACAATATTAACTCCTTGGTATTCTAACTCATTTACCATTATCTTATTATAATTAGCACGAGAGATTATGTTCATAGGTAAAGATGAGCTAAGGTAAGCATCAAAGCTCATATACTTGATTTTACAAGGAAATTGCATGCTAAAGAGGCTATCCTTCTCGATTTTTGTCCTAGGGTCAACATACTTAAGAGGATCCACCTCCTCTTCCTGTCTAACCTCATCAATCACATCACCGTCACCTAAGTTCTCATCGGAATCCAAATAGTAAAAAGGGTCATTTTCATGGTCAGTGTCGTGGTCAGACTCATCCATATCAGAATTATTGCCAAAGTGATGGTCGGGTGAAAGTTCTGGTGGATTTTTGTTTTCCATAACGGGGATAGGAATGGGTAGTTGGAAATTTCTACAACGAAAAACACGGATAACTGGAATCAAGCGATTAATATTATGGTTGTTCATTGAGAATTTTTTTTACAAACAAAAGCACGAAGAAAATAAAGATCTCACTTGATAGGAATCTTGTGAGTAGACCTAAATGAAATATAAATCAAACCTAAGAAATAACTATTCCCAGGTAATGATGCCAAAAACTTGATGCGAGGATTGCGGCCTGACAAAAGGTTTTACTTTTCAAGGGATCTTGAGAAGCTTGCAATCTTCCAGGCAGTGTAACTGGTCGTTGTAGTGTAGTATAGGTATGTCCAGGGGATTGATCGTTCTCTAGGGGAATAGTGTCGTTAGGTTGAAGTGTATGTCAATTTAAGCCTAAAGGTGAGGGATGATTCTTTTTGTATTTTTTTATGTTTATGAAAGCAGTAAAGTCTCGATTTTGAAAGAGTGAGTGGAATTAGCTGCTAGTCAACTAACCAAAAACTAATAATTAAACTTAAAAACAGAAATAAAATAACAATAAAATAAAAATGGTGGACTTCTTATAATGAGACAAATGTGTTTACTTAGATTTAATTACTCTCTAGTTATCTCAATAGTACAAATTTGGGATTTCGTCACACATGCTGTTTTTTGAACAGTCACACAGTCAGATATTTATGTGACTAAATGTACTAGAATAAAATAAACAGCCACACTTGATCCGACTTGTATGACCTTTTTGGAATTTCATTGTCATACATTTGAATATTTATGTGACTACAGGTAACTAGTAAATTTTTTTATTATTATTTAGTCACTAATAATTTGACACGTGTGACAGATACAAATAAGTTTGAAACTTTAGTCACACTATATATATACATATGTGACAAATATATGTCACACAATTGAACAATTAAACTGTGTGACCAAAATCCATATATGGTCACATGAAATAATTGTGTATGTGGCTAAATTATATACTCAAGTTTGTCACACATTATTTAAAAGTGACTAAATCATATAGTCAAGTTTGTTACACATTATTTAAAAGTGACTAATTAAATGTGCGTCATTTGGTTTTTCCAAAAAATAATAATTTCCTCTTCAACTTTTCACAAGCCCGCCTAAATTTTTCTCTAAAATCGCCTAAATTTTTCCCGAAATTTTCAAATTGCCCTCCTGAGATGCAAGTTGAGGCTATTCCGCAAGCACTTGAAGGTATTGTTATCTCATATACTATTCTTTGTTACATTTTCTTGCTGTTTGTTAACATGATTATTTTTAACTATTCTGCGACTTTGGATTTTGCTGATTTTATATGTGTTTGTATTTGATGATATTTAGGGAAGGACTATAATTCAGTCTAATAATTCAGCATCACTGGTTTTGTATCGTGTAAATATGGGAGAAATGATGGAAGGTGAAGGTGAGGTTATGTTTGGTTTGGTGGCGAGTGGTGGGAGGAATGGTGAGAATGTTACGAGTGTTTATTCGTGGTGGGTGGAAGTTAAGGATGTGCCGAAATGGATGCATTTGGTAGCGGCTGATCCGCATGATTATGTGAATGTGGGGAGGGATGAGAAGGAGGAGAAGGAGAAGAAGCGATGTTTTTTCTCAGGGTTTGTGTTTCATGTGGCGTGTGGTGTGTTGGTGGTGTTGGTTTTGCATACTGTGTGGCGGATGTTTGTTAGGGATGGAGAGAAGGGTAAAGGGGAGGGTTCTATTTGCGGAGGTGATTTTATGTATGAGAAGATTGTTGTGGCTAAATCGAAGGATTTGGAAAGTGGCGTGAAGAAGTAGAGACAACAAGTCAAGAGGGCGGGATATGGTATGGTACGTTAATTGGCCGGTGTTTGTTGATGTTGAATTTGTTAACTGTGGCATGTGTTACGTTTCTAAATGTTTTGGACTAGTAGGATTTGGATTAGTATTGTTGCAAGGCATTAATGATATCATGTGTTGTAAGGAACTTGTTTTTCTGAACGTTAACAAAAGTCTGATGTTTCGTTTTGGGTCACTTTTATCATGCTGAGATATTGCTGTCGTAACTAATCATTGACCCTTGGTGCTACACGTAGTTTTCTAGTTGCAGGCTATTAACATCTTGTTTATTGTTTGAGATTTTCTTAGTCTTAGAAATTTTAGAAGCATGTTTTTCTCAGTTTGGTTCATGTGCATAGTCCATTGACTTGTAATACATAGATGTAATTGCGGATGGAAAGTTTATTGATGTAATCTATATACATTTAAAAACGCAATACCTAATTAATGTATCAGATTATATATCAGCAGATGTATCTGATCAATATTGTGTACAAAATTTCTTACATATAATATTTGATTGAATAATGAATACACACATATATAGGCACACACAAATTAGGAGAAGCAAAAGAGTGTAAGTATGTGGTTAGGCAAATCGTTCACTATTTGGTTCATTATGGTTCTAGCCACCAAGTCAAGTTTGTACACTGGGTTTGAGTCCTCAACCCAGTGAGTTCGCATCAGGCAAAAACGACTACACTAAGGCTGGGTTCTTAAACCAGTCTGAAATTATTGTGCTTTATGTGGGAAAATGAAGATTGTAACGACAAGTGTTTATCGACTTGCAGCAGGACTGGATGGAGGGGTGGACCAGGTACATCAAAGCATTGCACTTAGAAAGAGACCTGACATTATTGTAAGCATACATTTCGATGATCTTTATTGCGCATGTTTTTGGTCATTTACTCATATATAACGTCGTCGTCTTATATTAATTCTACTTGATGCAGGTTGCAACACCTGGACGTCTCTTGGATCATTTATCTAATACTAAATGGTTTTCTCTTGGCACAATAAAATACTTGGTAAAAGTTTATATAAATTCTTCCTTTTTCGTGATCTTGGTGACTATATTTTTTGTAATTTGAACCTTATCATTCTTGGCATAAGCGGAGGATATATTTGTTCTCTGCTACAATGACTCAAAAGGTATGGAATCTTATTGCAACTTGAAATCGCGCAAAAATTGTATAATTATTAATTACCTTCAAAAGACACATCCAAACACACCGCTGATATAATATGTTTCTCTTGAGTGATTCAGTTGCCACACATGTTGCCATCTGAGGAAGCATTCGTTGCTGCTGTTTCTGCCCTCAGTATTGAAAACAAAGATGGGTTGTTGTATATGATGGTAACAGTATCTTCAGTGCAGCCCGAGTCTGATAGTAAGTTAACAGTTCCTTAACTTTTATGACTTGTGTAACCATATTAATAATTTGCTGATGTGGCAAATCCTGTTTTAGGATGTTTAGAGTATTTGGACATGATTGAGTATGGGTATTAGACGGATGACTACGCAGATGGCGTATGTCAGGATTTGTTGTTGAATCTAGTGCTTCTAGCGATGCGATATTGAAAGCTAGTGTTGCAAGTGAAGCTATAGAAAAGTATACCAGGGGCAGCCTGTAAGTTTTTAAATTAGTAATGTTTCATTTTTCTTAATACATAGTTTGCTTACACTGTTCTTAAGTGCTTTTTGGATATGAGTTTTGAAAGTGATTATGTGATTTTGAGTTCTTGAAATTAGATTTTCAGCTGTAATAAAATCCAGTTGTAGGAGATACTTTTTGGATGAAATTTTGCTGTTTGAAGTTAATTAGAGGATCTGTTTGAGTGTGGCATATTTTGAAATTTTAGATATCAATTTATAAACTGGTCAAAATGGCAAATTTTAGTTATTAGTCCAAAAAGGAGAATGCAACACTACAACACCATGTAAAGTTGTGAAAAGAAATCGTTGCTATTTTCTTATAATGGGTTAAGAAGAGCTACAATAAGATGAGAAGTTCTGTTCTAAATGTGAATGTACATGTTTGCTATTAGGTGTTTATTTGGTTAAGGCAAAAATATTGAGTATATAGATTGTCTAAAAAACTAAGCATGCAACTTCCATTATTAACAGGTTACTCAGCTATTTGGTGAAAGGTACCGGATATATGAACTGCATGGTGTAAACGATCAACTTTCTGCTCGTTTTGTTCTACAACTGCAACAAAATGGGCAAGGAGAAGAGATTGGCAAGGGTCGTGTGCACCAAGCAAGTTGTGTATGGTTTGGGACCAACCTTGATGAATCTGGCTCGTGTTGGATAAATGGGCCAAGCTTCAATAACCATGTGGTGCTACCTCTGCTTCTTCAGGTGTCAATTTCTAAAAATGTGCCAAGTACTGTTAGTACCAAGGTAAGACTACTCGAAGTTAATACTGCTAGTGTATTAGTTACAACTATTAGTTATAACTTAGTACTGTTAGTTCATATAGTTAGGACTCCTTGGTGTATAAAAAGAGGTCCAATTTTATATTTGGTTCAGTTATATACATTCTAATTTTATTGTATTTGAATTTGTTTTGATATATATATATATATATATATATATATATTTGAATTTGCTTTCATAGATATTGATTTATTAAATGTGACTAAAAGATGCATATAGTCACACTTATTAATACTTTTGGTCGTGACTAAATATTACAAAAGGCCACACAAAAAAAAATTCATGTGGCAATTGGATGATCAATAGCCACACAAAATATACATTTTATTCACCTTAAACATCATATGGTCACACTTATTAACATTTTTGGTCACTTTTTGCTTAATTGTGTGTGACTAAATACTAAAAACAAACATGCTTTGTGTGACTAAATATTACAAAAGGCCACACAAACTAAAAATTCATGTGACTATTGGATGAACAATAGTCACACAAAATACACATTTTTTTATTTTAAATAGCATATGGTCACACTTATTAACACTTTTAGCCACTTTTTGCTTAATTATATGTGACTAACTCCAAAAAAACAACACCCATTGTGTGACTAAATTATCACAAACGTCACATTTATTATATATTCATGTGGCCATAGGACGGAAATAGTCACACAAAATACACATTTACCTGAATAAATCATCTCAAATTTCACATATATTATATATTTATGTGGCCAAAGGACGAACAATAGTTACTCTCAAAAAACATTCATGTGACTATAAAGTATTTACGGTCACACATACTGATTAATCCAACAAAACTTGTGCATAATTTGTCACACATATTCGGGTTTTGGTCACTCTTTTTCAATGACAATGGTCACGAACTCAACAATGTCACCATATGCCACCTACAGTGGCGGGACCTATGGTGACACACAACAAAAAAAACGTGTGTGACTATATACATATCGTCACACATTTTTGGCGTGACCAATACAACTTTTTGTACCAGTGTCTCTTATTGACTCGTTGAATGTCACAGTTGTAGTAACCCACTAACTTCCCCACTAAGCCTCCTGCAGGTTAGCTATGCCTCACTAACTTAACTTAGGCCCTCAATAAGAATCCTCTAAGATTATAAATACCTATATCATTTTCCAGAGTAAATTTTTTGCTTCATTACATCACTATTACCCGTATGACTCTTAGACCTACTCACGTATCCACCTATCCACAACACCACTATGTTTACCTCCTGTAAACATCCAGGTATGTCAATTCTAGGTCATAAACACTAATACGCTATGTAATCTATCACTCTAGGATACTATATCTATTAGAAACCCTAACAAAACCCTAATTGCACCCTATGTGTTTAGGGTTATCTTTAAAACTCTAATTGCTTATCTGAACTAGTTTGAAAGTGTTCAAGGTTTAGCTATAAGTTACTATAATAACTTTAGGATATCTTATACTCCATAGACCATAGTAAAACTCTCTAGAACTTAGGTACAATTTCCTTAAGCGCAAAACCATAACTAGGGTTTACAAATCCCAAAACTAGGTCAAACCTTCCCAAAACTTTTCTATAAGCTACTACCACTTAGTATACGCCTCCCAAGACTTAATCTTAGTCACTAAACACTCATAGGACCCTAATCTAGGCACTAAACCTTAGTCTAGACCTTAATCTTGCACTAAACAAAACTAGGTCTAAACTAAACCAAAACTAGTTAAAACTTAACCAAAGCACCTCAAGCTCCTCAACCAAGCACCCTAGTAGCTTAAGCATCTCAAGTAGGCACCCTAGCACCACCCAAGCTAGCACACAAGGTGGTGGATCACCACCTTGTCACCTACTTGTGGCGCGACTACTTCACCACCACAAACCACCCCTAGCAGCCCCTAAGCTAGTAATAGCTCTTCTTTGTCACCCCTTAGGTCCTCCATGTCATGTACTAGCTTCCATGAGACAACCCTCCTCCTCGCTACCTCTCCTCCCTTTTCTTGCTCGGTAATCCAAACGCACCCTATAAATACTCACCAAACCTCTCCATTTCACTTCACACCTTCCTCTCTTCTCTACTTCACTTACTAAGTCCCTATAACCCATAGGAGTCGAGTAGAATAGCCTTGGTACTTGTCGAGTTGCATTTCTAGTCGAACAAACCCTAGTTGTCATGTTAAGCCTTCCACTACCTAGGTAAGCCTAAACTTTGATCCTAATAGTCTTAGTACTGACCTAGGTTAGATATAGGAAGCCTTATAACCCTTACATGAGCCTTGATCATTTCCTTTTGAAGTTTTCATTTAGAAACCCTAATTTTAGAAAAATATGAGTTTATATGCTAAATTGCCTTAACATGTGCTATAATCTAATTTAGGAGACTTAGTTAAGTATATATTAGTTAAACATAAGCTAGGAAACTCTTTTGTTTCATTAAAATACAGTTTACATGAAATTAGGACTAGTTTTGCAATAGTTTTCATGCATAGGGGTATATATGGTAAATTTATGAAAATACTAAGTCTAAGGACTATTTTTGACATAACTTAGAAGTATAAACTATAAGGACCCTTTTGCAAAGTTTTTTTGAAACAAATAAGGACTAGTTTTGCAAATATTATTAAGTTAAGGGTATAAATGGTAAATATATAATGTTAGTATAGTTTAGGGACTATTTCTGCTATTTCTCTAAAATATATAAGTATAGGGACTAGTTATGTGAAGTATAGATAGTTAAATACTTAATATATAAGTTTAGGGTAGAAATTGTAAATATCTTAAACTTGAAGGGTATAAACAGACTATTTTCATTTAAATAAAAAAAAAAACTATTTTTACTTAAAATATAACACAATAGTATGGAGCTTCATGTGAGGAGTTTCATTTGGGTAATCGTTTTGACGAGTTTGCTGGGTTTACGAATTAAAGTGCCCTGACTCCTCAAACGTTTACTACATGACTTCTGAATTATGATGGCCCGAACGGTGTTATGTATATTTAAATGCTAATAACAGCATAACTCAATAGTAGGGAGCTTTGTGTGAGGAGTTATATACTTCTAGAAACCCTAAGAGTAATTACTTGAAAACCTAGAAACTAAGGACTTGACATACACACACCTACACTACCCCCATGATACGTGAGTCAGCCGTCTAAACCCCTATATCACTTGCCTTAGACCCAGGTGAGTTTTCATAGCCTCACTTTTAAATGCTTTACAAAACCCTGTGAGGGGGATACATGCTTTAAACCGAATACAAGTCTTTTTCTTTGGTTGTTGCACGAGTGTTACATTTTTCCACCATAACATAACTAAAATTCATAAACCATAATCAATTGCGAGTGAACGCGAGTATAGTTGATAGATCTATTAGAGTTTGACAACTCCCGTTGGTTTGCCCTAGCCGGGCCACCAATAAGTACTATACTTGAAACCCCTAAGGATTAACTTTGGCAAGTTATCCTTCTTTTCCCCTCATGGTTTGGTCTGCAGACCCCATGACCTGGACTGTTAACGTGCGGTTTTATGAGCTTAGTGCAACATACCCTTTACTTACATAACTTTTTCTACTAGGTTTAAACTGAACCCTGTGGAGCTAGTATTCGCTCTATCTCTATTTAAACCTATGAATCTCATTCAACCTTAGTGTTGACCTTTAAGCATCTTATCCTAGGTATATAAACCCTTTAGGAACCCATGGCACGGAGTGACACTAGACACGAGGACATCCAAACTAGTTATCATTCACCTACTAATAACATAAACAAAACGTATCTTAGGGACCTCTCTTTTGGTAAAAGTATAACTTTACTATAAAACTCTGATAAAATAAATGAATGATAACTCCTTTTTCAAAAACATCTCTTTTCGAGTCGTTTTCTATACCATGTCTTTGTTCCAAAATGTAATATCCCAGATCTATATATTCCGCCGTGATCTGTCAAAAATGGGGGTGTTACAACAGTGCAGTTGTTTTAGTTGAAGCGTTGTATTCCTTAATACTAGTCATGGGGGTGTGCACAACCATCCTCAACTCTATGAATATCAATTTCTTCATATGACGACACGTTTAGTATCCTATTATAGAATCATTAACATTTACTCATGCATTAAATATAACGAATAAAACCATAGTGCACATCTGATTACGTTTTTTAAGACGTTCAAGCTTGTTACACAAAGGAGGTCAGCCAGTTTTCTTAACCTAACGCGAGTCAATCAACTAAACAGTTGACAACTTATCAACAATCAATAACTATGTTTCATTAGATCTAAGCAAACACTAATAAACTTAAGCTAGCATGTTAAAGGGAAGAAAAGATAAACAAATAATCAAAATACCCTAAAAAAACCTCCCTTGCTTTGGCGAATCTGACGACTCCCTAATGAATCAATCCTAAACCTTTATTGTTTTTTAATCTTACTCCACTAGTTCCTCATACTAATTTATTAGTTTTAAGGATATATTGTGGGTGGATTGATTACTTTAATTGTTTATTGGTCTACTGTTATATCGTGGGTCGATTTGTTTATCGCTAAATATATGATTGCATGCTTCTGATCTAATTATCTTATATTTTAATCGATCACATATATTAACTTCGTACTTTGTTATTAGATCTTCATTGTTATATCATGGGTTGGTGCATGTTTTTATCTCATATTCTGGATTTGTGTTTGTTTTGAGGGTCATGTGAAGTACAACAATGTGAATTCTATATGAGTAGTAAATGGAACAAGGGTTTTTAAATGCTAAAGGGAGTGGCAGTGGTAGTAGGGTGAAGGAGAAACGTGGTTCAGCTGATGATGATCAAGGGCCTACTATTACCGATTGGACTGCCGATGATGTTGATGTTAACATGTCTACACAAATGGATAGGAATGTTCGTAATGTGAACATCTTGGATACCAGTAAGGTGGGGGCAACAACTGATCATGTGTTACAACCTGGTATATATGAGTGCTTCTAATACGGTTCATAAGGGACATAGTCAATTGAAGATGCCAAATATTAGTACCCAACCAGGTTCTTGTCATGTGTCGTTTGCGGATATGCTTAAGGATAAAACTCCAAAGAAGGTTGTGAGGATTTCGGAGATGATAAACAATAATTGTGTGGCTGGTGCGAATGTTACCATTCCTTTGGAAGTTGTCGATGAGGTTAGTTCTCGTTTTGCGAATACTCTTTATGGCTACTTCATTGGTAAGAGACTTGCGTTTCCGATCATTGAAAATTATGTCAGGAATACTTGGACTAAGTTTGGTTTGCAACGGGTAATGCTTAATAATGGTTTTTTTTATGTTTCAATTTGCAACCAAAGAGGGTATGGAGAGGGTGCTGGAAGAAGGGCCATGGTTGATATGATTAGTGCCTATTTTTTTTTTTGAATATATGGACTCCTAACTCGAAACTTACTAAAGATGATATCACTTCAGCACCTGTTTGGGTGAAAATCCATAATATTCCGGGTGTTGCGTATTCTGAGATTGGTCTTAGTTTAATAACAACGCAAATTGGTCATCCTATTATGTTGGATTCATACACGAGTTCAATGTGCCTTAACTCGTGGGGTCGAAATTCTTATGCTCTGGCTCTAGTGGAAGTAATCCAATGTGCCTTAACTCATGGGGTCGAAATTCATATGCTCGGGTTCTAGTGGAAGTATCTGCTAAGGAAGCATTACTTGACTCTCTTGTTGTTGCCATCCCGTACCCCAATGGATTTGGTCATTCTAGGGAAAAATTAGAGATTAAATATGAGTTGAAGCCGCCTAGATGTGAGACATGTAAAGTCTTTGATCACAATGATGATGGATGTCCCAAAAGAGTGAAACCGGTTGTGCAAGATAAATCTTTGGTTGATGAAGAGGGTTTCGTTGAAGCTTATAAGAAGAATGGTAAAGGTAAGTGGTATGTGTTAATTCACATACCTTTTCATAGTCAAATACCGACCCAAATAGAATAATTATGCTAACAAATGCCAAAGAATTGTGTGTTTTATGTTTGTGAACGTGCAGGTAAGGATATTTCACAAAATAACGAAAAACAAGCAAAAACCCGGCAATAACGAGCATGAGAGTGGAATGAGTCAGAAAGTCAAGCTGGAATCAGAGTTGAGCTTAAAAATTCCTCAGAGTTTGTAGATGCACAAGAATAACCCTTGAGATGAAAGTTTGAGGAAATGTCAGAATTGGTCCCTATACTTTTCAGAATTGACAAATTTGGTCCCTCATGATAATTTTCAAGATAAATCAAAGTCAGCCCTCAAAGAATCTAAGATGGACAGAAATAGCCCTTGGATTATATTTTGTAAAATTACAGCTTTGGTCCTTGGATTTTTAGTAAACTACAAAATTGATCCTTGAAAGCAAAAATATGAAAATAAACATAACCAAGTCCAATCCATTTAAAAGTTCACCAAGTCCAAATCATATCAAAAGCCCAACTACCACTACCCAAGCCCAAGTCAGGGTCAAATCGTCAAAGTCAGGGTCAAAGGTCAAATTTAGTCAAACAAACATATAAATATTAACCCCGCCCCATATTCACCCCCAATTCATTTTAACCCAGGTCTCCATAAACCCTAGGTTACTGTTATGGTTGAAATTACCACAATTAAGGGTAGTACGGTCAAATCAAGTACATTTCTAGAAGAATTGGATGATGTCAGAGTGTGTCAGACGCGAAGAAGCACAGATAAGGACACTTGGCGGGCTATTATTGGGTGGAACGCGTCACCAAAGATGATCTGAGGGCTGATATTGAAGAGGCAATGATTGGAAATGATCTAAGGGTGCTCAGAGGCTATCAAGAAGCACAGGTCACACAGATTGCCAGCTTGGCAATCCGAGACCCCAACCTCACTCTCTTCCTATAAATAGGACTAGTTATTAGCTTAGATGGTGAGTAGTTTTTAGGCAGCGAAGCTCTGCCAATTTAGTTTCTCAAATTGTATTTAGATTAGTCTAGTGTAATTGTACTCAAACTAGTTTTTAATAAAATTTTTGTTTTACTCTTATTATTGTTAGTTAATTGTTAATCTCTTATTGTTTTAAGCTTTTATATCTTTAATTCTTAGTTAAATTTCAGTTACTTTTATAACTTAAATTTCAATCATCTTTAAATTCAGTCATAGTTTTATTCAAAAACATAAAAAAACCAGAAAATTATGAAAAAAATAAAATAAAATAAGTTTCAATTTGGTTTTAATAAGCTTTAAATAAGCTGAATTAGTTTATATACAATCTATTCAAGCTTTGTAGTTGGTTTTAGATCTATTTTTTTTCCAATTTTCTCTAGTTACTTTGTCAGTCAACAAAAGTCAAAAGGTGGTGATCTATTGGTTCCTCTGGTGATTATGGCAGTCTAAAGTGAGATTTGGATGCACTTAGCCTGTCTAAAGACAGGCAAGCTCAGTGAGTCCCCCTCTGTTCATGCTGAGGGGGAATTATTTGGTAAAATCTATTTTACTAATCTCTATTTGTAGCAATTGTAGTGACTGATTTAGATTATATAGTTGAATTAGTTATTGTTGTTACATAGTTTAGATCTGTGATAGTGTAGTAGTTACTGTTTATTTGGTCTCTTTTGATCTTGATTTAGTAGAATTGTAAGTGTTTGTGCTTGGTTATTTCATCTGTGTTGATCATTCTACTTAATTTCTTCTCATATAGTAGATTTGTGATTCATGGTTATTGAGGTTCGTTGTTATAGTTACTGATAATCTAGCTTATATTTGAGACTTAGTTTGATCAAAATTAAGGTTGATAATAATCTTTAATTGTGATTTGTAGAGTAACTGTGCACTTATAGGGGTGTTTGGATTAATAGTTTTGAGTGTGATCTTGTTGATATTCTGCTAATTTCCCTGTGAAAACAGTTGGTATTAGGCTACATTAGGCTAGTTAGGACATAAATTTAGTAGGTAATAAGCTAATAGTCAAAATGGTCATTACTTCTCTTTTATGCATTGCATACTTCATTGACTGCTCATGTAACTGAGATCATTTGATGTCTGTTAAGATTGTTTATGTGAATTTGGAGCTTAAACTTGTTCAACATACATTCAGTGATAGATTTAGGTTAGTATAATTCACTTTTGTCAAACCTGTTTACAAAATTCATAAGTCAACAACACTTTAGTGTAAACAGTTTTTCTTTGCTGAATTAGGGAATTTTTAGAGGTTAATTAGTGAGTTAGAGTTAGGGATTTTGGAATTTTTAGGATCTCAGCTTGGTAAACTAGCATTTTCCCCTTTTTGCTTCTACTATAGTGCTTTTTAGGACAGCTTATTCAGGGCTGAATTTGTAGTTGTTTAACTAGTTCTACTGAATTCAAATATTAGCCTGCTATTGTGATTTGAGACTTGGATCCTAGTTACTGTGTATCACTGAAGTTGATAGCAGTATACTTTAGTTAGTAACTTGATTCCTATTAATCTGGCTTATCATCTTAAGCTACTGCTTATTATTTGTGCTTATTAGATACTGCTTACTGCTAGATTCTTGTGTTTCTGTGCTTGTAATTGTTCTATCTTTGCATATCTGAGCATTTTTCATCATAAGGAGTCTATTTTCAAGGTTTCATAAAGTTTGTTTCACAAGTGCTTATAAATAAGCACTTGTGAATAAGCAGTTACGCCTAATAAGCACTTTAACAGCTGATTTTGTTTTCAAAATTTTTATTCAAGTTTATTTTATTATTTTAGAATTTCTGGAATTTTTCCAGATTTTTCCAAAGAGTTTTAGCATTTTTCTTAATTTTCTTTTGATTTTATTCATTTTTAAATAGTTTTTAATAAGCAAAAATTCATAAAAATTCAAAAAAAGCTGTGAAAAATACAAAAATATTTTTAGAAATTCTTTTATAATAGTTTAGAATTTTCAGAATTAAATTTTCATTTTTCCACCTTATTTTTCTATTTTCTTACATTTTTAATTCATTTAAAATTACAAAAATCAATATAAATTCATACAAAATAATGGAAAAGTCAAAAAAATAATTTTCTTTTTCTGGAAATTAATTTTAGTAGTTTAAGATTTTTAGAAAATAATTTCATATTTGTAGGATCAATTTTTGTCAAAAGTTACGTTTTAAATAACACGATTGCATTTCTGTTTTTACGTTTTAAACTGTTGTGCATAACTAGCCTGTACTCTTTGCATATTTCATCTTTGTTTGTGAATACTTGAATTACTTGATTGCTATTTTCTCTTTTACACTTCTCAATTCACGATTTTCACGAATCAATATTCTTGATTCCATTCACCTTCACTCGGATGCGACTCGGGTGATCCGTATTTCACGCGGATCATTTCGATAATATACTACTATACTATAATAGATTGATTTTCACACAACAATTTTTGGCGCCGCTGCTGGGGAAGGCTTGAAGTGAGTTTTTGAATATTGTTTTAAAAAAAATCGTGTTTTGTTAAGCCTTCATCTACTTTGTATATACATTTCTATAAAAATTGAAAAATTCAAAACACTTTTCCTAAAGTGTTTGCAAAAATACCAAAAAAATAATAAAGTTACAGCCTCGACTCTCCCGTAGAAGGGGGCGTTGTAAACCAAAAAAGTCTCACAATATAACAAAAACGTGAAATTAGTTGTTTATCGGATTATTTCAATTTCTACGACCGATTAAGCGGGAAATACGGAAGCTAAGACATTAAATTGCTAGCTGAAGAGAGATCCATTCTTCTCTCACATTCCGTCGCGAGTGGTTTTTGAAGGAAACGGTTTCAATTAATGTTACGTTTTAAGAAAAGAAAAACAAAAGAAATAAAAAGTTTTTGGGATAAAAAATAAAAACAAAAAGATTTTCCTTTTTCTTTTTCTTTTTCATTTTGCTTTTGGTGTATGCACACCCGCTCTTCTTTCGACACACACACCGTGTCCATTTCCCTAACGTTGTGGAAATGGATCCGAATAATCAACACCCTCCGGTGGGTGGAGATGATCACCAACACGTGCCGGCTCCCGATCTCCAAACGATGGAGGAGCTGTGCCAACCCACAATGCATGGTATAGGTGGCCCGATTGCCCCTCTAAATATTGAGGCTACGGATTTTGGACTTAAGCACCACATGATACAACAAATCCAAAATTCGTGCCAATTTCACGGATTACCGGGTGACGATGCAAACAAGCATCTCGACAAATTTTTTACTGTCACCCAAAATATGAAACAAAACGGGGTCTCCGATGACGTCCTCCGTCTCTCTCTCTTCCCCTATTCTCGAACGCATCATGCCACCGCTTGGTTTGATCATCTTCCCAGGAACACGATTCATACTTTCAATGAAATGGTATCTAAGTTCCTGGCGAAGTATTTTCCACCATCGATGGTGACGAAATTGAGAAACGATATTAGCAATTTTCGACAACTTCCCGATGAGTCTTTATTCGAGGCTTGGGAACGTTACAAGCTTGCCATTGATCGTTGTCCAAACCATAACATGCTTCTCGTTACTATCATTGATACTTTTTATAATGGTTTGACTTTACGACATCGGGACATGATCAATGCTGCAGCTGGCGGTACTTTCATGAAACATCGTCCTGAGGATTGTTACGAGCTAATCGAGAATATGACGGCCCATTACAACTATTAGGATTCTTCAGCCGAGAGGAATGAGCTAATTAGATCGAGTGCGACTCTAAACTCTTCTTCTTCTAATCCCGAGTTAGCCGTCATGAATAAGAAACTTGATGATTTGTCGACGGCTATGTTAAGAATGTATCAAATGATGCCGAATCAAGTTAAGAACACACAAGTTAATATGGTTAATACCGGTTGTGAGACTTGTGGTGGTCCCCATTCATATCTTGAGTGCCCAGCCTTTGGTGGCTTTGCTCAAGAGAACGTGTATGCTGCAAACATGGGTGGCAACGGTTACCCACAACCTCAAGGAGACCGTAATCTCCTCAGTTACCGTTCCGGCAATTACCTTGGACCACCCGGGTTTAATCAACCAAATCAAGTGAATCTAAACAACAATGTGCAAAACCGTAATCATCAATTCAATCACAATCAGAATCAAAACCGCGGAAATAATGGTTTTCAAGGACAAAATCAGAATTTTCAACAAAATCAAAACCGGGGAAATTACCACCAAGGCCCGCCTCAAGGGAACAATTTTCAAAATAATGGGAATTTTCAGAATAATAATCATGGAAACTTTAATCACGGAAATCAGAATAATGGCAATTTTCAAAACCGTGGGCAAAATTTCAATAATCAAAATCAAGGTGTTATTCCAAATCCGTCGCCCACGGATGAGTTGATTAAGCAATTGATTCAAAGTCAACAAGCTTTAATAGCTAAACAAGAGGAAACAACAAAGTTATTTGCGACTCAAATCAATGATCTTAACAAGCATTTAAATGATCGACCCTCGGGCTCTGGAACTTTGCCAAGCAACACGATCGCTAACCCGAGGGGCGATGCTAAAGCGATCATAACAAGGAGTGGTGTTACTTATGATGGACCGACGGCTCCGACTACCTCTTCTTCTCTACCTCCCAAGGTAGTCACCCGTGAACCCGAGGTGACAACGGATACGGAAATTCCTATTAATAATGGAAGGACCGAAGACATCCAACCTCCGGTGGTCCCGACGTCAAAAGGAAAGGAAAAAGTAGTTAATGAAACTGAAAAGGAAATACCGGTTAAAACAAAGTTGCCATATCCGTCACGATTAAACGAATAAAAGCACCGCGAGAAGGATATAAACCAAATGGAAAAATTTTATCAGATTTTTCAAGAGTTACACTTTGATATAAGTCTCGCGGATGCTATACTTTTGATGCCAAAATTTGCTTCGATGCTAAAAGGACTTTTGAATAATAAGGAAAAGCTTTTTGAAATGTCAATGACTCAAATGAATGAGAATTGCTCAGCGGTTCTTCTTAAAAAGCTACCCGAAAATCTTGAAGACCCTGACAAGTTTCTTATACCGTGCAATTTTCCGGGTATGGTTCAATGCTTCGCCTTGGCCGATCTTGGTGCTAGCATTAACCTAATGCCATTGTCGATTTGGAAAAAATTGTCTCTTCCTAACTTGACACCGACGCTTATGACCCTCGAGCTTGCCGACCGATCTATGTCTCGTCCAATTGGCATAGCTGAGGATATTTTTGTCAATGTTGGGAAATTCAATTTCCCTGCAGATTTTGTGGTTGTTGATTTCAATGCCGATCCATGGGTTCCTCTCATTCTCGGGAGAGGATTCCTAAGAACCGGTCATGCTTTAATTGATGTATACGACGAGGAGATTACCTTACGTGTGGGAAATGAAGCCGTTACTTTCAATCTTAACCAAACCGCGAGATACTCCTCCGACTACGATGTTTCTTCCGTCAACTGTATCGATGTTATTGATGAAGCTACGGAGGATTATTCTCAAGAACTTCTTGGTTTCACCGACAATACTTCGAGTGGCAATCCACTCCTTCTTTTGAACCAATCGTGTCCGATTCTTCCCCTTCCCTCACTCCGTTTGAGGGAAGTGATCTCGCTTGGGAAGAAATCAATGCTTGTCTTTCAAATGATTCAGTTTCACCAGAAATTGATAATTCTAACTTTGATCCGGAAGGGGACATTTTATTAATTGAGAAATTGTTAAATGAAAACCCGATTGTTTCTTCCCCTCCGATTGACCTAAAAATGGTAGACGTAAAAGAAGTAAAGCTGTCTATCGAGAATCCTCCAGAGCTCGAGCTCAAGGATTTGCCTCCTCATCTCGAATACGCATACCTGTAAATTAATGATAAATTGCCCGTTATAATATCAAAAGGCCTTAAAGATGAGGAGAAGACACGACTCTTAGATATGCTTCGGAAGCATAAAAGTGCGATTGCTTGGCAAATTTCTGACATTAAGGGAATCGACCCTCGATTTTGCACTCATAAGATTCTACTTGAAGATAATCACAAAGCTTCCGTCCAACAACAACGACAGGTTAATCCACAAATCCACGTAGTGATCAAAAAGGAAGTTATTAAACTCCTTGACGATGGAATGATTTATCCGATCTCGGATAGTTCATGGGTTAGCCCGGGTTCATTGTGTACCAAAGAAGGGCGGAATCACTGTTGTGAAAAATGACGATAATGAGCTTATACCGACTCGACTTGTGACCGGATGGAGAGTTTGTATCGACTACCGCAAGTTGAATGATGCCACACGTAAAGACCATTTCCCACTCCCTTTTATGGACCAAATGCTTGAAGGATTAGCGGGAAATGAGTTCTATTGTTTTATGGATGGCTTTTCTGGGTATTTTCAAATTCCCATTGATCCCCAGGATCAAGAAAAGACCACTTTTACTTACCCGTATGGAACGTTTGCCTATCGTAGAATGCCCTTTGGCTTATGTAACGCTCCAGGCACGTTTCAATGGTGTATGATGGCCATTTTCTCCGATATGATTGAAAAAACCATGGAAGTGTTCATGGGCGATTTCTCCGTCTATGGAAATTCTTTCGACTCTTGCCTCTCCTATTTAGAAAGTATGCTAATTCGGTGTGAAAACACTAACTTAGTTCTAAATTGGGAGAAGTGCTACTTCATTGTTAAAGAGGGCATAGTCCTCAGCCATTAGATATCCAAATCTAGGATTGAGGTAGATCGTGCAAAAGTTGATGTTATTGCTATGCTACCTCATCCTACGACCGTCAAGGGAATCCGAAGCTTCCTTGGTCATGTTGGCTTTTACCGACGTTTTATACAAGACTTCTCTAAAATTGCCCGGCCTCTGACCCACCTTTTAGAGAAGGATGCTCCGTTTAACTTCACGAATGAATGCATCGAAGCATTCAATTTCTTGAAGAAGAAGTTAACCGAGGCACCAATCTTAGTTGCCCCCGATTGGAACTTACCATTTGAGCTAATGTGTGATGCAAGTGATTATGCCATTGGTGCAGTTCTGGGGCAACGTAAGAATAAGTACTTTCAACCGATACAGTATGCAAGTAAGACCATGAATGACGCCCAACATCACTACACAACTACCGAAAAAGAGATGTTAGCGGTTGTCTATGCTTTTGAGAAATTCAGACCTTATTTGCTACTTAAAAAATGCATAATGTATACGGACCACTCAGCCCTGAAATACTTAATGGCAAAGCAAGATGCTAAGCCACGCTTAATGCGGTGGGTTCTTTTGCTCCAAGAATTTGATGTCGAAATACGAGTGATGAGGCGAAAAATGATCCGTTTTTAGGGGGTCATTTAAGCCCGAATCCGACTTTATTTGATCAAATATTTCCCTAAATCGTTCCTTTTGTGATTTTAGGTACTTGGAGAGTGAATTCTGGAAAAGAAGCCATTTTAGACGTTTTTGGAGCATAAAAATGAAGAAAACGGCAAAGTCTCAATTTTCTATGCTGGGAACAGTACATGAAGGCGTCAAGAGTAACTCATGACGGCGTCAAAGTCCCAAGAATAAAATACCGTAGTTGATGACGGCGTCACGCAGGCCGTCAGAAGTAGATCAAGGCCGTCCGAGGAAGTATTTGGCGGCGAGATGACGGCGTCACACCCTTGTTCTTGACGCCGTCACCCCTGTTTTCCTATATATAGTTTTCTAGTTTTTCACAATAAAAAAGAAGTTTTGGTGAAACCCTAAAGACGAATTTGGTGCAACTTTTACAGGTTTTTCAAGCGTTCCAAACCCTTGATACCTTGCATTGTAATTGAGATAAGTGTTCTTCTAATTCAATCAATATGTCTATGTGTTGGTTGTCTATATCTTGTTCTTGTCTCAATTCCATTATGCTAGGCTAGATCTCTTTTGTGTTTTCTTAGATCTAATGAAACTTAGATATTGATTATGTGTTGATTACTTGTTTATTCTTGTCTTGGATGAATGATTTTATATGTTAGGCTTAAGAAAACTGGCAGATCGCCAAATAGTAACATGCTTGAACGTCTTAAGAAACATGAACCGAGGCGTACTAGGTCTTTATTGGTTGTATTTAATGCATGAGCCACTGTTTACAATCCCTATAGTTGTGCTGGGTCATGGTGTAGGAGGAGATAAGAGCTCATAGAATTGGGGAGTTATGTATGCCACCCCATGAATGGTATTAAGGAATACAATCCGTCATCCATACAATTATAACAAGTAATTAACGTGTAAAAGATATCTAGGGAGCAGTGAAGTCTAAGTAAACACATTTTCTCCAATTACTGCTCACAACCTTAGTATAAATTAGTTTATTTTCATTTTTAGTATTTTATTTTGATTGCATCTTAGTTTTGGGTTAGTTGAATAGCAACTAATTCCGCCCTAATCCTTCAAAAACCGATATTTTAATTGCTTTCTAAAAAATATAAAAATACAAAAAGAATCATCCCTCACCTTTAGAACTAGTAATTAGGCTTTATAATCCTAGCGACACTATTCCTAAGCTGAACGATCAATCCCCCGGTACTTGTCACTATACTATACTACAACGATCAGGTACACTGCCTGGTGGGGGTTGTAAGCTTCTCGAGATCCCTCGAGAGGTAAAGCCTGTTGCGATTCCCACGCATCAAGTTTTTGGCGCCGCAGCTCGGGGAATAGTTATTGTCTAGGTTAGGATTTCTTTTTATTAGGTCTACTTACTAGATTCCTTTCTAGTAAGATTTTATTTTTATTTTTAGGTCTTCTTTAGTCTATCTTATTTCTTTGTGCCTTTGTTCGTAACTCTTTACCATCCGACATCATGGAAGGTGGTAACATCTTTGAACCCGTCATCCCACCACAACAAAACCCACCATTAGAACCCCTTAGGCCCCGAACCTTAGGAGAGTATTCCCGACCTAGCCACCAAGGCTACCGAAACACCATTGAGCTCACCGGAGCCAATGTGACCCCCTTGCGATCCGACACCATCCGGTTGGTGCAAAGCGGATGCGCATTCCATGGACTTCGTTCCGAAGATCCAAACCAACATCTTAAGGACTTTCTCAAAATCGTAGATTCCATAGACCTAGGTGTTGAAACTAGAGAGACTACCCGTTTACGCCTATTCCAATTCTCTCTACGGGATCAAGCTAGTCAATGGCTTGAGCGTTTACCCGCGGGATCCATCACCACATGGGATGATCTCACCACTCGTTTCCTTGCTCAATTTTTCCCACCGGGGAGAACTACTAAGCTTAGGAATGACATCTTGATGTTCCAACAACGTCAAAATGAATCTCTTTATGAAGCATGGACTCGTTTCAAGGACTTACTCCAAAAAGTCCCTCATCATGGCATAGATCTTTGGCTCCAAGTCCAAATCTTCTATGACCATATCGACATCTCCACGAGGCGAACCATTGACCAATCGGCCGGTGGTAAGCTACGTGATCTTAGTGCGGAACAATCACGGGAACTCATAGAAGATCTTGCTCTCTATGACAACGAAAGTTGGAATGATCCCCGTGATTTGAACAAAATAGTCAAGGCAATATCTTTGCCTTCGAACAATTCTAGCACTCCCGACCGTAGGATCATGGAACTTGAGGACCAAGTCAAGTTTCTCATGAAATCTTACGATGCTCCTAAGCCTTCAAGCCAAGTGAAAAAAATCACTTCTTCATGCGAATTATGTAGTGGTCCCCATGACACTCGTGATTGTGTGGAACTCCTCGGAACAGCTTTTGCGGACTACGCATCCACGCGTACCGACGAAGCGGGAGATAAGTGGTACACTTTCAAGCCCAAGCCAAACCCTTACGGTGATTCATACAACCCCTCATGGAAAAATCACCCAAACCTTAGGTGGAAACAAAATCAACCCAATTCTTCCAATCCGCCTAATCGTTACCAACCAAACGGTCCACCATCCAACCGTACTTTCAACAACAATCCTTCTAACAACTATGGTAGTACCAACAATCTTGAAGGATTGATGTCAAAGTTCATGGCATCTCAAGAAGCTTGCATATCTAAGTTTGAAGCCGATTTTAAACAAAAGCAAAGCGAGATGACCACTAGAATTGATGCATTGTTGAAAGTTCTCAATGACCTAGAAATGGGAGCACTCCCAAGCGACACGGTCAAGAATCCGAAACTAACCGTTAATTCCATATCCTCAGTTTCATCACCCACTTCGTGTCCACAATACTACTCGGTTAAATCAACGAGCACGTGTTTCAAACAAAACCAAGTTCCCCAAAAGGACCAATCAAATAAAACACCCACTATAGAGCCGGTCAAAAGCATGGTTGAAACACCTCCTACGCAAGACCTTGACGATGAATTCAAAGAGCTTCACCTTGAACACCCCGTCATTGATGTCTTAGCGCGTGCTCCATACTATAGTGCCCTCCTAGAAAAATATGAGAAGTGTAAGCTAGGTAAAAATGGGACCGCCTTCGTTCAAAACAAGTTGCCTAAAAAGCTTGATGATCCGGGTATATTTGTTTTGCCTTGTAAGATAGGAAGATCCGAAGCTTTCGACACACTAGCCGATTTAGGGTCAAGCCTCAACTTGATTCCCCTATCCTTATTCACCGCTCTTAAGCTAGGAAAGTTAGAGGAAACGGAGGTATTGATAGGGCTAGCGGATGGGAGTATTGCCCACCCGGTTGGAATGATTAAGGATGTAGTTGTTCACGTAGGAAAGTTAACTATATTAGCGGATTTTCACGTCCTAGACATGGTTGGTGACACTACATGCCCATTATTGGTAGGAAGAGGATTTTTAGCAACCGCTAGTGCCATGATAGATTGCAAGGAATCCAAGATAGCGGTAGGTGAAGGTGATACTTGGTCGGTGTACGATGTAAAGAAGCATAGTTATGATTATGATGATGAACCGACACCGCATTGGGTAGAGATGAATAGGAGACCGTCTAGATATGGACCTTGGATAGAAAGGAACTTTATAGGACCTCAATGCCCATTCTATCTAGAAAAAGACTTTGTTGAAAAGACACATTTGGTAGAACAACTCATAGCTAGAGATGAAGAGCTAGACCCCTTTGAGGACCCCTTAGTCTTTAGGAAGATGATTGAGTTATTAAGTGTAATGCCCATTAACATAGAAAGGAATAAATGGAAAAGAGAGGGAGATAAGTGTAAATGGAGGTGGGACAAGCCACCTAAAGAAGGTGACGGGTCATGGCATATTAGAATGACTTTGTATGATCCGGATGGAGAAAAGTTTGAAAGGTCATACCACACTAAGGAAACCGATAGGAAGTTGAAACCTAAGTTTGATCCCAAAGATGTCCTCAATGAGGAACTCACCCGTATCACGTAGTAACCCATAGCCTTGAGTCTAGCTACAAGACTCGTAAATAAAGAAAAGCGCTTCTTGGGAGGCAACCCGTGTTTTGTGTGATTTTTATTTGTTTGTTTGTTATTTGCTTCCGTATGCATGCTTTATTTTTATTGTTGGTTGATCATGTTTCTCAATTAAAATGTGGAAATACTTTACTATGTTGTTTGGCCTAGTCTTAACTCCAACCTAAAAGTATTTTTGCAAAAGATAAGTGTAAGGGGAAACCCCAAATATATTTTTAAGAAACAAACCGATCATGATTCTCCACAATATTAAATGAACGTGTATATTCGTATTTGTTAGAGTCAAATGCTTGTATTGAGTCATAATGAAGTTTTGCAGGATTTTCCAGGAAGTAGGACCAAGTTTTTCCAGAAATTTTCCGGAAACTTAACATAAGAATTTCTGCAGGTTCATTCTGACGGCGTCAGGGGTTTACTCTTGACGGCGTCAGGAGTTAAAATTTGGAAATTTTACCGGTTTTGTTTTTCTAACAGAGTCTTATGGTTTTTGTGAATTATTAAGTTTTATAATCTCCAGGAAATCTGCAAACTTCATTCCACAAGCATTATATCTTACTTTGTTTTCTAGGATTTAGTAACTTATATAGGATGCCGCCGATTTTACGCGAGGTTGTCTTGTCTATTTTTGTCAGGATTTACAGGTTATGTATGACAAGAAGATGATTTATATTCTGGAAGGGAAGCTTTGATTGTTCATTTTCTTGGAGGAAGATTTAACCTGGCCAACCTATAATCCATACCGAGCGAATCAGGGGAGTATTTGATTTCATTCTATTTACTTTTTCACTTTTACATTCTTTACTTGAACATTGGGGACAATGTTCATCTTAAGTGTAAGGGGAGGGTAAAAAGATGATACCTTACATATGCACTTTCGCTTGAGTTTGTCTTGTTTGATGGTAGATGTGTAATAAAACTATGAGAAATACTTGTTAGTGCAATTTTAGCGCCAAATTTAAAATTTTTTACAACATTTAGGAGTGAAACTTTAGCCATAGCAAGCGTCTCATGGATAGGAGATTGTATGACTAGCACATTACCGTATATTCAGAAAAATTTTCCACCAAAAAATGTGAGGTTCGCCTTTAGATTTGATAGGAAAAGCATTCATTATTAGTGCTTATGAGTGTACCGGTAGCATTTAGATTCTAGAACTTGCGTTAGTGATGCATCCCGAGACCGCTAGTGAGACTACATTCGTGTGGTAGGATTTACTACATGATAAGAGGCATTAGGATCACCCTTGTGTTAAACCCGTATCATAATTACTTGACCATTTAAGTCATATTACTTGGCTAGTTAAGTCAACTAATTTTTCCCACACCCTTAGCGTTGTACTCATTTTTAGTACACGAAACCCCTAGTACACCCCTCCGAGCCTATCTTTTCGTTTCTAACTTTAAGCATTTTACTTAAAGGAAGAATTTGTTACACCCCACTTAAATGTACACCCAAATCGCCTTAGCCTTCCGTGTATGCGCTCATTTTTAGTGCATTATTGTTATTTGTTAAACCCTAAGTTAACTTTCTAATTGATTACATGGTTGCTAAGTCTAGTCATATCCTTGTACATATTGTTTTGGGACGATTGGGACTCATGGGTAAGTACTTATTATATGGAGTAATGGGGAAGAACATCATTTATTACCCCCATATGTGCGTTAATCATAAAAGTACTCCAAGTGTTTTGATTTTCTTAATTCGAGTCATTAGATTAGTTAATTGTAAAGTATGTAAAGATTCAAGTGTAAGGGGAATGCTCAATCCCCTATGATGTGTTATTTTGGATGGTAGGGTAAGAGTGTATGTCTAAAAAAAAAAAAAAAAAAAAAAATAGAAAAAAGGAAAAGAGAAAAAAAAAAAAAAAAAACATACGGACTACCATCCCGTTTCATTCTATGTTCATTTTATGTTTTTGTTATTTTTCATTTATTAGCTTAAGTCGAGTCTAGTCTTGGCTTAGCAACGCCATATTGTTCATGTAATTAACCAAGATTGTTAACTCGCCACCAGTAAAACTTCCTTTATCCAACAAAACAGTGTAATTCATATCCCTATACCTAACGTTACAACCCTTTAAAAGACCTCTTTGATAGTTTATCCTAGGTGCTTACGCCATGTGGTGGAGGTTTGATCCTTTCCCAAGCCTATGGTAATCTATTTTGCTATGACAGGTAGTGAGAGATATCTTCCATTTCCATAATGTTATATTACTTTATTACACCCGAGAGATGTGAGTATCTAAACACTATTTGTGAGGTGCTTGTGTATTACCTCCGTGCTTGTCTATTGGTCTTTAGTGGAACGATTATTTGTTGTAATTACTTTTATATTAGTGTTAAATGACCCCTAACTTGTCTTTTGAGTAGAATAAAAGCGCATTTGCTTGAGGACAAGCAAATCTCAAGTGTAAGGCTATATGATGAGGCGAAAAATGATCCATTTTTAGGGGGTCATTTAAGCCCGAATCCGACTTTATTTGATCAAATATTGCCCTAAATCGTTCCTTTTGTGATTTTAGGTACTTGGAGAGTGAATTCTGGAAAAGAAGCCATTTTGGACGTTTTTGGAGCATAAAAGTGAAGAAAACGGCAAAGTCTCAATTTTCTATGCTGGGAACAGTACATGAAGGCGTCAAGAGTAACTCATGACGGCGTCAAAGTCCCAAGAATAAAATACCGTAGTTGATGACGGCGTCACGCAGGCCGTCAAAAGTAGATCAAGGCCGTCCGAGGAAGTATTTGGCGGCGAGATGACGGCGTCACACCCTTGTTCTTGACGCCGTCACCCCTGTTTTCCTATATATAGTTTTCTAGTTTTTCACATTAAAAAAGAAGTTTTGGTGAAACCCTAAAGACGAATTTGGTGCAACTTTTACAGGTTTTTCAAGGGTTCCAAACCCTTGATACCTTGCATTGTAATTGAGATAAGTGTTCTTCTAATTCAATCAATATGTCTATGTGTTGGTTGTCTATATCTTGTTCTTGTCTCAATTCCATTATGCTAGGCTAGATCTCTTTTGTGTTTTCTTAGATCTAATGAAACTTAGATATTGATTATGTGTTGATTACTTGTTTATTCTTGTCTTGGATGAATGATTTTATATGTTAGGCTTAAGAAAACTGGCAGATCTCCAAATGGTAACATGCTTGAACGTCTTAAGAAACATGAACCGAGGCGTACTAGGTCTTTATTGGTTGTATTTAATGCATGAGCCACTGTTTACAATCCCTATAGTTGTGTTGGGTCATGGTGTAGGAGGAGATAAGAGCTCATAGAATTGGGGAGTTATGTATGCCACCCCATGAATGGTATTAAGGAATACAATCCGTCATCCATACAATTATAACAAGTAATTAACGTGTAAAAGATATCTAGGGAGTAGTGAAGTCTAAGTAAACACATTTTCTCCAATTACTGCTCACAACCTTAGTATAAATTAGTTTATTTTCATTTTTAGTATTTTATTTTGATTGCATCTTAGTTTTGGGTTAGTTGAATAGCAACTAATTCCGCCCTAATCCTTCAAAAACCGATATTTTAATTGCTTTCTAAAAAATATAAAAATACAAAAAGAATCATCCCTCACCTTTAGAACTAGTAATTAGGCTTTCTAATCCTAGCGACACTATTCCTAAGCTGAACGATCAATCCCCCGGTACTTGTCACTATACTATACTACAACGATCAGGTACACTGCCTGGTGGGGGTTGTAAGCTTCTCGAGATCCATCGAGAGGTAAAGCCTGTTGCGATTCTCACGCATCAACGAGACAAGAAAGGAGCTGAGAACCTTGTTGCTGATCACCTTTCACGACTTGAGAACCCCCATCAAAGTGTTCTTGAGAATAAGGAAATCACCAAAACTTTTCGTCTTGAGACACTTGGGATTGTGATTAAAATTGACCAAAGTACCCCATGGTTCGCCGATTTTGCGAATTACCATGCGGGGAATTTCATTAGAAAAGGGATGTCGTCCCAACAAAAGAAGAAATTCTTTAAAGATGTCCAACATTATTTTTGGGACGACCCCTATTTGTTCAAAGTCTGTGCGGATCAAGTGATCCGGCGGTGTGTTCACGGTACGGAAGCCGTTGAGATTCTTCTGGCAAGCCATAGTGGACCCACGGGGGGACATCATGGTGCCAACATCACCGCAAAGAAAGTGTTTGATTCTGGCTTCTATTGGCCGATGATTTATCGGGATGCCCATGAATTGGTGAAATCATGTGATTCTTGCCAACGTCAAGGGAAAATTTCTCAAAAAGATGAAATTCCGCAAAATGCAATTCAAGTTTGTGAAATTTTTGACATTTGGGGCATCAATTTCATGGGGCCATTCCCGTCATCAAGAGGAAACAAGTATATTCTAGTGGCCGTCGATTATTTGTCTAAATGGGTTGAAGCGAAGGCGCTCCCCACCAATGACGCCCGAGTAGTTGTTAAGTTTTTGAAAAGTCTCTTTGCCCGATTTGGTACACCTCGAGCCATCATAAGCGATCGTGGGACCCATTTTTACAATGACCAATTTTCAAAAGTAATGCTTAAATATGGTGTCACACATCGTCTTTCCACAGCTTATCATCCACAAACGAGTGATCAAGTGGAGGTCTCCAATCGTGGCCTAAAAAGAATATTAGAAAGGACAGTAGGAGAGCACCGTGCCTCATGGGCCGACAAATTAGAAGATGCATTATGGGCTTTCCGGACCGCTTACAAAACCCTCATTTGGTGTACTCCATATAAGCTGGTTTACGTGAAGGCTTGTCATTTGCCCCTAGAACTTGAGCACAAGGCCTACTGGGCCTTAAAACATGCCAACTTTGACTTGAAAACCGCGGGTGATCACCGAGAAGTTCAATTGAATGAGTTAGTCGAACTTCAGGATCAAGCTTACGAGAATTCTTTGATATATAAAGAGAAAACAAAAAGACTTCATGATGCCAAGTTCAAAGACCGCGTTTATAACGTTGGTGATCAAGTGCTACTTTTTAACTCTCGTTTAAAGATATTCTCGGGTAAGCTTAAAACCCGTTGGTCTGCACCATTCACAATAACCCAAGTATTCCCTTATGGTACCATTGAGTTAGCTCAACCCGATGGTCCCAATTTTAAGGTGAATGGTCATCGTTTGAAACACTACTTTGGAGGGGACGTACCAACCATGGTAGTCCCGGATCTCCAGACTTTCCCCAAGGACGATTGAATTCGGGGATCGAGTCAATCTACGTGACTCGGAAATCAAAAACAAAGCGCTTCGTGGGTGGCAAACCATGCTTATCCAATTTCATCTTCTTATTTTCTATTTTCTAACAAATAATGTGAGGAGGGGGTGCCTTTTCTACTCTTGTGTTCCTTGTTTGTTTGTGATGTTTGTTTAGGATTGTCCGCGATTTATGACGACTCTCGTGCTCATTATCTTCTCTCCGCTCGAGTTTTATTCATCGGTGCTATTGGAAATCCTATATCCGTGAATCTTATCGACTAACGTTTTCTTTGGCATAATTAATAAACGACCCTAGAATTTTGTTAGGATTACCTGTTAGGTCACCATTTTGTAAACACAAGTATAATAACAATAGAAATGAGATGAGAAAGGAGATTTGGGTGATTATATGAGTAAGAGAAATATAAGTGCAAGAGTTTCCTTAAGAAATCAAATAACCAACCTAATATTACATGAGACTAAGGCTTCTATTTATAGGGAAGGAGCAAGGGCAACACTCCCTCTCCTTCTACTATCAATTTGTGTGGGCTTCTAAGCCCATGGACTAAAATGCCTTAAGTCTAGTAAACATGTTACATAACATAAATGTAAGTAAATAGTAACTTAAGCAACCTATTATTACAAATGACCGAGACTTGATAAAATAGTGAAAACTTTGATCCCAACAATCTCCCCTTAAGGGTCGGTCATCACAGTTGCTTGATGTCTTCATCTTTGTCGTTGACTTGTGACATGTGAAACTCTAGACGTCTTCAAAATGATTAGAATGATAATGAATGTACTTTGCTCTTTGTCTTTGTTCTTTGGTGATGATGTAGTGATTGTGTTATGAAGTAATCTGCCGTTCGTCACTCCTGCGTCTGTGGTGGTTGTCCGCCATTCCAACATACTCATACATCTTTGGACTTAGACTTTCACGTACAGGAAGTTCCTTTTCATACATTGAGATCTTTGTCTTTATACTTTGTAGATTCTTCTTATTGGTGTAGAATCTTTCTTTGAACTTTGTGTTGCTAAGATCTTTGGGGGAGCTTTCTTTGACTTCAAGATGTATGTATGAGCATGTTGGAATCTACCATCATGGAAGTGAGGTACCTGCGAATAAACAGTTAGCAATAAATAACCGGTACTTACAGATAAGGAATTAGAGCTCATCAACAGCATATTGTGAAGACTCCTTCTAATCCTTATCCAGGCCGTTCCCATATCAGATACTCCCGAAGGAGCTTACGAGACCTACTAAGTAGCTCAATGACTGGGTGAGTCGCTGGGGATCACTCCACGACTGTAGACCGTAATGGAACCACCGCAAACACTAAGCGTAACCCTTGTGAGGTTACCGAAGTGACCTGCTGTCAGGGCTGTTTGATGTTGACCCTGGCAGGATTTTCGTTCAATCATTGAGAAATACTTACGTAATCCTCTCATAAACGTTTTCGGCAGATTGCTAAGATCTGCGAAGGACTCGATAGTTTACAACTGATGCCCATTGATGTAGAACACCAGTTGTAGAGATACAAAGTGTTCCTAAGAGATCTTTGATGTATCTCAAGGCTCTAGACTCTATAAGTGCACACCTAGGTTTCCTATGTGGAGACTAGGGAGGGGTCTCCTGCTTCAATATCAACCGTCTCTAAGAGATAGGTCGATAGATTACGCTGGTTCCCCGTGAGAATGAAACAAGTCCTTTTAAGAGAACTTGAGTGGTTAAGAAGGTTTAGTGCATTGCGTCACTGGGTCCATGACGACTTTGTCTTCAATACCGGTGTTGTCCTTTTGCAACAACCAGTAGCATACGCATTGAACCCGGTGTCTGCCCTAAGGTTGAACATATGGAGGGCTATTTCTTTTCACCCTTTTCTTTACTTTTCTTTTTAATTCTTCAACTCCTTCTTTCCCTTTCATTCTTTTCTCCTTTTTCGTATCATACCTAAGGACTTCTAATTCTAACTATGGGAGATGTCCTTGGGTAGATCCCTCCGACTCTAGCGGATCATAGGACGGATATTCCTATCTTAATCACCTTATAACTCCGACAGTAGCCAAGAAACCTTTGATTGAAAATCTCTCAAAGTGTTTGTGATAAATAATTTTGGTTAACACTTTGAGAGTTTTGTGTACACTTTTGAAGGGCTCCCCCTGCACATGTGCTCATAAGTGTTTAATAAATTTGCACATGCGGGAGGAGCAATCATTTTGAATTGATCCACTTTCCGTGAACAAGACCGATTCGAGACACGCTTACATCACTAGTTAAACTAGCTTGAAGTTATTACCCAGCCTGATCAAGTTCACAGAAAGTTTCTCGAGACGGTACATTTCTACTAAGACATATCCTTTTCGAGACACGCTTACGTGGTTAGTTAAAGAGATGCATTATCAGCTTTTAGGTGACAACTAGCTCTAGTAACTAACTTGATGTTATTACCCGTCGAGGATAAGTCCTTTCGATATTACTAACTTTTATTGTCTCGTCAATTCTTGGGTCAATACTGAGTCTAGCTCACACATGATACAACTTTTAAGCTTTGACTTCGTATATTTTAATCACTTTTTCGTTTTCTCCCCCTAAAAAATAGCATATAAAATGGTGTTTTTGACAAACTTTTAGATTAAAATATGCCTTTTGAGTCTTACGGGGAGATTCACCAAGAACTTATGATGTAGAGCAAAGTATTTTGTTTTGACAAGTGCTCCCCCTCAACAAGTGATCAGGTCTTATTGAGGTGAAATACTTGTCCTTTTGAGCAGAATTATGAAAATTCATAAAACATTTGATTAATTCTACTCAAAAGTAAGAAGCCTTCGCTCCTTATATTTAGGATTGAGGCACTGATGCGTACCTCAGGGTCCTTTCTTTACAAGTTCGGGTTGTGCACTGTAATGCGTGCACAAGCCAATGTGAAATTCAATCAAATGAAACAATTGATATTAAGAAATGAATGATCAAATGTACCAAGTTAATCTTCGTCTGGAAGTGGAGCATCAAAGTCAGTGAACTTGGGTTCAGGTCTGACGAAGTTTCTGATAGGAAACGATGGTCTGACACCGATATAGCTTTCCAGTCGTTCGATCTGTTCCCGTCGAAATAACCTTTCTTCAATCTTTAAGACAAAGTTACGAACTTGTCTTCTTGAGCTGGATTTCCATCTAGGTTGTTCCCCCTTTGCTATCTTTCGGCGATCATCATTCAACCTTTTGACAAGCCCATCACGAATAGATTTGAGTGTAACATCACAGAATTTGTGTACCTCATCGAACCTCATGAAGCTTTGTAGCTTTTTGCTGTTGATGTAGGTAAAACTAAAAGGGTCTTGGTTGAGAGTAAACTGTGGCGTTTGATAGATTCCATCAAATGTGAATTGCGGCTTTGTCAAATTGAGCTTCTGTTGGTAACTTTCCACTCCAAGCTGAAGATCTTCCACTCTTTCTTGAACTATCAATCGTCGGATGTAAAGAAGTAGTGATGCCATGAAGTTGTACTGTACATCTCTATCGAATCCACGCATTCTTCCTTGAACATTTTCGAGATACATGTCTTCGATGTCATTGAGATTAAGGTCTGGAAAGTCTGCTTCGGAGAACTTGTACTTCTTTTCATCTTGTCGTTTAACAACAATTTCACGCATGAATATGTAGTTAAACCTTTGCGACTCTTGAATCTCCAAGATGGCGATGATCTTAGATTTTTGCTTCACATTTTCCAATGATTTCTCTTCTAATCTGCTAGTATAACCGAGACGACGACGTTCTGGCCAGTGTTGAATGCCGTGTAGAGCATCTCTGTCATAAGCTACAATGGAGTTGCTGAAAACACGAGTAGTTTCTTCAATGGCAGGAATTTCGTATCTTGCGGCAGGTACTGAGATTGTGAGTGAGGAAGCATATTTCTTCTTGGGTTTCTCTTGGGTGAGTTGGATGTTATGAAGATCTTTGTTGAAGAAGTAGTTGTAGGGTAACTTGGGTTTATCTGGAAACCCTGTCAATGGTAATGGTTTTGTCCAGTCAGTGAAGTAAGGCTTTTCATGGTTTTTGGAACTGAGGTCGATATTCATTTCAAGATTTAGCCAGTCAAACTCGGCAGACATTGCACTGGCTATATTCTGCATATGAAATTCGTATTCCACTTTGTTTTCGGATCTGGACTTAAGGAATTCTTGTGCATCCCTATTGATTCTTCTAAGCTCCATCTTAGTGAGTTTGTTGATCTGAAGATCCTTCATTATGGCTTGAGTGAACTGTAGTGTGTTACCAGGAAGGGGTTCTTCTTCTTCGAGAGGAGGTTGAGCTTGAACCATTTCTGTCAACCAGTCATTCTGAGGAGTATCATCATTGTCGAGCCATGAATGACGTCTTTTCTTCTTTGATTTCTTTGACTTAGATGTAGCATCTTTGCCTTTAGCTTTGGATGGTGACGATGGTCCAGCATGAGAATCAGGGATAGGTAAAGTACGATAATCGGTGTCAGGTTGACCCTGGTAGTCATTAGTATGTTCCATGAAAGTTTCTTCTTCTTCTTCAGCTTGACCTTGGCCGGTAGCTGAGGGGTGTTGTTGATTTCCAGGAGTGGTGGAGTCCTTTTGTGGTTGTAGAGAAGATGAGGGACCGGTTCCAGACTTAGATTTCTTGCCTTTAGAGTTTGGGTCAGGATCGTCATCTTTTCTTGTCCTTTTCAGGGTTCCAGCTGCATCTTTGCATGACTCTTTGGATATGTAAGCCACCATAGCATCATAAAGTGCTTTTTCTTCAGCAGTCTGTGTGGTTTTGGAGGCAACATTGTCGAAGAGTTTGGTAAGCATTTCATTGAAGGATAATTCAGGGATGGTTGGAGCAACAGTAGAAGCTTTTGCAGTGTGAAGTGTGAATGGTGTAGTTGACAACATTTTTCTAGTGACACTTCTGATTCTGTGATCCAAGTTGTCCTTGATTGGTTCAAGAAGGTTTGCTACTTCAGGAGAGACTATCTCAACTAGATTTTCAGTGAGAAAATCATGTGTGGCAGTCCTGATAAATCCTGTGTAATCAGAGTTCAAGAACTTATCGATCAGCTGCTTTGACTCCTGAAAGTCTTCAACTTGTTTGGTAAGACTGGTAACCATGTTCGTAAGTTTGTTGACTTGCTCCTAAAGATCAACTGGTTGTTTCGGTTCATTGATTGAATGCTGTTTTGATGCGGTTTCGGAAGGTGTGGGAGATGAGTGCTCAGGTGATGATTCGGATGACGACTCGTTGTGAGAGTTTGAAGAAGAAGCAGTAGGAGTCGGATCCTTTGGTGGAGAGTCTTGAGGAGGTGGAGGTTGTGCTGAGGAAGTCTGCTGAGAAGATGACTTAAGAAATATGTTGGTGTCGAACGCGTTCTTCTCTTCATTTTCTTTTCTACGACGTTCCTCTGCTTCCTCTGCTTCTCGTGCAAGAAACTCTGGAGTAATGAGGTATTCATGTTCCTGATCCGTAGCTATGTTCTCTTGTCCGCCAACATTCTCCTCTACATTAGCAGTCTCTGTCATATTGACATCTCCTGTTTTGTCTGTATCTTTAACGGTGTCATCAGGCTGTGGAGCCGATTCTAACGTTGTGGATACAACGGGAGGAATCATGCTGCTTGTAGCTCCTTCATGTTCCGACTGATCGATAGGTGGTGGAGTTGAAGGTTGAGACATGAGTCGGCTTTCGAGAGTTGCTTTCCTTTGTTCTTTCTGAAGTCGCTTTTCTTCAGCTCGAGTGTCGACAACTATACTCTTCAGTTTACGTTTATCGACCAAAGGTTCAACGATTGGTTCGTCTTCATCTTCATTAGGCTCATTAATAGTGATCCCTTTTCTTTTTCTTGTCTCTTCTTCATAAGTTTCAAGACTTTGTTGTATGGCGATCTCAGTTGCGGGGAATCTTTCTTCAGGTGCTCTTACTCTCAGTTCATAATCTGGTTCTTCTTTTTCAGATTCCGTGTCGAACTCGGATTCGTTGTCAGAAGGTGGAGGTGTAGGTTCATCACGAAGAATGTACTCTGGAGTTACCTTTTGCTTTGGCTTGGTTGCAGGTTTGGGTTTTGATGTAGGTTTAGGTTTGGTGGAAGTCTTTGGTTTAGTAGATGGTTTTGTCTTGGGAGCAGCCTTAGACTTAGTCTGAAGTGAGCCAGTGGTGCTTGTAGTACTCCCAGACTTCACACCTCCTTTGCTACGAGTCTGAATAGTAGCTTCTTCCTGTACCCCTTTGTAAGCATTATCATAGTATTTATAGTTCAGACTTTTCTTGATCATGTCATTAAGAAGGTATTCGGGAAGCCTCATTCCTTTGATCTTGGTAGAGGAAGTGGTCGTCTTGATGAATGAGGTGGTGAAGTCGTCCTCGAAGAGGTGCTTCGGCTCATTAGGATCAGCCATCCTTTTGATGAATTCTGGTGTGTCTTTGCAGAAATATTCTATGAGAAGCTTGGTGAATCTTGTGAACGGGATCATAGTCTTCACACGTTCGGTTTGAATGCTGTAGACTATATCTTTCATGATCGGAATTGCAAAGTCCATAGGTGTCAAAGTCACCATTCCCCAAAATGTTTGCAAATGTTCAAGCCTAGGATGTTCATGACCACTTTTTCTTCCTGATATCGATCTTACAACCAACAGACAGAATGTTCTCCAGGGCTGAGGGATATTCTTGGCATTGAATCGGGAAAGCTTGATTAGCGGTACGTCATCATCAACATCATATCCTAACTCAATGAAGAAGTCAAGAAGATCCAGTTCAGGTAGTATAGGAGCAAATTCGTTGTCAGTTTGAGGCAGGAGAAGGGCTGTACGAAGAACGTCGTGATCTACAGTGTAGACTTGGCGATCCAATGTAACAGTAAAAGATTCATCATCCAAGTTAGCCTTAGCCATAAGCCAAAACAGATGAAGGTAGAACAGAGGAACTGAAGTAGAACAGAAGAGCAGATGTTTGCATGGATGTGCAAGTAGAATATCTTTGACAATCATGCACGAGTTCTTTGTAATTCTCAATTTGTCAAAATCAACTCGTGGATTGTTGTTGCCAATCGTGACATTGTAGTTTTCGGGAGTGATGTCATCCATGGTGAGTAATGGAAGAGCTTGTTCAGGGACATTCTCGTTGTGTTCAGCCATGTTAATCTGAAAAGTATAATCATAAACCAAACATCCAGATTTGTTACGTGTTAGCACAGTTTTGAGTTTGGTTATAGATATCTACTTAAGACAATTAAGCACGAATGTTTCATTTTGTTATGTGTGAAGTGACGTATGATGCATACTTGAAGAACATTGGTCATTTTATCTCACTAAATCAATTACATAATGCAAAGTCATACATCTAAGCCCAATTGATATACACTATACATTATTACATCACATTTTATCACAACTAAAAGTCACAACAAAAATCACATATATTTTAAATGACAAGACCATGATCTCGAAAACAGTACATTGAGACAATTTACGCAAACTTCTTTAGTAAATGACATTTATCGCAAACAGATAGACCATTAAGTGAGATTTCGAAAAATAACTTAAACCCAATTTTTCGCAAACAAGTTATGAGACTGATTTCGAAAACTTTACCAAGTGGGTTCTCGATAAAGTTTTATCGAGAACATGCTTATATATAAATTTATCGAAATCATTCAACATAAAATTTTGCAAAAGTTTTCAAGTTTCGAAAACTATTCTTTGATAAAAAGAATTTCGCAATCATACTTAAAAAAACTAATGTTTAACGAAGTCAAATTCAAAGAGAGTAATTTCGAAAAAACAAAGTTTTCGAAAATACAGAGACTTTGAACAAAATAATTTCGCAAACACAAGATCTAAGTGTGCTTTCGAAAAAAACTTTCCACCAAGAATGGTGATTGCGAAAAAATCATGTTCTCGAAAAAAAATTCTTATACAAGAATCTTTCGAAATTAAGCTAAACGTACGTTTCTTTTGCAAATTTTGTTTCCAAAGATACAGATCTGTCATAAAGAAGGATAACCAAAAATTAGACACATCCAATATGTATGTTGACAGTGATCTCGATAATTATCAAGAACATGTTCTCGATAAAATAACAAACTTGAATCTAATGAGTATAAATGGTCCTTGCATATCACAAACGCATGTATTAAGCATGTTAACACAACAAACAACATATTTAGATTCAGAGTGATAGAAACTCATTATGAACGAGCCACACAAGTTTTTGAGAAATAAGCATCAATAGATAAATATCAACAAGATTAGCACAACATAGATACTTATGATTATGGCAACATTTCCCACCAATAATACAACGCAAACCACCACAGAATCGAAAAAATCTCAAATCGTGCAAAACCCTAGGTTTCAAAAATTTTGCAAACATGAGTGGAAGTAGGATAAAACGATATTGTTAGTTTAGTGACATTAAATGTAACAAAACCCTATCGAGAAATCAGATTCCTAACCATGATTTTGTAGATTCCGAAAACGCAAACCCTAGATATTTAATTTGAAGAAATCAAGAAATCTAACCATTGGATTTGTAATTAAACGAAAACCTATTGTTGTAATACCCTAGAGAACACTAAGGAACTTACAAATTGAAGATCACAAACACGGATTGCTCGTTTGAATATGGTTGATTCGCCTCAAACAGTCAGATAACTATTGGTCAACCACTTGTGAATGGTCAAGTATAATAGTCAAACAGCTGAGGCAAATGCTTCCGTGAAATACAGTGTTTTCCCGGGTCGTAATGTCCCAACGAGGTGTGCGATGTTTTATTATAAACGAATCTGTGATCAGTGAATGTGAACAGGAAAGGTATAAAGTGTGAGTGATTTAAACTAGGGTTTTATAACTTAAAATAACTTAGGAAAACTAAATTAATGATTACGTGAAACCTAGATATCTAAAACGTACACCAATTTAAAATCAGACGCGACTGCGTACTGAGAAAAATGTGAGTTTTAAGGAAAAATAAACTACAAGGGTTAAAAATGAAAATTCTATAAACTTAAACTTAAAATAAAATTAAATTAAAAAGAAAACTATTTTTTAGATTATTATATTATTTATTATTAATTATTTAATTAAAAACTATTTAACTATTTAATTAAAACTAATTTATATCAAACTAAAAATAATAAACACTACAAATTAAACTAAAAATTTATAAAAATAATTTCTAAAACTTAAAATGAACTTGAAGAAAGTATAAAAAATAAAAATAAATCTTTTTGTCTTTTTGTGAGCTTTTTATTAATTAAAACTATTTATCTTAATTAAACTATTTAAACTATTTTAAATTATAAATAATACTAAACTAACTTAGAAAATTATGAAAAAATTTAAAAAACTATTTTATGACTTATAAAAGCTAGGAAAAATATAAAAACTAGGTGTTGCTATATAAAAATTAATTATGCTATTTAAAACTTAATTATTTATTAATTATTAATAAAACTATTATTAATTCTAATAAATATCAAATGACAATATAAAAATCTAAGAAAATTATTTAAATTACTTTAACCTATAAGGAAATTAATAAAAATATAAAAACACAACTTACTTAATAAAAATGTAAGAATGAAAATTAAAATTAAATTATATTAAATAGAAACTATCACTTATTTTTATGTTGTATTTTCTAGATTTTTATTTTACAAAACTATATTATATATAAAAATAAGCAACTTTTGTAAAAACAACTAATTTCTAGCTTAATAATAAGCACTGTGGAAGCTTATTGCTACCACAGTCGACTTTTGTTGACTGAAAAGGTAAATAAGCTCAAATGAGCTTATGTGGGACCCACTTTGGATAATTCTGGTTCTAATAAGGTAGTTGGACTTGTCAAAGCTCAATTTGGTTAAATAAGCTCAGTAGATAAGCTGGTAAGCCACAATAAGCTAATCCAAAACCTAAATTCAACACAGAATGGGGACAGAGTTCAAGGGCTAATCTAGGTGGGGTCCACTGGGTTAGAGGTCAAACAAAAGGTCAATAAATGTTCCCTGGTAGGAGGGGGTTGGGAGAAACTAATTAGAAGGTGTGGGACCCACTGAGTTGGCCTCAAATCACCACCAAAGTGGTGGTGATGGCTGAGATAACTGCTGCACTGGGGAACCTTATGCCTTGCAGTTGTGTTTGGGGTTGAGTGGGGTCCACAACAAAAATCTTAAAAATGAAAGGGTACTGAGACCTTGAAGTTGAAGTGGTAGACTACTAATCCACAAAATTACAAGACCTAAATCCTTATACTAAATTCTCTAAAATTCCTTGAAGTTTTGTGAAAATCTGAAAGTAACAATTTGACTTTTTAATGAAAACTACTTATGTTGACTTTTATGAGTTTCTAAGCTATCTAACTGATTTAATAAGCTGATATAAGCTATATTTAACCTAAATTAAGCTAAAGTTATATCTTATAAGCTAAATGGTGGGTTTGTGGATCACAAATCTTACACAGTTAACTGTGTAAGATCATTCCAAGTGATTTTGACTTTTTATTGTTTAACACCTATGTTTTATTGACTAAACTGAGTTAATATGACTTAGTGAACATGTATGAACCAAGTTTACCAGCATAAACCAACAAGGACTCACCTTGCAGTCTAAAACAAACACCCTTATATCTATGTCTGTTTCATGTTTTACAACACAAAACACTAATTTAATCCAACTATTGGTTTCTAACTGATAATTAGTCTATTATAAACTCAATTAAACATAAAACTTCAATTCCACATGCAATAAAAATAGATTTGTCAAGTTTGTTTTTAAACACAGTGAAATATTAATTTTCAATAATAATGAAACTTAATGAGTAACCAACTTATATTAATGATTATTCTAACTTAACAATAACAAATGAACATAAAAATTCAGAAACCTAAACAAATATAATACCTAAACAGTAATATGAAAAATTAGTATAAAAGCTTACAAAATGGAATTGGACTGAGATGATGAACCAAGACCAAGATCACAACCTAGTATCCCCCATAGGATTCTAAACCATAATCCAATCAGAATTAACCTGCTCCATCTTCTTCCTTCTTCTTTACAACTAATTTTCTATTTATTTTCTATTTTATTGATTTTTCTTAAATTTATGAGTTTAATCACCAATCTGAATGTTGAGTTATCTAAGAGCTTTCAAAAGCTTTGTCAGAGCTTTATATGAGCTTAAGAGATCCTACAACAACCACAACTAATAACAGACAACTTTTGAGACTTATAAAATATAAGAAACTTGCATAAACTGAGACAGCAAAGGAAACTTGAAATTAACTTTAATTAAAGATTAAGGTACATGAAATTGACTGAGTACAAACTATTTTATTTGAAATTACAACTGAATTCATAAACTACACTACATACGACCTAATTAAACTAAACCTAATCTAATAATCCATCACCACTGCCTCTTTTGCCTTTTGTAGAGTTTTTCTGAGCATTATGGGACCCACTTGTCATTTCCCACCATATCCAAGCCGTTGATATGGTCTGATGGATCATGTCCGTTTAAAAAGCTTTTACGCGCCAAAAGTCTTGGGTGTCAGATTATGCGTGGAGAGGTTTTCAAGGGTTGTATGAGGTGGAGGGTGACTAGTGGGAGAGTGGGTGGTGAGTAGGAGGTGATACTAGGGGCTGGTATGGTGGTTTGGGTGGTCTGTGTGGTGGTGGTGGTATTGGAAGGGAAAAGGTGGAAGGCTGGGGTGGTTTTGGTGTTTTGACCGGGCGTTGACCCTGGTAATATAATAACGGGGTGTTGGTTTTGGGCTGTGGGATTGGGCTTGGTGATGGGCTGGATAAAAGGGTGGGTAGGATTAGTGTTTGGATTTGTTTGTTTGGTTTATAGAAATACTAAGGGTCCGTTTGTATTAGTAACTAACAAGGACCAATTTTGTAATTTATGCAAAGTTAAGGGACTGGTTTTGTAAGTTAACCAAAATTCTCACAGGGACCAGATTTGACAAGGATGAATAGTACAAGGAGATTTTGTGATAAATTCCAATTTTTAAAACTCCGAGGACTAAAATTGCCAAACTTGAAACTTCAGGGACCAATCTTGTAATTTCACCAAACTTTCCAACCAAGGACCATTCCTGCAAAATATTATTAGTATAAGGACCAAAATTGATTTTCTCAAAGTTTTTACATCCCAGGGACCATTTATGTCAATTTCCAAAGTTGAGGGACTAAACTTGTAATTTTATGAAACTTTGCACCAAAGGACTAAATATGTAAATTTATGAATAAAAAGGACCTTTGATGACTTTTTCATGTTTTAAGAATAACCAGGGACTAGTTTTGACAATTTATGAAAGTTGAGGGACTGAAACTGCCAATTATGCAAACTTTGTACGTTTTTCATCTGTTTTTGCATATTTTGCATTTGAAACATATAAAACACACCTTTAAGATATTTTAAGTATTTTGATACATATTTGAGTGTTTTTGTATGTTTTGGCAGTTCAGATTAGTATAAAATGATGAGTATTTAGACACTCATCAATGGTCCGTAGATTTCAAAGTTGGGAGGTTTTGGTGCACAGGTTTTTTTCGAAAAAAAAGAAAGAAATATGGGTGTTTGATTTTTGTTATATTATTAGTAGTTAGGAACTTAGTCACTTTTTACCCCTTAACTTTTGATTTACATTATTGAGTCCTAAAGTTAAATGGCAAACAAGTGCAACATCAAGATATACTCCTAACCGCCATTGTAAATGAAATTTTAATCGAGATGAGACGAGGAAATGAACTTAATACTTCCACATTATCCGAAGAACCGCATCATTTAGAAAATATGCAAGTATATCAATTTTGAGAAAAAAATGTGTAGCATTTTGAGCTTATCTCCCCCTCAACATTTGTAAACAAAAAATTTAGAGAGAAAAAAAATGACAAGATGTTGAAGAGAAGGGATATACTTGCATTTTTTTTTAAGTGCATATTTACAAAGATAGTTTTGATGTTTTGACGATCAATTGTGTTTTAAAAACATTTCCAGATCCTCTGGAGTCAAACATCACATACCAATTTGGTGAACTAGACTAGCAAACCTTGATGGTGCCAAGGATTTGGTAAGTAAGTCCGCCAATTGGTACTCAGTCCCAACAAAATAAAGTTCAACGGTACCCTTTTCCACATGCTCTTTGATGAAGTGATATCGGAGATCGATGTGTTTGGATTTGCAATGATGTACTGTGTTGCAGGAGATAGCAATTGCACTCTTGGAATCACAGTAGATAGGGATCTTGTTGAATAGGTAGCCATAATCCTTAAGTTGTGATCTCATCCAGATGACTTGAGCACAACAAGCAGACATAGCTACATATTCAGATTCTATTGACGACAATGATGTGCAGTCCTGCTTCTTAGATTGCCATGACATAAGTTTATCTCCGAGAAATTGTAATCCACCAGATGTACTTTTGCGTGTGTCTAAACATCTTGCATGGTCAGCATCTGAAAAAGCAATTAGTTCAAAACCAGAATCCTTCGGATACCAGATTGGCAGATTCCCAAGTTAATGGTTCCCTTTATGTATCGAAGGATTCTTTTGACCTCACTGAGGTGTTTTTCAGTTGGTTTGGACTGATAGCAAGAGCACATGTAGACAGCAAATACTATATCAGGTCTACTAGCTGTGAGATACATGAGGGACCCAATCATACTTCGGTATTTAGTTAGGTCAACAGGAGTCCCATGTAAGTCAGCATCTAGCTTTGTGGTATAGCCCATTGGTGTATTATAAGTATCACAACTCATCATTCCATGTTTCTTTAATATTTCAAGAGCATATTTTGACTGATTTATAAAAATTCCACGGGGTGATTGATGAACTTGTAGTCCTAGAAAGAACGAAAGTTCACCCATCATGGACATTTCAAAATTATCTTTCATTAATGTTGCAAAATCATTAGAGTAACTTCTTTTTGTTGAGGCAATCGACAGATATTTGAACAACAAGTAAGTCCTCCCCGTAGGTTTTTGTAAATAGTGTTGGATCCACCGATCCTTTAGAAAATTTATTGGCCAGCAAGAAAGTGGACAATTTGTCATACCACGCCCGGGGGGCTTGTTTAAGTCCGTAGAGTGCCTTTTTGAGTCGGTAAACGTGATTAGGATGCTCAGGATCAACGAAGCCGTCTGGTTGACTCACATACACTTCTTCACGGAGTTCTCCATTAAGAAAGGCAGTTTTCACATCCATTTGGTAAACAACCATGTTCCTGTGTGCAGCATATGCCAAAAAGATCCGAACAGCTTCATGTCTAGCCACTGGAGCAAAGGATTCTGCAAAATCAAGTCCTTCTAGTTGGGAGTATCCTTTTGCTACCAGACGTGATTTGTTACGTATGACAGTCCCTTCTGCATCAAGCTTATTTTTCCAGATCCATTTTAACCCGATGACAAAGACTCCGTCAGGTCTTTCAACTAATTCCCAGACTTCTAATCTTATGAATTGCTGAAATTCCTCTTGGATAGATTCAATCCAGTTGTCATAAGTCATTGCTTCTTTAATGTTCTTAGGTTCTTCGTGACAAACTGTGAGTGCATAGATACAAGTTTCTCCATCAGTGTGAAGTCGTTGTCTTGTCATGACAGGTGCATCTGGATGGCCAATAATATGAACTAGTGGATGGTCTCGAGTCCATTTGTGTGTTGAAGGGTGTAGTTGATAAGTGTCTCGCATGTTAGCAGGATCCAGATTGCGTGTTGACGACTCAGCTATATCAGGAACTGTAGGAGCCGGTGCAAACGGGTTAAAGAACGCATCAGGATCATGCTCTGCGGGTTGTGGAACTGATTGTGGTGTTGGATCTTCAGCTGGATGGTGGGAAGTAGAACCAGTTTGTTCTGCTGTAGATGGTGATACAATTGGAGGACCGTCTTTCTCAACACTTGTAGTTGTTTGTTGAGGTGAGTCAGGTACTGGAATGTTTTCAGGTTGAGCAGCGGAATTAGGTGAGACCTCAGTAGGACGGTATTCAATTGTGTCATCAAATAGTGGAGCAAACAAGGTTTCTAATTCTTTGCAGTTGAGTGGCAATGGTTCAGCCGAAGATTCCGGAGAGTTAAGACGGTTGAATTCGGGTCCTAGGCTGTGTTGCTCAGAAGCCATTTGTGTGAGTTCATCAAAATTAGCGTGAATAGTTTCTTGAATTTCTCTTGTACGACGATTCCATATCCGAAAATCTTTTGAATTTTCACAGTATCCAACGAATACTCCGATGTCAGCCTTTGCTTTAAGTTTACCTAAATCATCACGATCATTTTTCGGATAACAAAGTGCTCCAAATACATGAAAGTAATCGATGTTCGGTTTCCTTTTGTGAACAATTTGATAAGGTGTTTTGCGATGGCGTTTTGTGATCATGCAACGGTTTTGGGTATAACATGCAGTTGAAACAGCTTCCGCCCACAAGTAATCTGGTAATTGAGCATTAATCAACATAGTTCTAGCAGCTTCCACTAACATCCTGTTGCGTCTTTCAACGACTCCATTCAGTTCTGGGCTTCTAGGAATAGATGTTTGATGTTCAATTCCCACTTTCTCGAAGTATGACCGAAGTGTCTGATTCTTAAATTCAGTTCCATTGTCAGTTCTGACTATTCATACCATATTGCGTAGCTGAACTTGCATTTTAGTGAAAAAGGTGATGATCATTGAAGGAGCCTGATCTTTACTTCGTAGAAAATAAACCCAAGTCCATCTGGAATAATCATCCACAATGACAAGAATATAGCGTTTACCGTTGATACTTTGAACACGCATCGGTCTACATAAATCCATATGAAGAAGTTGCAGAACATGATTCGTACTATGCTCAGGTTTATTAGGAAAATGAGCACGAGTACTTTTTCCTTGTTCACAGGCTGGACATAAATGATCTTTGGTAAAGCGGAATCTTGGAAATCCATCAACAAGTTTATAACGAGCAAGGTCAGTCATAGTTTTGAAATTCAAGTGCGAAAGACGTTTGTGCCATAACCAAGATTTAGTCGATTCCGCTTTGGAGAGAAGACATATCGGTGATGTTGCAATCATATCTGACATTGATATTGTATAAAGATTGGAGCCACGTGAGCCAGACATTAGATCGTTTCCTTGTAAGTCACGAACAAAGCAAGTTTTCTCACGAAATGCAACTTCTAGATCCCCATCACAGAATTGACCAATAGAGAAAAGGTTTTGTCCAAGGCCTTCCACATAGTAAACACGACTGATTTCGATGTTCCCACTTACATAGTCACCATATCCCATTATTAAAGCGTAATGATCATTCCCGAATCTGACAGTACCAATGAACTTTGAGACAAAGTTTTGCAACAGTTTGAGATTGCCTGTCATATGTCGAGTGCATCCGCTATCAACAATCCAGAGAACAATCTGTACCACCTGCATCACAAGAAGAAGACACGGATGGAACAGAAGTAAGGGTGGAACCCAAAGAAACTGCGGGTTCCTGTTGGTTAGAAGCACATGTATTCAACAATTTAGGAATCCATTTAAAATCTGGTTTGTGTTGTAACCAACGTTGCCAATTCCAACTAGTTCGAGCTTTCTTAATATTGAATTCACTAGAGGTTGGCTGATTCCTAGTTTTGTTCTCTGCACTTATGGGGGTAACATCAACTTCATTAGAAACCGTAGAAGGCGGCTTTCCTAAGATAGACTTAGAGGCAGTAGTGGGCCTAAAAGGAATGCGTGTCCTACGTTTCTTATGACGATTAAGTAGAGAATTAGCTATACATTTTGTATGATCACCAGATGAAACGCTTTTACGACAAAACACACAAGATGCATTAATATTCAAAACATTCAAAGGTTCATCATTCGTTACATTTAGATTTTGATTACAATTTGCCAGATTAGAATCTAAATCTGATGCAACATGAGTTTTATTCAAATTCCTAAGTTGATCTTCTACTTCTTGAGCTTCTAGTGATCCTCTTTTACGTTGCCAGAGCCTATTCTTCCTTTTACTTTTACGCTTGGGTCTGCTAACGCTATTAGTGGAGACTAGTCCTGTAGAAGTGGAGGTATCAACATTAGTGGTGTGAACAATATTTCCTTTAGTAGTTTTTTCTAATTGATACAATCCTGGTGCTATCACCGTGGTGTCAACCATTTTTCCTTTTTGAAGTAGCTTAATTTTCTCTTTCAAATCGATGATGATGTGATTTTTGTCCTGAATTTCAGACTCAAGTAAACCATTGCAATATCTGATGTCATCGCGGTTTTGTTGCCAGTCGGCGTTTTCAATTTTTAAATCCGCAATTTCTTTCTCTTATTTGAGACACAGACTTTTGAAAGACTCATTGTTTTTGCAGAGTTGACAAGAGTTTGAAATATTTTGATTTTGAAGTTTCAATTCCCTTTCAAGACTTTGAGCTTGACACCATTCAATCCTTTGTTTGAGTAGACAAATTTCTTTTGAAAACTGTTTTGTCACATTATCATTTGTAATTCTCAACTTATCATTTTCCTGTTTGAGTGTCTTATTTTCCTCATTCAACAAGTTATTATCAACACAAAGATCATCCATAAGCATAGAAGTACCAGATTTATAGAGATCATTCATGATAACAGACAAAATATCAGCATTGAGAACTTGTTCCAAGAGTCGATCAGCATCATTTTTTAAAACTCTATTTCTTTGCTTTTGAGCCAAAATTTCATTTTCAGTTGAGTTGAAAACGTTTATCATATTTTTGACCTCGTTTTGAAGTTCCTGATCCCAACGTGTAGCACAGAGACGGAGGTGTTTGACAATTGGCAACATATGTTTTTGAAAAATATCTCTCTTTTCTCGCTCGTAAGCGGACTGAAAAGTTTCAACTTTTATTTCAGAATTGCGCGCAATTGTTTCCTCCAAAATTTCGATGTCTTCCATAAAAGTTTTATAATAATTTAAGACACGACAACTTTTTGGTAAAGGTGTAAGTTCACCGGATGATGGTAAAGGACCATTTATTTGTGCTACAGTTTGGACAGGGGCCGCATTAGAGGATGAAACATATGACTCTTCTACAAACCATGATTTCTCAGGTAATTCCTTTTGAGTAACAAAAGATTTAGAAATATGAGGAGCTTTTGAATAATCATATGGTGTCCAATATTGAACGTAACTCATTTTAGATCGACTCTCGTTTTCAAGTTCTTCTTCTTCTTCAGTATCAAAAACAACAGCACGCACAATCGTATTATCAAGCAAATGGTCCATACTGTAAATTTTTGGAATTTCTTTGAATGTCGTGTGAAGAAACATTGAATTGTAATCGCCAAGTGCAAATCCTTTATCGGGTCTCGGTTTTAAAGTAAATTTCTGAATTGTTGTGACAGAGTTCCCGTGTTTGTAAACAATGTTACGAAATTCTTTGAGTTGTTTTTCAAGATCAACAATATCACCGAGTAAGTCATCTATATACTTCCTTTTTCGTATTTTATGTTCACAAAACTCCTTTTTACAACTTGACAATTCTGTTTCTGTTTTTGAAAGTACTGTTTGAAGACGTTCAACTTGCATTTTCAATTCACACTTTTCACTTTCGAGTTTCGAAATCAACTTTCCGTTTGACTCAATTAAATCTCGTATTTTGCGTTGAAGATCTTGTTCTTTGTTGTAAGAATCTTGAAAAGCTTTTTCAAAACTTTTTGCATTTTTAATCTTGTCTTCCTGATTTGAAAGCTGAATTTTATAACACTCAATATCTCTTGCAAGTGACGCATTTTTCTCTTTTAAAACTTTGTTTTTCTCATTGCATTTTATTATTTGCAATTGTTGTGCATCCAGTTGTTTAGATAACAATATTAGGTCAGGGTCTGGATCAAATGATGGTTCATGTTGTTCTATATGATCATGTTTATCATTCTCAATAGGATCATCAAATGAAACAACTGTGCCATCATCAAATATGACAACTGTGCTTATTTGTTCATCTGTTTGAGAAGATGAAGATGATGTAGATGGAACAACTTGCGCCATATCTGATTCAGAAGCAGAGGGTGAAGCTATTTCATGTATTAGGCATGCTTTTTGGTCATGTACCTGAGACAAGCCGTCAGTGTCATACACTGGACCTGAATCATTAAACTGAAGTTCCTGCATGTTGGCCATAAGCATCACAGCTGCATTGGCTTCCAGATCTTCCATATCATCATCATTGTACACATTTGCCATGAAGTTGTTATCTTGTTCAGGGAAATGTCCATCTTTTTCATCTTGAAGAGCCATGAGTAATGCCTGCTTGTGAAACTTACTACCCCGAGTTCTCGGTTTGGGACATGCTGTCGCTATATGACCTTGTTCATTACAGTTATAGCACCACACTGCATTCCCTGAGTTGGAGTGCCTAGTTGCAACTGGTTCAGGCCTTTGCTGAGAAGACCCTGAGTTGTTCCTGAACCCCGCATTGTTACTAAACCTCTGACCATTCCCAAAGGTTCCTGAAGAACTTCCTGAACCAGATCGACCATAGCTACGATTCTGAATTTCCACTCTTCCATCATTGACAACAGCTTGATTCCTTGTATTAGAAGATGAACGTTGACGATTGTTTGTTTTGTTGGAGAATTTGCTAAAAGCATGAGCAATAAGAGCAAGTCCCTGATTCAACGTGTTAAAGTCATCATCGTCATCGTCATTGGAATTTGAGTAATACACTGCATCATTGTTGTTTAATGGAACCAGTTGAGTAGAAGCATTCTGTGGAGATGAATCATAAGGGACCATTTGGTTCGAGGTAGAAGATTGTGGATAACTGAAGTAGTTCTGCTCTTGAACATATGCATGATTTGACATTGGTGGTGGAGCATAGGGAGATTGAGCTACGAGAGCCAAAGAATTTGGTGTTGGTGTTGGTGTGTATCCTCCTCGTAGAGCTCGATCTTTTTCAACTTCAGGTTCATGGTGTTTCAGGAAATCATACAACAAGCCATATGGTGCATCATGAAGATTTTTGGTTTGACGAACAAATGTCACATATTTATGCCAATCTGGACCAAGACTACCGACGAATTTGGAGTTCACTGCTATCCTCGGTACTGTGATTTTGTGACGTTCCAGATCATTGACCACATTTGTGAAACGATGATAGTAGGATTCAAGTGACTCCCCTGGTTCAATTGTGATGTCTGTATATTCCATGTAGAGTTTGGATTCCATATCATCTTTGTTCAATTGAGTGCCTTCCATAAGGAGATGAACATGTTCCCACATAGCTTTGGCTGTCTTATGAGCATCGACACTTCGATAAATTGGATTAGGTATACCTTGAAGTATATAAGCCATTGCGTACTCATCAGCTTCACGATGTAATTTCTGTTCTTCTGTGAGTGCAGATTCTGGAAGAGGTCTATCACCAGGAGGACGTGGAGGATCAGCATTTGGATCACCAACGTCAAATCTTGTTGGCCACTCAAATGGTCCTTCAAGTATCACTTGCTTCAAGAATTTCCCATGAGGTTTCTTTAGTTCAAGAAATCATAAGAATCGACTTGACCATTGAACATAGTTCCCAGGTGTTAGCATTGGAGGTGTTTCAAGTGATCCTGCCTCATGTCGGGATTGTTGAGTTGTCATAACTTCACACATTCTGTCAAACCAGTGAGGTTGTTTGGAAGAAAACTGAGTGTTTTGTTGTGGCATTTGATATGGTTGTTGTTGAGGAATGATTTGATGTTGTTGCATCATTAGGTAATGATGTAGTGGATTAAACGGTTGTTGTTGAACGTGTGATTGTGAAGGTTGTTGATATGGTTGTTGTTGATGGTATTGTTGTTGCTGATGTTGCTGTTGCTGAGTATGAGGGAAGTAGTAATAGGTGGTTGAGACATTTTTAACACTTGTGTAATAATGGATCTTGTAGAAGGTATAGATTTAGCCAAATCTCGAAAACTTTGCTCAACTTCGGATTGCGAAACTTTTGCACAACAGTGATTGCGAAATTTGTCTTCAACTGTGATTGCGAAATTTGGGATTTCGAAAATATTGGGATTGCGAAACAAATCAGGTTCTCGAAACTTTAGTGATTTCGAAACTTAAGAAATTTTCGAAAACTTGAAATTTCGACAACTGAAGAAGTTTTCGAAATTGTAAAAGTTTGCGAAAGAAATTTGTGATTTCGAAAATTATAATATTTTCGAGAACACAAACTCAAAAGCGAAGTTTCAAAATTATACAATTTCGAAACTTATCCAAACGTCGAAGTAACTTTCTTTCTTGTACAAGAAAGAAAATACTGAGTCCACAAAACGAATTTGATGTAGAGCACTTTTCAAGAGATTTCGAAACTGTGTATAAAGAAGATTGCGAAATTTGGCAGAAATTGTATTCTAAGAAAGTTAACCAAAAAACTCGTTTTATTTCAAGATTCTTGTACTTTAAGGTATAAAATGAGGAGATCTTTAAGAAAGTTGAAAACTTTATAATTTTTTTTCAAAACTACAAAAGATTTCGAAAATAAGTACAAAAACCCAAATCGTATTTTTGGATAAAAGTTTGGAACTTTTTTATTTGTTTTGATTTGTAGCACAAGTTTGTAAGCAAATATGTGATAAAAACCAAGAAACAAGCAAGAAAGTACAAAAATTTTAACTAAAACTCGATTTTAAAACAAGTTTAAGATCAAAAATCAATGAAAACAATAACTACACCTTCTTCTAGCGAATGATACCACTTGTTAGGTCACCATTTTGTAAACACAAGTATAATAACAATAGAAATGAGATGAGAAAGGAGATTTGGGTGATTATATGAGTAAGAGAAATATAAGTGCAAGAGTTTCCTTAAGAAATCAAATAACCAACCTAATATTACATGAGACTAAGGCTTCTATTTATAGGGAAGGAGCTAGGGTGTTAGGAATACAAATATTCCTATAAAAGTCTCGGTCACCTAATTGATGTAATAGCATTCTAGTTAGCTCGTAGTTAGTTAATTATATGTATTAGTTAGTTTAGTTTAAGTAACACCGTGGAAGAAGGACGGGTCTTTACCCACTGTATGCCTGATCCACAGCCCGGGTGTGGGCGTTTTGTAGGAAACTATAAATACCCCTTTCCACATGTGGAGAGGGTTGGTGCTTTTCATTCAATCTAACATTTTTCTATTTTCTCTCAACTCTCTCTCTCTCTAGAAATCACCCAACTATTTCTCTCTCTAATCTCCTTTACTATTCTTCTTCTTCTTCCATAATTCTATCACAAAACCATGCATGCTATGATTATTGATATTCTACAATTGGTATCAAGAGCCATGGTTTCATCTTAGGGATAGTGTTTACTCGTCTCTTAAGTTTGGTTTTGTGTTTTTCACTTGTTTCCATTTGGCTCGTATGCTTTCTTTGGAAATATCTCTATTTGACGGTATTTGTTGGTTAACTCGTAATATCCTTGTACTTTCATGATTGGAAATCATATATGAGCAAAGATTAGTACTTGGTTTTAAATCTCACATATTTAAAGTCAGTTTTTTTTTTTAATTCGTGGTTTTTATATTCTTATTTGCGATTGGTTCTTGTTGTTTGCGAGTAGTACTGGATTGGCAGCTTGTGATTAACTTTTGGTGCTTTGTCAAAAGTTAAGATTGTGACAGTTTTTGGCTGTATCATGTTTTTTATATTGCGTTTAGCTCATTTGTGTCAAAAGGGAAAGTCAACAAAATTTTGACAGCAACTACTTTTTGGCTGCTTGTGGTAATTTGCTAAATTTCTTTCTTGCGTTTAACTCTTGACTTTAAAATTGCGATTAGTCCTGGTTTCAAAAGTTAGCGTGTAGCTCAGTTTACTCAATCTTGAGTTTACCTCAAATCTGCGTTTAACTTTTGGAATTGCGGTTCTTGGTTGCGTTTAGTATCGGCTTTCAGTAGCTATCAGTTCAAGCTTAATAGATAAACAAGGATCAATTCAATAGCAACTATTCCATATCCATTCTAAAACTCATCTGGGTTCATTCATCTTACAATATCACGAATTCAACAACAAGCTGCAAGATATCAATTCATCTCATATCTACCCAATTTTAAAACATACATAATCTCAGTTGTTCCTTTTTTTCGTGGTGTTAAATAAACCCATTGACCTTCATCGATCTAAACACGAAAAAGAAAAAGTCATCATCGATTAATATTCTTGAAGCCTAACTCCAACGACTATCCGAATCAATTGAGACAAGAAAGATAACAAGTCAGTTATCCTCTGGTCTTGACTCGTTCAGGCTCAAACGTGAAGACACAAATCATAACGAAGACCTCGGTTTTATTTCGTGATTCACATGGTATTTCAAATGATCTATCACATGAAACGTTAACCATCATCGGTCAAATTTGAAGATAAAACTTCAACATTATTCGAATATAAAAGAAAGTTTAATAACAACTTTGTTATAAACCTTATTTGCTTCGATTAATTGACAAACAAGTAGAGGATAACGAGACTACAAAACCTACCGTGACCCCATTAAGGATCTTGAAGCCTTCTAGGTGCTCTCGTGATTCGTCTTAACCAGAATAGATCTAAGTAACGGTGGGTTTGAGTTCTCTTCATCAAGGTATTGGCTTTGATTCGGATTACATTTGGATTTGAAGAGATAATTCTCGTCATTTGTGACTGCGCTTGAGATTATATCGTTGGTGGAAGGTAAAGCAGAGGTGATGACTGCGTTTGGAAAGTGATTAGGGTTACAGTGTGTTTAGTACCTTTTATGCACGAATTTAGGGATTAAGATTAGTTATTAATTGGGCTGCGGGGGTTACTTGTCCAACTTGGGCCGAAATGTTGAAGTGGATAACTGGACATTGCTTTTGTTAATTTAGGAATTCCTTTGCCCTAAATTTTTTTGGTTCGTGTGGACTAAATATTGGTGACAGTGAGTTGGTATAATTTTTTAGCCACGGTGTTGAGTGAACCTTTAGAATCCGAGATTGAGTGTTAGCTTAGGTTGAGATATTGTCGGGCTTATAGAATACATAAACGATTGTGGACTTTCTCTTGGGCTGCCGATCTGTTGTAATTTTGGTATTGAGCCTTGTTTTTGTAACCAGGTTGCGGGATCTGTGTTATATAAATTCAAGTTGGGCTGCTACAAATTACAAGGGACGAATTGTTGTATGAAGTACTTTAGTTTTGTGACTTTGTCCAATTTTTAGTGGCATATTTGAGTTGGTCTAAAAATCTTGCAAAACTTTTTATCAAGATTTTTATTGAGCTTCACGAATCCGTGATTGTGAATTCTTGGTGGGTTGAGATATTCTCGAGTTTATTAGATAGAAAGTCGGGGTTCATTCGGATTTCAATCAAACAAGCTTCACGTTTAACATACAATTACTTGTCATTGTACCGATTCAACAGTTCTCAGTACACGTTCAACTCTATTCTTCGGTGTTTCACGGTTTTGTCTTGATTTTGTAAAATCCCGCGAAAGATTCTATTTTTCGGTTTAAATCATAGACTTGTAAAATCCCGTGCACGGTTACATCATGTCTACCACTTCAGACTCTGTCATTTCTGAGAGAGAACTTCATCAGCCGCAAAAACTGCTCGATAATGCAAAAGATTGTTGCATAGAATGTTTTCAACAACTTCATTCACACCTATCCGTACTTCTTGAGGGAACTGGATTCAAGATGGGATTCGAACGTGCATTTGTAACACTCTTTGGTCAAGATGTTCAGACTTTCACATGCACAATGATTCTTAACTTAGATCAACTACAACAACAACTTGACCAAGGAGAATTTTCCAAAATGGGATCCATGGCTGCCCTTTGTGTGATCAACAAACAACTCCAAGTGTTCTTTGATTCGAAATTCACTCTGGAGTATGACCATTATAGTGAGATGACAAAAAAGTGCTTTGCTGATCACACGGGATTTGAGGTTGACACGTTCAGAGACACACTTGTCCAGCTTATGGATAAAGTGAAAAGATTCATTAACGAAAAGGCACAGCATATACCTGCTTACGATGGCAAGGTGAAGGCATGTAGGGTACAATCATGTGATGGTGTTGGTGACTCGGGTATTGCATCGGATGTTGAGATAGGTATCACGTTATGCAAAAAATCAGAGACTGATAAGCTTGCCACACCCTGCAACTCAGTGACTAGTGATACTCCAGACATGGGCACTGAATTAAGACCAGTAAAAGAACAAGTGTCATGTGCTGAGGTACCCCTAACTGTACATCATAATGTGCTTTTTGATGAACGACTGCATACTGATCAAGTTATGCCCAGTTATGACACATATTTGTTGAAAAAGACTGATTGCAATACCATTTCTGTTTTAACAAATATGAATCATAAAGGGGGAGAAAGTGATCAGGATGCTGAACGTGATGATGAGTCAAGTTCTTTGTTTACAGCTGAGTCTTTTAAATCAAATGATATGGTTGATAAAGAAACGTTTAATGAACTTTCAAAGAGATTCTTACAACTTGAAAAACATTGTATTTCACTTGAAATCGCAATGCAACAAAAGGAAGAAAGTTTTCAAACTAACCAACCATGTAAAGATCCGGAACTTCCTGATTTCCGCGAATTCTTTTTGATTAATGATTTGAAAGCTCAGCTAGAAACAAAGAACTTGACAATCAACAACCTGAAAATACGTATTACTGAGTTATGTGATATGTGAAATGAAGTTAAAGTTAACATGACTGCAATGTTATTGAATTGGAACATAATGTAGCTAAATTACGTGATGAAAATGAGTCTTTGAAAATTCATTGCAATGAACTGTGTGATTCAATCAAAGAAACGAATACTAAAACTGTTGAGCAAACAACGTCTTTGATTGCAAAAATTGATGAACTCAAAGCTCAAGTTCAGGAAAAGGGTTTCACAATAACAGCATTAAAAAACGAGCTAAGAAAAGCAACAGGGAATAGTGTGAACACTAAGTTTGCAAAACCATCAATCTTGGGGAAACCAGTTTTTCAATCGAATAGAAACCAATCAGTTGTTAGACAATTGACTGCGTTTAGATCTGAGAGACCAAAATTTTCAAAAACACAGTTTTCCTCCCAAGTTGATGTGGAACAAGTTTTGACAAAACCAGTCACTACACATTATTGGCCCAAGATTATTGCCTCTAGTTCTTCTAAGCCTCAACAAGTAGTTACTCCTACACCCAGCTCCTCTAGGATTAGTTCGAAAACAGTGTCGAAACCTAGCACTAAGGCTCAAAACACTTATGTTATAAATGACCTGCACAAGAACTATGATCTAGAAAAGGCTAGGAAAAGGGCACTACTTCATAAGGATGGAATCTTAGGTTCTCAACCTTGTATGATCCCTCGTAGGATATTGAGGTACAATGCTATGGTTCAACCTGTTAAGTCTAGGAATTACAGTAAGTCATCTACAATGCATAAGAAGCAAAACAAACCTAAAACTTCTCCTAGGTGGACACAAACTGCTAAATCTTTGGAGACTAGGAATATCGTTAAGCCTTCCACTATGCATAAGAAGCTTAGTAATCCTAGACCTTGCTATAAGTGGATTCCAACTGGTAGAATTTTTAAGGACATTGGACTTAAGTGGATACCTACCGGAAAGGTGCTTACTGATGGCAATGCCATGGTTGACCATGAAACCCCCAAGGGTTTGGATACTGTTGTCACTAACCTATATATGTGCAATCAAGTTTGTGATGTTAGTGCAGGTAGTCCTTACTCAGTTGCAGGTACATCAACCATTCACTATATGAGAAAACTCAAAGTCTGGAGACCTAAAGATATCATTTCCCCAGCTTCAGGAGTTCTAGAATGTCGATGCTGATGTATGTGCATAATGACGTCTGAATACTTCAGTTCAGGCCTCGCTCTTCAATGACTATGACGTCTGAATACATCAGTTCAGGCCTCGTTCTTCAATGACTGTGACGTTTGAACACTTCAGTTCAAGCCTCGGTCCTTATTGTCATCATTATGGCGTCTGCTGACAACACTTCAGGCCCCGTTCATCAAAGAAAAGAAAGGTGTACGATTCAGTGTGCCTTATCTTCGGAAGAAGAGAAATCTTCTTGTTTTGACCATCATCATCAACATGCTTCATGCTGTCTCATTCAAAAATGGCAAACTTCGTATGCAATTTTTGAGGGGGAGAAGAGTGCTTAAACTACATGATGGAGTGTATTCTTATTCACATGCTCAATCAAAAATGGCAACCTCGTATGCAATTTTTGAGGGGGAGAAGTGTGAATAAAATACATGACTAATTGTATTATTATTCACTTGCTCAATCAAAAATGGCAAACCTCGCTTGCAATTTTTGAGGGGGAGAAGTGTGAATATACCACATGTTGATTAATGCTTGAAGAATGGTCATACAACTCTCCTCCAACACCTAATGCTCTACTTACGAAGGATGACTGGGATTTATGTTTGATGATTACTTCCAAGATTCAACTAATGATGATTGATCAAGATGCACCATCTAGAAGTATTATGAATGATGATTGATCACTTGCTCAAGTAATCCAATCTCAAGTTATTCCTCAAGGTGTTGATGATGACTATCATGATTATGAAGTTGCACACATGAATAATGATCCGTCTTTTTATTCTTATATCAAGGATTGTTGTTCCTACCATTGTGCACTTTGTAAATCAACCCGAAGAACATTATGGAAAATGTTGGTTAAAATGTCTAAACGGCTTACAATTTGGAAATGACATGTCAAGTGATCACGGAGTTTATTTGTCATCCCTTAATTGAGATTGAAGAGTATTTTACGAAGGCGTCTACTTATTTCATCATCGAAACTTCATGTATTGATTGATGACTTGCGTGAACTCTTAAAGTTTATGATTGAGACTTAGATTATCTAGTTATACCCGATGGAAGGAGTTACATTGTAGTACTCACGGGTTATGGCTATCACTTCAAGGAGTTACATTGTAGTGCTCAGTGTCACACGCTAATGCGAATGTGGATAGTCTCAAGAGGTGTTGTACTTATTCTTCTACATCGTTCTTTAATCAACAACAGTGCAAGCTTAAGTTACGGATTTGGGGAATTCTTCTTTAGTTTCAACTTTGGTATATCGGGTTTACTGTATCAGTGGTCACTTCAAATAGCCTACATAAGAGTTGGTAAAGATAGTCAGAGAGAGTTTTTGTAGCAGTTGATTCTCACCAGATCCAGTTAAACCAATTTTGTTCTTCTCACAAGATTTCAAGTAGATGTGCTTATAATGTGTTGCTGATTCTGAGGTATCAAAACCAGCAAGGGGGAAGGAGACATACATCTTAATGCATAATGAGTACACGTGATGAACTTAATACTTCTTCTTAATTGAAGTTATCCCGGGAAGACAAATGTCATAACCGCAGAGAATATCAGTGTATTAACTTGTGGCGTTTGGTGTATTATTCCAACTACGTTGGGGAAGTGGTCTTCTGATACTTGTGGTATGTATTACTTCAGCTTTCAGTAGGAATAAATATGAGAAGAACAACTGGAGAGTGAGATGATATTGCTTATCGACATCTTCATATGAGCTGATATGATTTTTGGTAAAGTGCTTCTGGTTAATGGTTCATGTACACTATGTTATGCTGATTCCGATGAGATCGCAACCATTAGGGGAGAGATTTGTGTACATCAAGGACGCGCAACAGGTTCACGTGATCGGGCTTAATCATATATTCCGGAGGTGATATCCGCAGAGATGATCAGTGCTTCAACCTGTTACTTTGGTGTCATCGTCTCTTCTTGTGTTGGATGCATGCGTACAATATGGATTGAGTTGGCATGTGTAAGATAGCTGGAAAGCATTTAGTGAAATGAAGATGTTGATATCTGATTCCCCCTAATTGACAACAGCTCCAAACCTCAAAGTAATGTATACATTGGGGATGTACAACAGGGTCATGTGATCGGGCTTCATCATACATTCCGGGATTGTTAACCGTAGAGATGATCCATGGTTCACCCTGTTACTTCGGTGTAATCGTTCTCTTCGGGTTCTCGAGCTTCAGGCAATGAGACTTTTTGCATCACTTCAACTACTTGGGGGAAGTGTCTCATGAAGATGATTGTCGGTTTGGGGGGAAGCTACCAAAGCTTCACATTGAGGAGGCCAAAACTCAGCAATTTGGTGGTGCCTAGCGATTGACTCAGTAGTAAGATTCTTGTGATTTGTTATCAATCTGTGTTTGGTGAATTGTTGTGACTTAAGTCGTTTCGATTAATCTGATTGTAATTTGACGTTGTGAGTTAATCGTTACAACTTGACTTATTACGATCGGATCTATTGTAACTTGACTTGTCACGACTTGACACTTAATGCTAGTTGTAACTTATCCAAGATCTCACTCTAAGTCTAACTCACATATTACATCTTTCGATTTCTTTTGTTGACTTTAGTAAAATCCCGGGAGAGAACCGATCTCTCGGTTTAAGTCACAAAATTGTAAAATTCCGTTTAAGATCTCATCATGGCATCTACGGCTTCAGACGATTACTCAAGAGCCTCAAAAGCTTTGGTAGTGGATGTTTCAGAGATGTTGGCTACACACTTCCACAATGAGCTGACTGATCAAATGGCTTCTGTACACATCAGTACAGGACCCGCGTCTAAATTTTTGTCTTCTGAACCACTCAGTTCAGGCTTTGTATAGTATCCCACTCCTGCATGTACCTTATGTACCTCCTACCGATAAGGATTTGGAGATCTTGGCTGATCCAATGGTTGATGAATATGTCGAGCTGCAAATTGGTGATACACCGGTACCACCAGCCATCGCAGCTCATGTACCAAACGATCCAAAATGGTTCATCTTGTCCTGTTTCAATAGGTCAAGACACTCCAACAGCAAGTCATTCGTCAACATCATCATACTTTCAATCTCCACCAGTACATCAAGGCACTGCAGTCGACGATTCTTTTTAAGTTAATTCATTTCCTCCTCCCAATGATGTTTCGTTCGACAACACACTTGCTCCTGAATTTTCCTCTAAGGCATATTTTTCAGGAGATCTTGATAGGGCTACATCAGTTCCTAACCCTCAACCACATGAACAATATTGCAAAATGGAGCAAAGATAATCCTTGTTGGTACGATATACTGTCAATGCTTCTTCTGACAAATGGATTCTCCAAAGGTTTGGTAGAACAAGTGGAAAAGAGGGTTGTGGATTTTTTCTTCAGAAGGACAGAAGGACAGCTGGCAGATTTCCTCACAAAGGCACTTCCAGGAAGAACGGTTTCTATTTATTCTCCTGCTACTTGGTATGAAGTGTCTCTCGCCAGAATCAGTCAAAAGTCTTCATGAAGAGAATGAGGAGTAATGGATTTGCTTCAAATATCCTTGTATATATTATAAAAACAAAAAGAAAATAGAGAAATATAAAACCTATAAAAACCATAAAAATCTGAAAAATCATAAAAAATCCAAAAATATTCTTCTCACGACATGTCTCTTGTGTAATCAATATTATGTACGTTTCTAGAAATGTCATTTAATAATGACACGGAATCATACATATGCTTGAGCAAGAGTTTTTCGGTTTCAAATAAAGTTTTTTTCTAAAACATGTCGTTTCTCAAAACATTCTTAAAAATTATGGCTTGTAGTCATTTCAGGCTACAACCCGGATTTCAAAATTATGGCTTGTAGTCATCTCAGGCTACAACCCGGACTTCAAAATTATGGCTTGCTATTACTTCAGATAGCAACCCGGTTTTCAAAATTAAGGAAAACACGTCGCCAAAAAGACGGTTGTTCCTAACAAAGGGTGCCGTTCATCCGAGCGTGAATTACTTTATATTCATGCACCCTCGATCTAATGTACGCTTCAGTGCATTGTTTCTTGATAAAGAAGAGAAATCTTCTTTTTATCGCCAAATACTTTCCCTTCTATGATTTTTTCCGGAAAGTGTTTGTGCAAAACTTGGTGGTACCATGAAATTTTGAATGAAAATCGAATTGAACTCAAAAGTTTGATAAAATTTTCACTCAATCAATGACGTTAATAGTTTATGAAAATATTTATGCTTTAACATCCGTCATTGATTGAGGGGGAGAGTGATTTCTCAAAATTTTATGTATCATCAAAACTCCCCACACTTCGTACATAAAACCTTGCAACAAAATGATTTGTGATGTGTTATGTGTCAGAATAAGTACATTTTCAAAGAGTTTTCGTTAAAACGTCAAATCTTTTGTAAACTCTTCAAATCTGACACATAACAAACTCCCTCACAGATTGAGGGGGAGCAAGAAAAAGGTTCCTTTTATCAGACAATATTAAAAATTAACCGCATTCCTCTCCCAAACGTTTTCTAACTTATTTAAATCAATTGAGATCAAAAATCTCGAAAGATTTGAAATTTTTGATCGGGGGAGAGAATGTGATTTAAATATGAAATCTGATAAACTAAAGTGATCTGTTGGACTCAATAAATGTGCTCCCACATATGTGCTAAACTCTTTCGAATATCGATGCACATATTGAGGGGGAGCAAAAGGCGTTTGTGGAAGTTATACCAAAGACCGACCATTTATCTTTATGCATGGAGTTATAAGGTTGGTTAAGGTTAGGTATAAGTTCCCATGATCCACCAGAACCGGAAGGATCTTCCCAGGGACAATCCATAGATAGATTAGAAGTCCTTAGGAATGATTGAAAAAAAGGAGTAAAGTGAGAAAGGGAAGAGTGCGGACTGAGATAGAGCTAGGACTGGAACAAACCCAACAAGGTTCTAGTGGTGAAGTCTCGATAAGCACTGAAGGGGTTGAAGAATGAAAAAGAAATGAAAAGAGAAAGGGTGAAAAGAAATAGCCCTCCATATATTCAACCTTAGGGCAGAAACCAGGTTCAATTCATAATCTACTGGTGGTTACTAAGGTAACACCGGTATTGAAGACAAGACGTCATGGACCCAGTGACGCACTACACCAAACTTCCCAACCACTTAAGTTCCCTTAAAAGAGCTTGTTTCATTCTCACAGGGAACCCTGTGCAATGTATCGACCGCTCATTGCGAGCTATGTTGATACCTAAAACAGGAGACGCCTCCCCAGTCTCCAGGAGCGGACCATGAGATCATCCATAAATCTCGATAGGACACATTCCAAATATGCTTATTGTTTCACACAATGTAGAAAATAAGATAAAATATTTAGAGTCCTACGCATTATCCTTGTGGTATTGCCAGAACATCCGAGTGAAATGAAAATATTCACAATGAAGATGGAAATCCTTCTAGAGCGAACATCACTCAAGCTCTTGGTAGGTGACATGTGAGATCCATCTTGGATCAATGATCAAGTGACAACTGGAAAGCAACAATGGTGCGATTCAAATTTGAATCAAACTTGTTCCAGGATATGGATTGACGGATACTTTTGCTAAAACCTCTCAATGTGCTCACCAACTTATCTTTCGAGCACATTGATTGTGTAATATCTTTCAAACAAAAGTATTTTTGATGGAAATGTGATTCAAAGTATAAAACTCTCGTCGTGTCTCAAAAATGTTTATCATATGACACGCGAGTGATTTCTATAAATCAATTTCTCATCAATCCGTGAATATCTATTCACCGATTCACTCTATCGTGCTGTCTGCTTTGAGACGTTCCGGTATGAGAACATGCTAAGTATGAAGATTCCGAAGTGGATTCTTTGGAAAATTCATTACTACAAGCTGGAAATTCCTGTCAAGGAGAGTCTTCTTTAAAAGAGACTCTACCTGATCACAGGTCGGTTTTCACAAAACCGGAGGGTAGTCTGTCCTCGCAGAATGAATGACAAAGCCATATTCGTTCTCTATCTTTAGTGCTAACTGTTTTATTTCAGGGACACATATAAAGATGGCGTTGATGGCTCCAGTTTCCAGCTGAATCGGGTCAATCCATACCTCATGCTCACACATCCTCCACACTATCAATGAAGATGAGAGACTTGCTACAACAAATGTTGAGAGACTACCAACAACGCTTCCGCAACTCTGATGAAAAAGTCTCCTGATCCATAACTCCAATGCAACGTCTCCAGATACAGAAGAGTGTGAGCCTGATGGTCCTTAGTCACTACATCACATGAAGGCGATACTACTATGGATGAGCTTGGAGATTTACTTTGGCTGATGATCTCAAAGAAGCTCAAAGATCACATATCTCAAAGGAATTCAAATCACAAGTTCGCTTGCTTGAAGTACGAAGTGTGTTAATAAGTGAAGAATCAGATCCTACGAGCTACAAATACTAAAGAATGCTTAAAGACCAAAGAGCTTAATTTCAAAGGTGACCTCGCTTAGGGGGAGATTGTTAGGAATACAAATATTCCTATAAAAGTCTCAGTCACCTAATTGATGTAATAGCATTTTAGTTAGCTCGTAGTTAGTTAATTATATGTATTAGTTAGTTTAGTTTAAGTAACACCGTGGAAGAAGGACGGGTCTTTACCCACTGTATGCTTGATCCACAGCCCGGGTGTGGGCGTTTTGTAGGAAACTATAAATACCCCTCTCCACATGTGGAGAGGGTTGGTGCTTTTCATTCAATCTAACATTTTTCTATTTTCTCTCAACTCTCTCTCTCTCTAGAAATCACCCAACTATTTCTCTCTCTAATCTCTTCTACTATTCTTCTTCTTCTTCCATAATTCTATCACAAAACCATGCATGCTATGATTATTGATATTCTACATAGGGCAACACTCCCTCTCCTTCCACTATCAATTCGTGTGGGCTTCTAAGCCCATGGACTAAAATGCCTTAAGTCTAGTAAACATGTTACATAACATAAATGTAAGTAAATAGTAACTTAAGCAACCTATTATTACAAATGACCGAGACTTGATAAAATAGTGAAAACTTTGATCCCAACATTACCTTAACCCATAAAAACATTGAGGACAATGTTTCATTCTAGTCTGGGGGAGGGTGAATCTTCGATTCGATTTGACCTTGCATTTTTCACAACTGTCGTGCACTCTTGCAACTCCGTTTTTCCACCAAAAATAAAAAAATTGAAAAAATTGAAAATTTCAAAAATTTTGAAGAAAAATGAATGAAAAAAGTCATGAAAAAGCACAAAAAAAAGATGAGGAAAAGTTGAAAAAGTTGTACAAAATTATAATAAAGTTTGAATAAGTGTTTTGACACATTGTTGACTTTCTTGCTGGCGAGAGTAGGAATAAATATTTTGACTTGACCGGGCGTGTTGAGCCCTAGCTTGTTCCCTTAACCAATGATAATCATATAAGCTTGTGCTAGTTTTGTACACCAGGAGCTAAAAAATGCGAATTCTTTCTTAAGAATCTGCAAGTTCCCGTACTTGACTTTATACATGCGCAGCTTAAAAGCTTTCGCTAGTCTTTTACATCAGGAGCTAGAAAACGTGAATTCTTCTTTTAGAAATTGCAAGTTTCCGTATCTGACTTTATATATGTGTGGTTGATTATCGGCTAAGTATTCGCGGGTTTCATTATTTGGAATATTAAATTGCGAAGAGCAAGAAATGATAGAGTTTATTTAGAAGTTAGATGCTAAACGTGGAGTAATGGTTCTCTTTAGAGCTCATGAGAGGTACTTGTGGCTTTTTACTCCCATCAGATACGTCACCAATATAAAATAGATGTCCTAGGTTAATTAGTGGTATTTAGGTTTGGATAATATTTAGTTCTTTATTTTCTTAAGAGAATCTTTGCTTTAGAAGTTGGGTACATATCAAGGAACATAAAAAATAAGAGCAAAAAGTGAAAAAATCAAAAGTCAAAAGTTGATTATCTATGTGGTTTTTGAGCTACCCGATAAGCTTCCATTGATGAGAAAAGTCAAAAAAAAAATAAAAATAAAAAAAAAAAAAAAAAAAAGTGAAAAGTATGAAAAATATGAGAAAAGTGAAAAAAGTGAAAAATGAAAAAAAGTGAAAGTTGAAAGTTATGATGAACAAGAGTTTGAATGTAAATAAGCTGTTGGCGCGTGAGGTGCATGTGTATGATTCTGAATTGGACACATAAGGTGCACGTGTAGTACTCCGCAACTTATATTTATGATGTTGCATGTACAAAAAATTCCTTGATGTGGACCGAATTTCTATTGCAGTGGTTCTCAAGAGAAAATGAATAACTACTTATCATTTAAACTTAGGTGTCACTATCGGACTAAAAATTATTGAAACGAGAAAATATGATGCAATTTATTTCTCAACAAAAATAAAATATTGAGATAAAAAACTTAGGACATGGGAGTAAGGAGTTTTCACAAGTAACTATTATGAGTAGTGTTAGCATCTAATTTGTAGATAAGCTGTGATCTCGTTTGTACGCTTAGTTTGGGAGCTCGTGAAAAATCAAGGATGACGATTTTTATCTGTATGGTCACTTTTTTAATAGAAGTGTTTCTACTCGTTGACCCTAACAATTATTGCAAAATAATAAAAGTTCAACAAACCGTCACAAGTATGAAGTATGAAAAGTCCAAAAATAGAAGTGAAAAAGGAATAAAGGAAAAATTTTGAAAAACGGAGCGTTTGAGGGAATAAATGATTTATTACTTCTTTCGAACTTCCTTGCTACTTTACAAAGTCAGTAGGAAGAGTTTTGAAATTATTTATCCCAAAAGCGTGAATTGATCACATTGCTTCAGGACACGAAAATACCTTAGTCTGAGGGATTTTGGTATGTGTTAATTTACATACCTTTTCATAGTCAAATACCGACCCAAATTGACTAATTATGCTAACAAATGCCAAAGAATCGTGTGTTTTATGTTTGTGAACGTGCAGGTAAGGATATTTCACAAAATAACGAAAAACAAGCAAAAACCCGGCAATAACGAGCATGAGAGTGGAATGAGTCAGAAAGTCAAGCTGGAATCAGAGTTGAGCTTAAAAATTCCTTAGAGTTTGTAGATGCACAAGAATAACCCTTGAGATGAAAGTTTGTGGAAATGTCAGAATTGGTCCCTATACTTTTCAGAATTGACAAATTTGGTCCCTCATGATAATGTTCAAGATAAATCAAAGTCAGCCCTTAAAGAATCTAAGATGGACAGAAATAGCCCTTGGATTATATTTTGCAAAATTACAGCTTTGGTCCTTGGATGTTTAGTAAACTACAAAACTGATCCTTGAAAGCAAAAATCTGAAAATAAACATAACCAAGTCCAATCCATTTAAAAGTTCACCACGTCCAAATCATATCAAAAGCCCAACTACCACTACCCAAGCCCAAGTCAGGGTCAAATCGTCAAAGTCAAGGTCAAAGGTCAATTTAGTCAAACAAAAATATAAATATTAACCCCGCCCCATATTCACCCCCAATTCATTTTAACCCAGGTCTCCATAAACCCTAGGTTACTGTTCCGGTTGAAATTACCACAATTAAGGGTAGTACGATCAAATCAAGTACATTTCTAGAAGAATTGGATGATGTCAGAGTGTGTCAGACGCGAAGAAGCATAGATAGGAACACTTGGCGGGCTATTATTGGGTGGAACGCGTCACCAAAGATGATCTGAGGGCTGATATTGAAGAGGCAATGATTGGAAATGATCTAAGGGTGCTCAGAGGCTATCAAGAAGCACAGGTCACATGGATTGCCAGCTTGGCAATCCGAGACCCCAACCTCACTCTCTTCTTATAAATAGGACTAGTTATTAGCTTAGATGGTGAGTAGTTTTTAGGCAGCGAAGCTCTGCTAATTTAGTTTCTCAAATTGTATTTAGATTAGTCTTGTGTAATTGTACTCAAACTAGTTTTTAATAAAATTTCTGTTTTATTCTTATTATTGTTAGTTAATTGTTAATCTCTTATTGTTTTAAGCTTTTATATCTTTAGTTCTTAGTTAAATTTCAGTTTCTTTTATAGATTAAATTTCAATCATCTTTAAATTCAGTCATAGTTTTTATTCAAAAACATAAAAAAACCAGAAAATTATAAAAAAAAAGAAAAAAAGTTTCAATTTGGTTTTAATAAGCTTTAGATAAGCTGAATTAGTTTATATACAATCTATTCAAGCTTTGTAGTTGGTTTTAGATCTATTTTTATTCCAATTTTCTGTAGTTACTTTATCAGTCAACAAAAGTCAAAAGGTGGTGATCTATTGGTTCCTGTGGTGATTGTGGCAGTCTAAAGTGAGATTTGGATGCACTTAGCCTGTCTAAAGACAGGCAAGCTCAGTGAGTCCCCCTCTGTTCATGCTGAGCGGGAATTATTTGGTAAAATCTATTTCACTAATCTCTATTTGTAGCAATTGTAGTGACTAATTTATTTATATAGTTGAATTAGTTATTGTTGTTACATAGTTTAGATATGTGATAGTGTTGTAGTTACTGTTTATTTGCTCTCTTTTGATCTTGATTTAGTAGAATTGTAAGTGTTTGTGCTTGGTTATTTCATCTGTGTTGATCATTCTACTTAACTGCTTCTTATATAGTGGATATGTGATTCATAGTTATTGAGGTTCATTGTTATAGTTACTGATAATCTAGCTTATATTTGAGACTTAGTTTGATCAAAATTGAGGTTGATAATAGTCTTTAATTGTGATTTGTAGAGTAACTGTGCACTTATAGGGTTGATAATAGTCAAAATTGAGGTTGATAAACTTTTGTGCATAACTAGCTTATACTCTTTGCATATTTCATCTTTGTTTGTGAATACTTGAATTACTTGATTGCTATTTTCTCTTTTACCCTTCTCAATTCACGATTTTCACGAATCAATATTCTTGATTCCATTCACCTTCACTCGGATACGACTCGGGTGATCCGTATTTCACGCAGATCATTTCGATAATATACTACTATACTATAATAGATTGATTTTCACACAATCAGTAAGCTTCAGGGTACTAATCGTCAGGTTGATGGGATTCGTTTTCAAAAGCCTAAAGTTTCATATTACTATAGGCTGGTTACTAAGCCAAAGAATGGAGGAGCATCAACGACTAAGCCTTCTGTACAATCGAATACAGGTTATCCAACGGTTAATGTAGGTTCTACTTGTAATGAACCTACTACTGATCCTACTAGTAGTACGACTCTTCCTCGGGATAACCAAGTTAAGAATAATAATTGGGTGGATGTTATCAACCTTGTTGATTTGAAGAACAGTTTTGATGTGCTTAAAGAACAAGATTCTATTTTGGAACCTGTGATTGACAGTACAGGTACTCCTGAAGTTACTTCTAGCTCTTCCAAAACTACTTCTCTATCGCCTATGAAGACCACTCCTGTTGTTGAGAAAATTGGAAAGCTTGAAAAGCTTATTATTGATGGGAAAAGCACACTTGTGGATGATAATGGTAAACCTGTTCCAGTGGCTGATGATATAAGGAAGGGAAACCCATTCTCGAAGGTGGGTAAAGTGGTTGATTAAGATAGTGACGATGAGGTGTTTTAGCCAAATGATCATATGGACAATTATTTTTCATATGCAGGAGGACATAACGAGCTTGAAGGCTATTTTTCTGACGATTATGCGGCCCAGGTCTATGACTTACCTAGGCAATTTAAGGAATTTAACAATCAGTTTGATTTCAAGCTTCAAGGCCGTTCGAGGAAGTAAACTTTTATTTGGATTTGTTTTTTTTGTTTTACATGTCTTGTTAATGTTTTTTAGAATTTGTTCTAGTTGTTGGTAGCTAGTTGTTTATTTATGGCATGTCATGAATGATATAGTGGTTGTTCAAGCGGTTGCTTGAGGTTAATGTGGCGTTTTCACCATATTCCATTATACTTTAAACGATTTTTTGGTTAATATATTTAACTAGGGTGGAAGTTCCCTTTTACCCCAAAAAAACAACACATAGAAATATTGAATGATTAAAAGAAGACTTATCTTCAATTAAACATGGATGTAAAGAGGGTCCGAGAACCCATAAAATTCTCTAAAATTCGTACTAGGGTTTGTCTCCAAAGTTGCACACTTAATAAATAAAAAACCGAAAACTATATATTGAATTACAAGGCTGACGGCGTCAGGTTATAAATCCTGACGCCGTCAGAACGCTGCTATTAAGGTTTCATCTTGTGCAATCCAACCTTCTGACGTCGTCATGTTCAATTGTCTTCTGGGCCATCTCTCTTTGTATAACACCTGACGGCCTACTTCCAATTACACCTGACGCCGTCAGGTGTAAATCTTCCAAAGGTTCACTGGAGCGTCATGTGTAATATTTTCCAGCCCTTTTATCTTCAAGTGACGGCGTCAGCTATTAAAGCCTGACGTCGTCAGGTGCAATTCCTGACAGGTTTTCTTGACTTTATTGTTTTCTTCACTCTTAAGCCCCAAAATGTCCAAAATGCTCTAAAATGATCAATTTTCCAGAAATCACGTCCCAAGTACCTAAAATGAGAAAAGAAACGATTTGAGGCAATGTTTGACCATATATTTACTATTTAAGGCTTAAATGACCCCTTAAAAGCACAATAAATAAATCCTTATTATGAACCATATGATTTCATTAGAAAACGAGTGAGAAATAGCCCAATTAAGTCAGAATTTTTTTGGAAATGTATTACAGTATGTCCGAGTTTGAGTTAGTCTAAACCGACACCCAAATCATATTTCCATGAATGGAGGCCATGAAATAGTGCAAGTAGACATGTTCACCTACGTTTTGAGAATTTAATGGATAAAAAAAGCTTAAAACGAATTAGATACGCTCACTTGAATTCGGATTTAACTTAATAAGTAACACATTTGATTTCTAGGGTTTTTAAAAGTTTAAAAACGTGTTTTGACTATTTTTCTTAAACGGTAGACTTACGTAACTTTATAAAACCTCACTATAAGCATATAAGGATGATGAAACTTTGTAACACTCATACGCATTTAGAACATGTTGCATTTTCCCTAAAACGACTTATTATTCTAGGTGGCGTTTAGAATTCCCGTCTTTATTCTATGTTATACTATTTCGAATACTTTGATTACTTGAGGCGTGTTTCATATCCCCCCTTTTACATGTTTATACTTATTTTGAAATACTCAGGGTGGAATACATTGTTTGCTTTTATATACGAACACAAGTGCATAAAACATTTACTTATTGCCTAAGTTACCACATTAGCAATAAGGTCACCATTTATCATGATCCGTTAATTACTTCTAAGCGCGAATATTGTGAATAGATCTAATGGGTTGACACCCCCCCCCCCTCGGTCCGGGTTGGTCGCACCAACTAGTTAAACGAAAGCATATCATTTGGGAACATTGGGTGTTTGGCTAGACACCAACAGGGGCAATCATATATTTGTGCAAATTGCATACGTAATACGTTAAGGCTTCGAGGTCATGAGCTTAGGGAAATAGTAACATTTTTTCTATGACGTCGTGTTTGCTATAATGGTCATACGCACTGAAATCTTGTGGTCCGCACATGACTTTTACATGTCATAAACCTATGAACTCACCAACGCTATGTTGACATTTTAGCATGTATTTCTTAGGTTTTCAATCTTTCTAGCTTGATATGCATTAGGACATCGCTCATAGAGTCACATCATGCGCTCTCATCATCATGGATTTTCTACTTGGGCTACATATCATTTGTTAATGTTTTCAAAAACTATTTTTATTTGTTGTGGAACTTGAGCACTTGTTGTGTTCAAACTATGTATTACTTTACTAAATCAAATGAGGTGACTTTTAAAATGACTTATATAGAGGTGACTTTGTGCTATGAACGTCACTCCCTGGTTATCTTTTCACTGTGACATTTTAGGGGAGTGACATTCTATTTGTAATGTACAACTAGAGTAGTTGTGTCTTTGGCATGTGAAAGGCTTTATTTAGTTTGTTTTGTTTATCAATCGTGTGTGCTTGAGGTTAATGTGGTACATGAGTCACATTACATTGTACTTAATTTTTTGGTTTTAATACATTTTACCGTGGTAACCCTTTACAAAAAAAAAAAAAAAAAAAAAAAAAAAAAAAAAAAAAAAAAAAAAAACCTACTAACTATTATTTAAATCCCGATACGCTAACGGCTCGGCGTGTGAATAGTGTCTGTTGGAGCCGGGGCTCCACGGTGAACCCAATTCGCCCCACTCCCTCAAGTTGATCCCTAAATCGGCGGCTTCGAAACAGTGCCGGCTCCCAAAACACTTCAATGAATTTTATATAGTATAATGTCCATGTTTGTTAGTTTTCAATTATATGGCATGCAGTAGTTGTCACAGTCGTCTCATTGATTTGGGTGGCCTGGTGCAAAACTACGAATGAGGTCCTATAAATCTAGTAAAGCTTAACTATTATAGAAAATTGAAAACATAATATACTTAAACATATATTAATATTAATGGACGCATAATAAACCGGCAGCCCCCTTTCATAATATTTAAAAAGGGTCATATGTGTGTATACCAAACCGGACCCCCCCCCCCCCTTTCAATTTATTCTATAATGTTGATTACCCATTACGGGTAATCAATACCTTTGCACACCCCTAACCAAACACCTAATTTGAGTGAGGTGAGCCCTTTTGAATTCTTTACCCATTCCCCACCCCCCATAACCCCCTTACCAAGCACCCCCTAAGTTTTTATTGTAAACTAAGGGACAAATATCATTCATCTAGTTTGATCTAATGGTGGGTATTAACCTAAGATTTAATAGGGCAACCTAAGTCAATGTTTTTTTCTTGTGTTTTTGTTTTTCTTATTTATTCACTTTTTTCCCTTTCTTTTATGTTTATTTTTTATATTTTTTTTAATTCTATTTTTTTCTTTAATTCACTTTTTTTTCGCTCTTTTTTTTGCTCATTTTTTTATTATTTTTGTAATGTTTTTTTTCGTTTTAATACGTTTTTCATATATATTCGTCGGTTTTTTACGTTTTCATTTGTTTTCGTCATTTTTTTACGTTTTCATACGTTTTCGTCTGTTTTCTTACGTTTTCGCCCGTTTTTATACATTTTCCTCTGTTTTTATACATTTTCATCCGTTTTCTTACATTTTCATCTATTTTCGCCTGTTTTCATACGTTTTCATACGTTTTCGTCCGTTTTCTTACGTTTTCGCCCGTTTTCATGCGTTTTCGCCTGTTTTCATACGCTTTCGCCCGTTTTCTTACGTTTTCGCACGTTTTCATACGTTTTCTACCGTTTTCATACGCTTTCGTCTGTTTTCATACATATTCGTCCGTTTTCTTACGTTTTGTCCATTTTCATACATTTTCATCCGTTTTCATATGTTTTCATCCGTTTTCATACGTTTTCATCTATTTTTATACGTTTTCGTCCATTTTTATACATCTTCATACGTTTTCATCTGTTTGCGTCTGTTTTTATACGTTTTCGTCCTTTTTCTTACGTTTTCATCCGCTTTCATACGTTATTGTCTTTTTTTTTTTATGTTTTTTTATGTTTTCATACGTTTTCGTCATTTTTCTTATGTTTTCATCCGCTTTCATACGTTATTGTCTGTTTTTTTATGTTTTCATCCTATCTCCTACACATTCGTCCGTTTTCTTACGTTTTCGTCTATTTTCATTCGTTTTTGTTTGTTCTTAATTGTTTTCGACCATTTTTGTACATTTCTAAATATCACAAGTGATATTCTGAATACCACTTATGATATTCTAAATACTACTTGTGATATTTTGAATACCACATGTGATATTCTAAATATCACAAGTGATATTCTGAATATCATACAGAATATGCTTGTAATATTTAGAATATCACAAGTAGTATTCAGAATATCAGAAGTGGTATTCAGAATATCACTTGTGATATCCAGAATGTCACTCATTCATAATATCACAAGTGATATGAATATCACAAGTGATTTTCAACAAATGTTTTTTAACATGAAAATCACAAGTGATATTCAGAATATCACAAGTGATTCAGAATATCGCAAGTGATTTCATGTTTTTCATAATTCATGTTTTTTTTTTTTTAACTTTTTAATGTTTTTGTCCGTATTCTGAATATCACAAGTGATATCCTGAATATCACAAGTGATATCCTAAATATCACAAGTGATATCTGAATATCACTAGTGATTTTCAATAAATGTTTGTTAACATGAAAATAACACATGATATTCTGAATATCATAATTGATATTCAGAATCACAAGTGATATTCAGAATATCACAAGTGATTTCACGTTTTTTTTTAATTCATGTTCTTTTCACTTTCTAACATTTTTGTTTGTATTCATACATTTTTGTCCGTTTTCAAACGTTTCTGGATATCACAATTGATATTCTTAGTATCACAAGTGATATTCAGTGATATTCTAAATATTACTTATGATATTAAGAATATCAATTGTGATATTTAGAAACGTATGAAAACGGGCGAAAATGAATGAATATGTAGGAAAGCGTAAAAACACGTCTGAAAATGGTCGAAAACGTATGAAGAATGGACGAAAACGAAAGAAAACAGACGAAGACGGAGAAAAACGTATGAAAATGGACGAAAATGTATGAAAACGTGTAAAAACTTCTGAAATCATATAAAAACGGACGAAAACGTCTAAAAACAGAAAAAAATGTATAAAACCCAAAGAAAACGTATGAAAATGGATGAAAACGTATATGAACGTTTGAAAACAGATAAAACAGATGAAAACGTATAAAAACGGTCAAAAACGTATAAAGACGGACGAAAACAAACAAAAATGTCTGAAAACAGACGAAAACGTAAAAAACAGACGAAAATGTATGAAAATGAATAAAAATGTTTGAAAACGTATAAAAACTGCCGAAAACATATGAAAACGGACGAAAACGTAGAAAAACGGACAATAATGTATAAAACAGACGAAAGCATACGCAAACGTAAAAAACGGGCGAAAACGGACAAAAATGTTTGAAACGTATAAAAACTGCTGAAAACGTATGAAAACAGACAAAAACGTGTAAAAAAGAAAAAATGTATAAAACGAATGAAAACGGACTAAAACTTATAAAAATGGACGAAAATGTATGAAAACGGACGAAAGCGTATAAAAATAGACGAAAACATCTGAAAACAGATGAAAACGTCTAAAAATGAACGAAAACTTAAAAACACATAGAAAAACTTTTGAAAATGGACGAAAACGCGTATAAACGTATGAAAACTGACGAAAACGAATGAAAACAGACGAAAACGTAAGAAAGTGAAGAAAAAAACGTGGATTAAAAAAACACGGTTTTTTTTTAAAAAAAGAAAAAAAATATTTATTAAAAAAAGGTGTGAATTAAAAAAAAACATGAATAGAAGAAAAAAAAGACAAAGGAGAAGAGGAAAAAAAAAAGGTGAAAAGAAAACTAAAAGGCAAAAGAAAAAAAAAGAAAAAAAAAGAAAAAGAAAACCAAGCAAGGAAAAAAAGAGAGACAAAAAAGAAAGAAAAAAAATGAAAGAATAAGAAAGACAAAAAGACAAGAAAATAAGACATGGACTGAGGTTTATGAATTAAATCTTAAGTTAATCTCAAACATTAGATCAAATTAGATAGATGACAGAGATTTGTACCTCGGTATATAACAAAAACTTAGTTCAAAAATAAACTTTTCTCATCCATTATTTACAAGATAATTAACAAATCTTATATTATTAGAAAGTCATTGACTTTTGTCTTATGTGAAACTACGACAAGATTTTTCCAACTATGACAAGATTATGTTCATCATATAGTATTCTACTACTACGTATATTCTTTTCACGCCATCGTATGTATGCAATACGTCATAACTCGCCAAAAAGAATACGTCACACTCCTAACTTATTAGAGAACCTTCTTGTCACTTGTCTTTTTATATTATTGGGGCAAAAGAATTTGCAAAACTTTTGATATATAAATATACAGTGATATGATGTGTGTTATATTGTAGTGCACTACTTGTAGTTAACATCTAAGATCTAACTTTAAACCACTAAATATTAATGGGGTCTCCAAATTGGCCGGAAACTATACCAAGCAACCGGATTAAAGCTATCCAAACACTCATCCAAGGCGAAGAATGGACTAACAAGCTTCGGGATGTGCATCGCTGGTCTGATAAAGTCGAGCCCGACACAAAACTTATTGATGTTGTAGCGGTTCAAATTTTGGCGATGTTTGAGAACACCCTTTCAATCATCGGCTCACATAGCTCTAACGAGTCTCTTCAAAATCCAAAGAGTGATTTGCAATCTTCTTGTACTTTGAATGCACTAAAATTAGAAATTTCTGATGAGAGCCCAAAGAGTACCGTAATACCAGCTGTGAAAATGAAAAGAGGGTGTTACAAAAGAAGGTATAATACTGTTACATTTATTTTTAACTGATCTAAATGTTAGTATATTTTCTCATCCTTTTCTACTATACTTTGTGTGCATATGCACCCCAATATCAAAGTGATTAACTATGTTTGGCTTTGATATAATGATACACTATGTTGTTCATGATTTATGTTGTTTGGGCACATGCAGAAAAGACTCATGGACATCTACAAAAGTCACTTCAGCTTTGATTGATGATGGCCATGCTTGGAGGAAATATGGCCAAAAAGAGATTCTTAATACAAAACATCAAAGGTTTGTTCACTTACTTTGAAACTTAGAAATAAGTTGCAATTGTTGATTGTCGAAGTTAATTAATGGTTAAGTCTATTCGAGACAAACATGTTCAAGCAGACAAGCACATTAGTTAGTTTGCATATCTAACTAATTTTAGAAGAAGATTAAATTTGTAATTATACTAATGTAGAGTTACATACATGCAGGAGCTATTATAGGTGCACATACAAATTTGATCAAGGATGTCAAGCAACAAAACAAGTTCAAATGATCGGAGATAAGCCACCAAACTATAAGGTAACCTACTTCGGAAACCATATTTGCAAGAACTTACAAAGAGCTCCTCCGATCATTTTGGATTCTACAGATCCTACAGATACGTCGATCTTTCTTAACTTTGAAACACCAAAGGAAGTCATTGAGAAGAAACAAGTAAACCCATACTTCCCCACCATGATACACGAACACAAGGAGACTTTTTCTTCTATTGGTGACTCAAATCACAAATGGACTTTGCCTTCCAATGCTTATCATTCTTGTGATTCATTTGCACATGTTTCAGATAGTCCAATAGATTCGATTTTTGCGATGCCGTCAGGGATGGATCACGAGGATATGGTATATTCACTTTTGGATCATGGGCGCATGACATCCTCAACATCATATTTATCAATGGCTAATAGCCAAGTTTCCGAGATGGACCATATGTTTGGAATGAAGGATTTCAACTATTTATCGTTTTGAATTGTACTTGTAGCGGCTATAGTGTCTTTTCTTTTTTTGGTTAAAAGGTCAAACTATAGTGTCTTTTCTTAATTAAGGTATAGATCGACGTACATACATAATGTCAACTTATTATGAACTATAAATTTTATTTAAGTTGCAGTACATCGAGCCTAATAGCATGGTCCATGCACAAATTTATGTTATTACGGATTGTTTTAATGGTAAGAGCAATAAGTTCTAACACTACAACAATCAGTAAACCCTACTTGTATAGAAAAGATTCACACGTTCTTTTTTTGTTTTCTATTATTTGAACAAAAGTACCTCAAGTAGCTACTGCAGAAGAAGTTACAAAGAGTTTGAACAAGCAAGTTTCGGATCACATATCCTGTCTAACCAACTAGGATGAATATTCCTATTCTATTTGTGATCCACGGATGAGGATAAATTTTTATATCATTCCATGTCTTTGCGATGAGGTTTCTCATCAAAGCACACGTCATTTCAATACATCCGAACACACGTTCGAACGACAACATCAAAAAACGCGTTGATTTTATCGTTCTTTAAGTTGTGGCCTTCAAAAAAAAGTCTATCCCGTTACACTAAATCGCCCCACACTAATAAAGTTGGCGAGATCCTTCGGGTAGTCATAGAATCACCCCCACACATTCGTTAATTCTAGTTTAGCCATATGCTATACCATGTTAATATTAATTAGATTACGAATTATGGATCCCTTTTTGTAGTTTAAACACACACCCCTCCCCTTCTCTCTCCCCTCTTTTCCTGAATACGTCAGCTAAACGTAATATATAAAATACAGCTCTTATACAATAGGAACAAAACAGTAAAGAAATAATGCATGCAGTTACGTTTGCGTCCTAAAAAAGTATAGGAGAATTAACGATAATTAATCAAACATTTGAAATGTTAAATGTGAATTGCTCCATATGTCAACTTCAAGACTCTACCATTATTTCAAGAAAATTACATTACAAAAATTAGTGGGGCCAAACTACTGATCGATTGTCGGTTTAATTTGACGTTTTAGCATATGAATACTGTCTTTTTGCACAGTTTCTTATCGTATGTTACTGCTTTGAAAGTGAGGCATATTGTTCCTATTGCATGGGTTTAGTAAAATGTTCCTGTCAGCTTCTTAAGCTTAATTATTCTCTCAAGCTACATGGCTTATCCAAGTTTGTCCGTAGGGGGATCCAAATTTATAAATGATCAGGTGATAATAGCACTTTTTACCGTACCGTAACGCAATGAACAAAGTAAACAAGACATGCGAGTATGTGACCAAAAATCTTTAAAACATGTTCATTTTGAAAAAATCGTTAATTTTTGCAAAAATTCGTTCACCTCAACTCCTTGTCTGTTTATTAGAGTAACAAATACTTAACAACAAACTTCCTGTTTCTATTGAAATTTGTACTCATAAGTCATAACCTTTTAATAACCAAGTCAAGAATTGAGCATGTACAAGTGTAGTGAAAATGTTCAACTTTAGCAACCCTTCGTCCTACGGTTCATAATAATGTTTGTCTCCAAGTAAGTTATAACTTACTAAAATCTATTTTTAACAACTTAACTGAATCCAACACATTCATCTTTTTTAGTTCTTTATTAATTAAAGCAACACCATTTCTCATTTCTACCAACCATCCTCCCATCGGTCTTTATAAACTAATGCGTTGTTCTAAAAGTAAACTCAAAGAAAACAGACTACCTTCAATTTATAATAGTATGTCGTCTATAAGTATGAACCAAATGAAAAAGACAAAATTGAACGCATATATAGTCTAGTTAATATGTTTAACTAATGTTTGAAATTAATGTCTCTTTTAACAAGTCTATTTATGAACCAAATCAACCTCCTGAAAATTTTCAGTGATAGCTGACATATATATAAAAGAATTTAGAACATGTTAGATAATACTAACCTAAATATACCATACCCATATATATACTTAAGGATAATTATGAGGGTGTATCAGGTATGCTTCACACTAAAAATAAGTCCTTATAAGCTTGCCTCTAATAAATATTTTCGAAAATAGTGTTTGGATTCACTTAGCTCGTTATAAAAGCAATATACTTGGAAAAAGAAGCATATACCATAAATAGGATAATGTGTGTAGAAGCCACCTAACTTTTTGGTTTCTATCATATAGGCAACCCACAAAGTATAACAAACGTATAGGTCATTTAACTGTGTTTTATTTTTTATTACATCAACTTCAGCCAAATTTATGTCGGATATTTATCAAATGAAAATTTTCAGTCAAATTCACATATTCACAAAAAATAATAATAATAATAATAATAATAAGAAAAATACTAACAGCAGCCCTTAGGGTTGTTGTTAACAGTCAAATCTTCATAAAATCTTTTGATATTAAAACATAATTAAAGACAAGTTCCACATTTTTCGCTAATATAACCGGTAAGAAGAGTGGATTGTATTTTTATTTGAGACATTTTAGCAAATTGTTAGTGATCTTGAATGATTTTATTTGAACAATGTGTAATGTTTGAACATAAATTTCGGTAATTAGTTGTTAACGATAATTCTAAGGGCTGTTGTTAGCAAAACCCAAATACTCCCTCCGTCCCAAATTATAAGTCCATTTTCATATTTCACAAATTTTAAGAAAAGTGGGACCCTTACAATACTAACCAATAAAAATTCATTATCACCCACTTACAAGCATTCTCATTGGTTAAAATTAAAAATGGACATGTAATTTGGGACAACCTAAATTGACAAAATGGACTTATAAAATGGGACGGAGGGAGTAATAATTATGAGAGAAGAAGTAATTTTCATTTATATCAAATAAAATATATGAAATAAACATCTTACATATTAATACAAAATTGCTTAATAATCTCCCTCTATGATTAATTTTTGTAAATTTTAACACGCTTTTTAGTTTATTTTTCTGTCCTAATTAATTTTTGAAATCAATGAAAAATTTTAAGAGATATTTAAAAAAAACTTGGTTCTCAAATTAAGTCTGTTCATCGGGTGAAACTGGACCGGACCGAGAAAAACCGGTCCGGACCGAGACCGAATCCGGCAAAAAACCTAGACCGAGACCGGACCGAATGTGATCGGTTCGGTCCGGTCTCGGTCCAAATAGGCTAAATGTCCGGTTTTTAAGGCGGACCGGACCGAACCAAGACCGAAATTATGAAAAACCCTAAACTGAGACCGGACTGTATGTGGTCGGTCCGGTCCGGTCTGATCGGTTTGATCGTTCATCCGGTCCGTTTGCTCACCCAACCTCAACCTCAAATGATCTTAAATCGTCCTAATAATGGGTCAAAACTTTCCAACTTTTTTTCGGTTATATCATCTGGCAAAAAAGATGCTTTTAGGGTTATTATGGCAATTTCTTTCTTGGTCAACCACTAGACTTTGTTCAAAAAACAAAAGGTTATATCAACTTTATTAAAATAAATTTTGCATCCTTGTCGTCTTATATTAAGTCATTAACGACTAAATTATATTCACAACTTTTGACAAACAAACCCTCTGTCGATCTGCTAGAAATTTCATGTGTTTTTCGTAAAAACTTACATTGACGATTCTTAATAAAAGTTAAACCCATAAGGTAAATGTATGTATTGCATTTTGGTTTTCACTGATCAACATATTGTACATAGGGTATAACGATATAATTAAACGGATAAATGAGAAGTGATATCGATATAGTGCATGACATATTTGCTTCTAGAGTTTATTTGCATTCACACTTGAAAAAATCCTACACGCTTAATTAGTTGAATCTTGGTTTATTGTTATACAGTATATTATCATATGGTCTTGACCGGACATTTTATTTTGTTTCCTTTGGTATAATTTTGTGGCAATTTTGCAAAATTCAAAACAAAGGACAATATATTCATGATAAAAACTCACTTTACACTTTATTTTTTTGCTCACCGGTGTGAATGATTGAATTTACTAGTTGTTTCATTGAAATACCATTATCATACTGGACTATAGAGCGGCTTTCACGTTCAGTCTATTAAAAAGGGGCTTAAATTAATCGATTCAATGGGCGAAATGCTTTTCTTTAAAAGTCTGTAAAAGTTTTGTGCAATTGTTAATGTTGAATTCTGAATCCGCCTGAATTTTATTTAATCATTAATGATTCATAATTTTCAAGTTACCATATATATATTTGACGGATTGAGGTAGTCTTTACTTATATTATCTTTCAGTAATAAATAAATTCTTAACATGTGTCCTTTAAAAATATATTCTTCATGCACCAAAGTCGTCATACATCATATATCAAGTCGCTATAAGTTATTTTATAAAGACTAGTGCCAGAAAACTTCATTGGCTGAAATTTATATAAGTAGAATTATGATTAAATGAGAAATAAAATTAAAATGAGAAGGATGAGAAAGAAAAACAACTCAACTTTTATTGGTGACGTTTATGCATAGAGAAACTATACATGTATGGCTAAAAAATGATCATTTGTGCTAACTAAGTTTAATAAAAGGCACCGCATAAACAACTACTACAAAAATAGGATTTTTCTCACGGTAAAATCCGTGGGAAACACTATGAAAAAGGATCTTTTTTCACGGATTTCACACAGAATTGTTCCGTTTGTACAAACCTTGTAGTTAAATATTTTTTCACGTACTGATTTTCCCACAGGGCGCTGACAATTTCTCATGGATATTCTTGTCGATAATCAGCGGGTTTAATTTCTCACAGATTTATCACGAACATTTTCTGACTGATTTCTCCCCACATTTTTCAGCAACCATTTTTCACAGATATCCGATTTTTTTATTTTTATTTTTATTTTTTTAGCATAGATTTTCGTGAACTATTTACGACAATTTTATCTAAGATTTCCCACAAACTTTTGTCAGTTTCTTTTGGGCTAGTGATATGTACACGGATCAAAATGATCCGCACACATAAAGTTATTATATATCGACTCTTATATCCTCAACTAGTTAATTTAAATTTTTCCCATCCAATTTGCAACAAACTACGTCCCCTCTTGTTTGACTTTGAATACCTAGCACGAAAAACGTATAGTTCATATTCTTTTCATGTAAATATGTAACTTAGAATATCTACGCGAACACAATAAGCTTGGTCTATGCATAACTTCCTGAGGCTAAAATAGTACATGATACTTCACGCTAGTTGGTTACCAAGGGCCGGCTACTTTACTTACATACGTAGGTGTTCACTGTTAATTACAATAGCATTTGCACAATGTTTACGAAGATTGTAATCATATAAATATCATGTAGTATTCTACTGAAACCAACACGTAATACACTAACAAATTACCTACCCTTTATCCAACACTCATATATTAAAAAAGAAGACATCAAGACAATCCAGGTTCATCGTCAGAAATGTCAACTAATATTGACGGATCATAAGGCAATTTCATGCAGTATATATATACCCATACTTATGATACAATTAAAATGTAATCTTTAACTCATATAAACATTAATTGATAGCTTGTATACCTTATTGATAAAAAATGCGAATGTTCAAATTATGGTGCGCGAAGTGAAGAATGTACATTGGGGGCACCGAAGGTAAGATTGACGAGGAATGGTAAAATACGTTAGGATAAATAGAGGGGTTAAAACTTCTCAAAGGACATAACTGTTAACATACAATAATTTTATGTGTGCGGATTATTTTGATCCGTCTAAATATCAATACTTTTTCTTTTGCCACATACTTTTGGTTGTGGCTAATATGTGTGAAAAACTGAAAATGCGATAAGTTTCTCACAGATGTCCAATACACACAAATAGCGTGAATATTGTCGCAAATCTGTGGGATATTTGCGACTGATTTCACACAAAAACTCTGTCAATAATTTAGTGTGTAAATAGTGGGAAATCTATGGTAAATTTACGATATATTTCCCACCGAATTTTGGTTAACAATTTGGTGTATAATTTGTTGGTATCTCGTGTGAAATTTCACACAGTTTCGTTTCTATGAAAAACTTTTGTAGGAGAAACCAGTTTGTGTAGTAGTGAAAATATCCTCTCTTTATTTTACAAAGGTTTTGACAAATTCTGTTCGGTTACGAATTTACCGCAAATCTGTAGGAAATTTGCGATGGATTTCACACAAAAACTTGATCAATAATTTAGTATGTAAGTCGCGACTCCGAAGTGAATTGAACCCAATCCGCCCCATTCCCTAAAGCCGATCCCCATGTCGGTGGCTTCAGAATAGTGCCGGCTCCCAAATCACTTGATGAATGTTATATATTATAATGTCCATGTTGTTAGTTTTCAAGTATACGGCATGTCATAGCATGTAGTAGTTGTTACACATTTAAGTTTGTTTGTCAATGTGACACTCTGTTACATTCATGTACTGGTTTTTTGGTTAATATACTTATTGAGTAGAAACTCTTTTACTTAAAAAGAATAAAGAAAAAAAAAATGGTAGAAGGCTAGGATAAATGAAAGAAACAGTACACTTATGAAATCATGAGTTTGCGAAGTTAACTCGAACCATATTCTTAACAATATATCACAATCAAAATATAAATATTGCTTTTATTTATAGAACTAAAATTTCTAGTTAACTCTTTTGGAGTAGCACGTGTAAAAGCATTTGATGTTATACTTGGGGTAATAAATAATAGCTTCTGTCACAAAAGAAATATCAATCAGTTGAGTGGAACTCATCCTTAGAAATACTCCCTCCGTCTCAAATTTATTGTCCACTATTGACTTTTTTAGTCTTTCTTCTTCAACTTTGAACTTAAATATTGTTGTGAGTGTTATATAATATTTGATGCAAAATATATACATGGATTGGGTTTAAATATACTTTTCAATGGTATAATTTTTCATCAAGTATTATATAACAAAAAAATATATATTTATAGTCAAAGTTGAAGCAGTTTGACTTTGAAAATTCAAACTGGACAATTATTTTGGGACGGAGGGAGTAGTGAATCAAGGTTAATCCATTATTTACAAGATAATTAACAAATCTTATATTATTAGAAAGTCATTGACTTTTGTCTTATGTGAAGGTAAGGCAATATTTTTCCAACGATAAAAAGATTATGATCATCGTATGATTCTTCCTCATCCTTCATAGGGTATATATTCTACTACTCGTATATTCTTATCACGCCTTCGTATATATGCAATACGTCATAGCTCGCCAAAAAGAATACGTCACACTCCTAAATTATTAGAGAACCTTCTTGTCACTCTTGTCTTTTTATATTATTGGAGCAAAAGAATTTGCAAAACTTTTGATATATAAATATACAGTGATGTGTGTTATGTTGTAGTGCACTGCTTGTAGTTAACATCTAAGATCTAACTTTAAACCACTAAATATTTATGGGGTCTCCAAATTGGCCGGAAACTATACCAAGCAACCGGATTAAAGCTATCCAAACACTCATCCAAGGCGAAGAATGGACTAACAAGCTTCGGGATGTGCATCGCTGGTCTGATAAAGTCGAGCCTGACACTAAACTTATTGATGTTGTAGCGGTTCAAATTTTGGCGATGTTTGAGAACACCCTTTCAATCATCGGCTCACATAGCTCCAACGAGTCTCTTCAAAATCCAAAGAGTGATTTGCAATCTTCTTGTACTTTGAATGCACTAAAATTAGAAATTTCTGATGAGGGCCCAAAGAGTACCGTAATACCAGCTGTGAAAATGAAAAGAGGGTGTTACAAAAGAAGGTATAATACTGTTACATTTATTTTTAACTGATCTTAAATGTTACTAGTATATTTTCTCATCCTTTTCTACTATACTTTGTGTGCATATGCACCCCAATATCAAAGTGATTAACTATGTTTGGCTTTGATATAATGATACACTATGTTGTTCATGATTTATGTTGTTTGGGCACATGCAGAAAAGACTCATGGACATCTACAAAAGTCACTTCAGCTTTGATTGATGATGGCCATGCTTGGAGGAAATATGGCCAAAAAGAGATTCTTAATACAAAACATCAAAGGTTTGTTCACTTACTTTGAAACTTAGTAATAAGTTGCAATTGTTGATTGTCGAAGTTAATTAATGGTTAAGTCTATTCGAGACAAACATGTTCAAGCAGACAAGCACATTAGTTAGTTTGCATATCTAACTAATTTTAGAAGAAGATTAAATTTGTAATTATACTAATGTAGAGTTACATACATGCAGGAGCTATTATAGGTGCACATACAAATTTGATCAAGGATGTCAAGCAACAAAACAAGTTCAAATGATCGGAGATAAGCCACCAAACTATAAGGTAACCTACTTCGGAAACCATATTTGCAAGAACTTACAAAGAGCTCCTCCGATCATTTTGGATTCTACAGATCCTACAGATACGTCGATCTTTCTTAACTTTGAAACACCAAAGGAAGTCATTGAGAAGAAACAAGTAAACCCATACTTCCCCACCATCATACACGAACACAAGGAGGCTTTTCCTTCTATTGGTGACTCAAATCACAAATGGTCTTTGCCTTCCAATGCTTATTATTCTTGTGATTCATTTGCACATGTTTCAGATAGTCCAATAGATCCAATTTTTGAGATGCCGTCAGGGATGGATCACGAGGATATGGTATATTCGCTTTTGGATCATGGGCGCATGACATCCTCAACATCATATTTATCAATGGCGAATAGCCAAGTTTCCGAGATAGACCATATGTTTGGAATGAAGGATTTCAACTATTTATCGTTTTGAATTGTACTTGTAGCGGCTATAGTGTCTTTTTTTTTTTTTTTTTTTTGTTAAAAGGTCAAACTATAGTGTCTTTTCTTAAGGTATAGATAGACGTACATACATTATGTAAACTTAGAGCTTCAGGTGTGGATCTCTTCGTTGCTCGCCGATCCTAGGTGGATCTCTCGTCGTTCTCGCCACCACACCAGGTTATGCTCGTCGTTGGTCGCCGTTAATTTTCTCTTCGTGGCCACGGCGAGGGAAAACACTGACAAAAAGTTAATATTGGTGTACGTTGGAGCTTGGAAATGAAGAAGTTATTATTGCTGGGTCTCAAATGTAGAAGTTAAGGTTAGTTGTTTAGTGGGGAGGAGGTTAGTTGTAAAGAGGTGTTAGGTGATGTGTCACACGTGGGGCTCTAATGAAGAGGAAAACTTATTCAACCACACCTAATGCTCTTATTATGAACTATAAATTTTATTTAAGTTGCAGTGCATCGAGCCTAATAGCATGGTCCATGCACAATGTGATTGTACATATTCATTTCTTTGTGAAATTTACGTTATTACAGATTGTGTTAATGGTAAGAGCAATAAGTTGTAACACTACAACAATCAGTAAACCCTACTTGTATAGAAAAGATTCACACATTCTTTTTTTGTTTTCTATTTTTTGAACAGAAGTACCTCAATTAAAAGGAAACTACTAGCAAGTAGCTACTGCAGAAGAAGTTACAAAGAGTTTGAACAAGCAAGTTTCGGATCACATATCCAGTCTAACCAACTAGTATGAATCTTCCTATTCTATTTGTGATCCACGGATGAGGATAAATTTTGATATCATTCCATGTCTTTGCGATGAGGTTTCTCTTCACAGCACACGTCATTTCAATACATCCGAACACACGTTCGAACGACAACATCAAAAAACACGTTGATTTTATCGTTCTTTAAGTTGTGGCCTTCAAAAAAAAGTCTATCCCGTTACACTAAATCGCCCCACACTAATAAAGTTGGCGAGATCCTTCGGGTAGTCATAGAATCACCCCCACACATTCGTTAATTCTAGTTTAGCCATATGCTATACCATGTTAATATTAATTAGATTACGAATTATGGATCCCTTTTTGTAGTTTAAACACACACCCCTCCCCTTCTCTCTCCCCTCTTTTCCTGAATACGTCAGCTAAACGTAATATATAAAATACAGCTCTTATACAATAGGAACAAAACAGTAAAGAAAGAATGCATGCAGTTACGTTTGCGTCCTAAAAGGAGTATAGGAGAATTAACGATAATTAATCAAACATTTGAAATTTGTTCAAAAAAAAAAAAAAAATCAAACATTTGAAATGTTAAATGTGAATTGCTCCATATGTCAACTTCAAGACTCTACCATTATTTCAAGAAAATTACATTACAAAAATTAGTGGGGCCAAACTACTGATCGATTGTCGGTTTAATTTTGACGTTTTAGCATGAATACTGTCTTTTTGCACAGTTTCTTATCGTATGTTACTGCTTTGAAAGTGACGCATAACGGGTTTAGTAAAATGTTCCTTTCAGCTTCTTAAGATTAATTATTCTCTCAAGCTACATGGCTTATCCAATGAACAAAGTAAACAAGACATGCGAGTATGTGACCAAAAATCTTAAAAACATGTTCATTTTGAAAAAATTCGTTAATTTAAGCAAAAATTCGTTCACCTCAACTCCTTGTGTCCGCACCTGTTTATTAGAGTAACAAACACTTAACAACAAACTTCCTGTTTCTATTGAAATTTGTACTCATAAGAGCATCCACAATGACTCAAGTGGTGAAAAGCTTTTTACTATTTTAAAAAGTCTTTTTAAAGAGTTTTTGCCATTGCAACCAAGGCTTTTTGAAAAGCTTTTCAACAATGACTTGGTAAAGCTCAAGTCTTTGCTCCAAGCTTTGGCCACTAAATGTTTTATGCATTAAATGCATCAAGTCTTTAAGACTTGATGCATTGTAGATGCTCTAAGTCACAACCTTTCAATAACTAAGTCAAGAATTGAACATGTACAAGTGTTGGGAAAATGTTCAAATTTAGCAACCCTTCGTCCTGCGGTTCATAATAATGTTTGTCTCCAAGTAAGTTATAACTTATTAAAATCTATTTTTAAAAACTTAACTGAATCCAACACATTCATCTTTTTTAGTTCTTTATTAATTAAAGCAACACCATTTCTCTTTTCTACCAACCATTCTCCCATCGGTCTTTATCTAATGCGTTGTTCTAAAAGTAAACTCAAAGAAAACAGACTACCTTCAATGTATAATAGTATGTCGTCTGATAAAGACAAAATTGAACGCATATATAGTCAAGTTAATATGTTTAACTAATGTTTGAAAAATGTTTCTTTTAACAAGATAAGTCTATTTATGAACACGTTAAATAATACTAACGTATAAATATACCATACCCATATATGTACTTAAGGATAACAGGGTGTATCAGGTATGCTTCTGGCTAAAAATATAAGCTTGCCAGTGATAAATATTTTCGAGAAAAGTGTTTGGATTCACTTAGCTCGTAATAAATGCAAATAATGCTCATTAAAAGACACATACTCCGTATAACATAAATAGGATAATGTGTGTAGAAGCCACCAAACTTTTTGGTTTCTATCATATAGGCAACCCACATAGTATAACAAACGTATAGGTCATTTAACTATATATTTATTTTTTAATACATCAACTTCAGCCAAATTTATATCGGATATTTATCAAATGAAAATTTTCAGTCAAATTCCCATATTCACAAAAAATAAAAATAAAAAATAATAATTATGATAGAAGAAGTAATTTTCATTTATATCAAATAAAATATATGAAATAAACATCTTACATAATTATACAAAATTGCTTAAAGAAATTCAGATGACGAATAATCGCCCTCTATAATTAATTTTTGTAAAATTTCACACGCTTTTTAGTTTATTTTTCTGTGCTAATTAATCTTTGAAATCAATGAAAAATTTTAAGATTAATTCTTTGATATGTAAAAAAAGTTTGGTCCTCAAATTAAGGCTGCTCATCAGGTGAAAACTGGACCGGACCGACAAAAACTGGTCTGGACGGAGACCGAATCCGGCAAAAAACCTAGACCGAGAACGGACTGGATCGAATGTGATCGGTCCGGTCCGGTCACGATCCAAATAGGCTAAATGTCCGGTTTTTAAGGCGGACCGGACCGAACCGAGACCGAAATTATGAAAAACCCTAAACCGAGACCGGACCGAATGTGATCTGTCCGGTCTCAGTCCGGTCGGTTTCGTCGGTCGGTCCGGTCCATCCGGTCTGTTTGCTCACCCAACCTCAAATGATCTTAAATCGTCCTAATAATGTGGTCAAAACTTTCAACTTTTTTTCGGTTATATCATCTGTCAAAAAAGATGCTTTTAGGGTTATTATGGCAATTTCTTTCTTGGTCAACCACTAGACTTTGTTCAAAAAACAAAAGGTTATATCAACTTTATTAAAATAAATTTTGCATCCTTGTCGTCTTATTTATTATTATTTTTTTTGGTAAAAGGTCAAAAGACCCGGTAAATATATTACTCTAAAAAACATTTAAGTACAAAGGATATGGGTGAATCCCATATCTCAGCCTGTTACATAGGCGGAAAAGCTTACATAAAAAGATACTTCCAATTCTCTAAATAAGAAAAAACCACTACTTAAAAGATACCATTAGACTCTTATGTAAACAAAATTACTTTCTACCAAGACCTTAGAGCTTGATACCATACGTGTCATATAAAGCATCCAAATTCCCTGGAAGATCGTAGACCCGATCCGCATAGTTATCATAATCATAGTCATCATAATCATCTTCACGATCATGACCACCACCAAATAGGTTCATGGACTCATCAAACGTATTCACAACCTCGTTTTCATCACTGTCTGAAACAACAATCTCTCCCACCTTAGAGAATGTTAACCCTTTTAGTTGAAGAAGTAGACCCCGGATAATCAACCTTTTGAATAGGATGACCATCATCATCCACAAGAGTAGCTTTCCCATCAATAAGTAGCTTTTCAAACTTTCCAATTTTCTCAACTAAAGGAGTAGAATTAACTTCTCTTGTTCCCGTTGAATCACTCACAAGCGGTTCTTGTGATGCATTACCAGTCTCTAAAGACCCATCCTCCTTAGCTTCCTTTGGAATACCAGAATTCACATCCTTAGTCACTTCATTGGTAGAAATACCAAAGTCATCAGTATCATCCATATGAAGGGCATCAAACCGGTTTGATGTAGCAATATTCGTACCACTCGTACTAGCCACATCAGCGGCCTTCATACCACTAGTACTAGTCGCATGAGTAGACTTCTTCTTATTGGCATCCACTTTCTTAGGTGCAATAGGAGGCGCTTTGGGTTGATATTGCATCTTCTTCCCCACAACAGGTTTAGTAAAACCTCCCTTACTTGGACCAGATTGACCACCACTATTACTCTTCTTCTTAGTATTAACCGTTTTAAAACCATCATTAACACTTTTAGTAGGCTGAGTAGTAGGTAGAACATACTTAGGACAATCAACCAAATTATGACAAAAAATCTTACACTTATCACAACGAGGCGGTTTTCACTCGTATTCTACCCGAATCTTCTCAATAGTTGAACCCGTCCCATCAAGGAAAGGTATCTCAACATTGAGGCTATCCCTAAGCACCTCGTCCGCCTTAACTTCAATCATACACCTAGCAAAACTACTACGGCCCCATGATTCCATGCACATTTGGTTAGTATAAGCATCTAACATTTTGGGCGTACCGATCAATGTGGCAAGAAGACTAAGACCATCATCAGAAAACATAGCAAGAGGAACATCATGGAATTTAACCCACACCGGAATGTGAGTCAAATCCTCTTTAAGTAAATTGGTGTTCAAAGTCCATGGTTTAAGAATAATAGGTGCATTTCTAATCAACCAAGGACCATTTTCAAGGACATCATCAACACATTTTTTCGAATTAAACTTAAAGAAAAAGAACCCCTTGGCATTCATCATAACTTTCTGTATACCGTACTTAGCCCACACATTGCGTACATAATAATCAACAACAGGAAAAGCAATGCGTTTACTAAGAAAATATCCATAAAGTGTATTCTCAAATCTGATATTCACCTCTTCAATTACTTTAATCGGGACAGAAAGATCAATTTCAGCCTTTTTGTTGCTACATTCCAACATACGAAAATTTGACACGTGTTTCTTAGGATCGTTAGAAGTAGCACCCACATAGGAGACCGACTTCATTCCAGTACCACTCGTATTTTTAGGCTGATCAAAACCACATGTAGTGTTGGATTCTGAGTTAATATCCTTGTTTGCAGCAATCTCATGTTGAACTTCATTCATAGCCGCATCAAAATTCTTACGTGCACTTAACAGTATTCACAACTTATATTCACAACTTTTGACAAACAAACCCTTTGTCGATCCGCTAGAAATTTCATGTGTTTTTCATAAAAACTACATTGACGATTCTTAATAAAAGATAAACCCATAAGGTAAATGTATGTATTGCATTTTGGTTTCACTGATCAACATATTGTACATAGGGTAATGATATAATTAAACGGATACATGAGAAGTGATATCTATATAGTGCATGACCCTCGAAAGGCATACGAGTGCACCTCTCGTAGACGAGTACCGACTCAGTCCGCTCCTACTGCGGGGGAGTATCAGCAGGTCGTAGTGAGCATCCCAGGACGGACCCTAGGGCACTCTTCGCCTTGCTCGCGGGGTTAGACTGATAGAGGGATTAGCTGGCTCCTACTCCTACAGGGTTATAAGGTTTATCCACTTCCTTACTTCCTAAAAAAAAGGGGAGACAGGTTTTAGAACCAGCAAACCCTAGAAGTAAAAATAAGGTTAGGTTCTAAAGCAGCTATCCCGCTTCTAGAGTTTATTTGCATTCACACTTGAAAAAATCCTACACGCTTAATTAGTTGAATCTTGGTTTTTTGTTATACAGTATATTATTTTATGGTCTTGACCGGACATTTTATTTTGTTTCCTTTGGTATAATTTTGTGGCAATTTTGCAAAATTCAAAACAAAGGACAATATATTCATGATAAGAAACTCACTTTACACTTCATTTTTTGCTCACCGGTGTAAATGATTGAATTTAGTAGTTGTTTCATTGACATACCATTATCATAGTGGATAATAGAGCGGCTTTCACGTTCAGTCTATTAAAAAGGGGCTTAAATTAATCGATTCAATGGGTGAAATGCTTTTCTTTAAAAGTCTGTAAAAGTTTTGTGCAATTGTTAATGTTGAATTCTGAAACCGCCTTAATTTTATTTAATCATTAATGTTTCATAATTTTCAAGTTACCATATATATGTTTGACGGATTGAGGTAGTCTTTACTTATATTATCTTTCAGTAATAAATAAATTCTTAACATGTGTCCTTTAAAAATATATTCTTCATGCACCAAATCGTCATACATCATATATCAAGTCGCTATAAGTTATTTTATAAAGACTAGTGCCAGAAAACTTCATTGGCTGAAATTTATATAAGTAGAATTACGATTAAATGAGAAATAAAATTAAAATGAGAAGAATGAGAAAGAAAAACAACTCAACTTTTATTGGTGACGTTTATGCATAGAGAAACTATACATGTATGGCTAAAAAACGATCATTTGTGCTAACTAAGTTTAATAAAAGGCACCACATAAACAACTACTACAAAAACAGGATTTTTCCCACGGTAAAACCCGTGGGAAACACTATGAAAAAGGGTCGTTTTTCACGGATTTCACACAGAATTGTTCCATTTGTATAAACCTTGTGGCTAAATATTTTTTTCACGTACTGATTTTCCCATGGGGCGCTGACAATTTCTCATGGATATTCTTGTCGATAATCAGTGGGTTTAATTTCTCACAGATTGATCACGAACATTTTCTGACTGATTTCTCCTCACATTTTTCAGCAACCATTTTTCAAAGATATACGAATTTTTTATTTTTTATTTTTATTTTTTTTGGCATAGATTTCCGAGAACTATTTACGACGGTTTTATCTAAGATTTCCCACAAACTTTTGTCAGTTTCTTTTGGGCTAGTGATATGTACACGGATCAAAATGATTCGCACACATAAATTTATTATATATCGACTCTTATATCCTCAACTAGTAAATTTACTTTTTTCCCATCCAATTTGCAAAAAACTATGTCCCCTCTTGTTTGACTTTGAATACCTAGCACGAAACACGTATAGTTCATATTCTTTTCATGTAAATATGTAATTTAGAATCTCTACGCGAACACAGTAAGCTTGGTCTATGCATAACTTCCTGAGGCTAAAAGAGTACATGATACTTCACGCTAGTTGGTTACCAAGGGCCGGCTACTTTACTTACATACGTAGGTGTTCACTCTTAATTACAATAGCATTTGCACAGTGTTTACGAATATTGTAATCATATAAAATTTCATGTAGTATTCTACTGAAACCAACACGTACTACACTAACAAATTACCCACCCTTTATCCAACACTCAAATATTAAAAAAGAAGACATTAAGACAATCCTTTATCCAACACTCAAATATTAAAAAAGAAGACATTAAGACAATCCAGGTTCTTCGTCAGAAACGTCAACTAATATTGACGGATCATAAGGCAATTTCATGCAGTGTATATATACCCATACTAATGATAAAATGTAATTTTTATCTCATATAAACATTAATTGATAGCTTGTATACCTTATTGATTAAAATTGCAAAGGTTCAAATTATGGTGCGCCAAGTGAAGAATATAATGTACATTGGGGGCACCGAAGGTAAGATTGATGAGGAATGGTAAAACATGTTAGGATAAATAGAGGGGTTAAAACTTCTCAAATGACATAACTGTTAACATACAATAATTTTATGTGTGCGGATTATTTTGATTCGTCTACATATCAATACTCTTTCTTTTGCCACATACTTTTGGTTGTGGCTAATATGTGTGAAAAACTGAAAATATGATAAGTTTCTCACGGGATGTCTAACCAACACAAATAGCGTGAATATTGTCGCAAATCTGTGGGAAATTTGCGACTAATTTCACACAAAAACTCGGTCAATAATTTAGTGTGTAAACAGTGGGAAATCTATGGTAAATTTACGATGTATTTCCCACCGAATTTTGGTTAACAATTTGGTGTATAATTTGTTGGTATCCCGTGTGAAATTTCACATAGTTTCGTTTCTATGAAAAACTTTTGTGGGAGAAACCAGTTTGTGTAGTAGTGAAAATCTCCTCTCTTTGTTTTACAAAGGTTTTGACAAATTCTGTTCGGTTACGAATTTATCGCAAATCTGTAGGAAATTTGCGACGGATTTCACACAAAAACTTGATCAATAATTTAGTATGTAAGTCGCGGCTCCGAAGTGAACCCAATCCGCCCCATTCCCTAAAGCCGATCCCCATGTCGGTGGCTTCAGAATAGTGCCGGTTCCCAAATCACTTGATGAATGTTATATAGTATAATGTCCATGTTGTTAGTTTTCAAGCATACGGCATGTCGTAGCATGTAGTAGTTGTTACACATTTTAGTTCGTTTGTCAATGTGACACTCTATTACATTAATGTACTGGTTTTTTGGTTAATATATTTATCGAGTAGAAACTCTTTTATTTAAAAAGAAAAAAGAAAAAAAATGGTAGAAGGCTACGATAAATGAAAGAAACAGTACACTTATGAAATCATGAGTTTGCGAAGTTAACTCAAACCATATTCTTAACAATATATCACAATCAAAATATAAATATTGCTTTTATTTATAGAACTAAAATTTCTTGTTAACTCTTTTGGAGTAGTACGTGTAAAAGCATTTGATGTTATACTTGGGGTAATAAATAATAGCTTCTGTCACAAAAGAAATATCAACCAGTTGAGTGGAACTCATCCTTAGTAATAGTGAATCAAGGTTAATCCATTATTTACAAGATAATTAACAAATCTTATATTATTAGAAAGTCATTGACTTTTGTCTTATGTGAAGCTAAGGCAATATTTTTCCAACGATAAAAAGATTATGATCATCGTATGATTTATTTTTATTTTTTTTCAAATTCACGTTCCCTTTTTTTTTCTTTTTTATTTTTTTGCTTTTTGCCCAATTCACGTTTTTATTTATTTATTTTTTGATTTCTTTTGCTTTTTTTTTTTACCAATTCACGTTCCCTTTTTTTTTTTTTTTTTTTTTTTTTTTTGCTTTTTTCCCAATTCACGTTTTATTTTTTTTCTTTTTTACAACTCCGTTCTTTTTTTTTTTTTTTTTTTTTTTTTTTTCTTTTTTGTCTTTTTTTTAATTCACTTTTTTTCTATTTCACGTTTTTTTCGCTTTCATACGTTTTCGTCTCTTTTCAAACGTTTTCGTCTGTTTTTGCCCATTTTTATATGTTTTCAAATGTTTTCGTCCGTTTTCGTATGTTTATATACGTTTTCGTCCGTTTTCAGATGTTTTTGCATGTTTCCATACGTTTTCGTCCGTTTTTTTTACGTTTTCGTCCATTTTAAGACGTTCGCGTCCGTTTTAAAATGTTTTCATCTGTTTTCATATGTATTCGTCCATTTTCATACGTTTTATTCCGTTTTCTTACAAGTGATATTTAGAATATCACTTATGATTTTCCTATGTTTTCGTCCGTTTTCAAACGTATTTGTCCATTTTCTTGCATTTTTGTTTGTATTCGTCCATATTCAGAATATCACTTGTGATACTCAGAATATCACTTGTGATATTCTGAATATCATAAGTAATATTCTGAATATCATAGAATATCACAAATGATTTTTCGAATATCACAAATGATACTCAGAATATCATAGAATATCACTTGTGATACTCAGAATATCACATGTGATATTCAGAAAATCACATGTGATATTCAGAAAATCACTTGTGATATTCAGAATATCACTTGTGATACTCAGAATAACACTTTTGATACTCAGAATATCACTTGTGATTTTCTTTAGTATTCATACGTTTTCGTCCATTTTATTTTGTTATTGTCCATTTTTCATACGTTTTCGTCCGTTTTTAGACGTGTTTTTATCCTTTTCATACATGTTTTTACACTTTCATACGTTGTCATCCATTTTTTCATTCGTTTTTGTCTGTTTTTTTTAATGTTTATGGCAATTTGTAAACGTTTTCATATGTTTCTAAATATCACAAGTGATATTCTGAATATCACAAATTATATTCTGAATATAACAAGTGATATTCTGTAATATTCAGAATATCACAAGTGATTTTCTGTGATATGTAGTTAATCACAAGTGATACTATGAGTACCACAAATGATATTCTGGATATTATAAGTAATATCATGTGATATTCAAAGTATCACAAGTGATATTCTGAATATCATAAGTGATTTTCTGAATTTGACAAGTGATTTTCAACAGATATTTTGTAACATGAAAATCACAAGTGATATTTAGAATATCACCATTGATATTCAGAAAAAAACAAGTGATATTCTGAATATCAATTGTGATATTCGGAAACGTATAAAAATGAACAAAAACGTAAAAAAATAGACTAAAACATATGAAAATGGACAAAGTATGAAAACGGACGAAAACATAAGAAAATCACAAGTGCTATTCAGAAAATCACAAGTGATATTCTAGATATCACTGAATATCACTTGTGATATTCAGAAACATAAGAAAATGGACGAAAATGTAAGAAAACAGACGGATACGTACGAAAACAGACAAAAACGTATGAAAGCGTAAAACCACGTATGAAAACGGACAAAAAAAGTATGAAAAATGGACAAAAACGAAAGATTACATATGAAAATGGACGAAATGTTTCTGAATATCAATGGTGATATTCTAAATATCAATTGTGATTTTCTGAATATCTATCATTTGTGATTTTCTGAATATCACTAGTTACGAACATTTATTGAATATCACTTGTCAAATTCAGAAAATCACTTATGATATTCAGAATATCACTTGTGATACTCTGAATATCACAGAATATTACTTATGATATCCAGAATATCATTTGCGGTACCATAGTATCACTTGTGATATTCTGCATATCACAGAAAATCACTTGTGATATTCTGAGTATCACTTGTAATATTCTGAGTATCACAGAATATCACTTGTATAACTCGTGATATTTAGAATACACAGAATATCACTTGTGATATTCAGAATATAATTTGTGATATTCAGAATATCACTTGTGATATTTAGAAACATATGAAAACGTATGAAAATTGCCAAAAACATTTAAAAGTGGACGAAAACGCATGTAAAAATGGACGAAAGTGTAAGAAAACGAACGAAAATGTATGAGAATGGAAGAAAACGTATGAAAGTGTAAAAACATGTATGAAAAGGACAAAAACGTTTGAAAAATGGACGAAAACGAAAGAAAACGGACGAAAATGTATGAAAACGAACGAAAACATAAGAAAATGGACGAATATGTATGAAAACAGACGAAAACGTATGAAAGCGTAAAAACACGTCTGAAAACGGGCGAAGACATATGAAAAATGGACGAAAATGAAAGAAAACGGACGAAAATGTATTAAAACGAACGAAAACGTATGAAAACGGACGAAAACGTATAAAAACAAACGAAAATGTAAGAAAACATATGAAAGCGTATGAAAATAGACGTTAACGGGCGAAAACGTAAGAAAGCGGACGAAAACGTATGAAAATGGGCGAAAACGTAAGAAAACGGGCGAAAATATATGAAAACGGTCGAAAACGTACGAAAACGTATTAAAACAGACGAAAATGTAGAAAGCGAAAAAAAACGTTTATTAGGAAGAAAAAAAAAGCGTGGATTAGAAAGAGAGAAAAAAAAACGAAAAACGTCTAAAAAAAGACGAAGAAAAAAAAGAAAAAATGAATAATCAAGCGTGAAAAAAAAAAAAAAAAAAAAAAAAAAAAAAAAAAATTGAACTTATGTTTCCCCATTTAATCTTAGGTTAATTCACACCATTATATCAAACTAGATGAATGATGAGGATTTGTCCCTTGTTATGCACTAAAATTAGAGTATGCAAAATAAAGTGCCTCATATATTCTACTACTCGTATATTCTTATCACGCCTTCGTATATATGCAATACGTCATAGCTCGCCAAAAAAAATACGTCACACTCCTAAATTATTAGAGAACCTTCTTGTCACTCTTGTCTTTTTATATTATTGGAGCAAAAGAATTTGCAAAACTTTTGATATATAAATATACAGTGATGTGTGTTTTGTTGTAGTGCACTTGTAGTTAACATCTAAGATCTAACTTTAAACAACTAAATATTTATGGGGTCTCCAAATTGGCCGGAAACTATACCAAGCAACCGGATTAAAGCTATCCAAACACTCATCCAAGGCGAAGAATGGACTAACAAGCTTCGGGATGTGCATCGCTGGTCTGATAAAGTCGAGCCTGACACTAAACTTATTAATGTTGTAGCGGTTCAAATTTTGGCGATGTTTGAGAACACCCTTTCAATCATCGGCTCACATAGCTCCAACGAGTCTCTTCAAAATCCAAAGAGTGATTTGCAATCTTCTTGTACTTTGAATGCGCTAAAATTAGAAATTTCTGATGAGAGCCCAAAGAGTACCGTAATACCAGTGAAAATGAAAAGAGCGTGTTACAAAAGAAGGTATAATACTGTTACATTTATTTTTAACTGATCTTAAATGTTAGTATATTTTCTCATCCTTTTCTACTATACTTTGTGTGCATATGCACCCCAATATTAAAGTGATTAACTATGTTTGGCTAATTTGATATAAAGATACATTATATATGTTGTTCATGATTTATATTGTTTGGGCACATGCAGAAAAGACTCATGGACATCTACAAAAGTCACTTCAGTTTTGATTGATGATGGCCATGCTTGGAGGAAATATGGCCAAAAAGAGATTCTCAATACAAAACACCAAAGGTTTGTTCACTTACTTTGGGACTTAGCAATATGTTGCAATTGTTGATTGTCGAAGTTAATTGTTAATTCTATTCGAGACAAACATATTGAAGCACATTAGTTAGTTTACTTATCTAATTAATTGTAGAAGAAGAATAAATTTGTAATTACACTAATGTAGAGTTACACACATGCAGGAGCTATTACAGGTGCACTTACAAACTTGATCAAGGATGTCAAGCAACAAAACAAGTTCAAATGATCCGAGATAAGCCACCAAACTATAAGATAACCTACTTCGGAAACCATATTTGCAAGAACTTACAAAGAGCTCCTCCGATCATTTTGGATTCTACAGATCCTACAGATACGTCGATCTTGCTTAACTTTGAAACACCAAAGGAAGTCATTGAGAAGAAACAAGTAAACCCATACTTCCCCACCATGATACACGAACACAAGGAGGCTTTTTCTTCTATTGGTGACTCAAATCACAAATGGTCTTTGCCTTCCAATGCTTATCATTCTTGTGATTCATTTGCACATGTTTCAGATAGTCCAATAGATCCGATTTTTGCGATGCCGTCAGGGATGGATCACGAGGATATGGTATATTCGCTTTTGGATCATGGGCGCATAACATCCTCAACATCATATCTATCAATGGCTAATAGCCAATTTTCCGAGATGGACCATATGTTTGGAATGAAGGATTTCAACCATGTATCGTTTTGAATTGTACTTGTAGCGGCTATAGTGGTTTTTCTTAAGGTATAGACGTGCATACATCATGTAAACTTTTTTTGTGAACTATAAATTCTATGTAAGTTGAAGTACATCGAGTCTAATAGCATGGTCCACGCACATTGTGAGTGTACATAGTCATTTCTTTGTGAAATTGATGTTATTACGGATTGTGTTAATGGTAAGAGCAAAAGTTGTAAACCCTACTTGTATAGAAAAGATTCACACATTCTATCTTTTGTTTCCTATTTTTTGAACAAAAGTATCTCAATTAAAAAGAAACTACTAGCAAGTAGCTACTGCAGAAGAAGTTACAAAGAGTTTGAACAAGCAAGTTTCGGATCACATATCCAGTCTAACCAACTAGGATGAATCTTCCTGTTTCTATTTGTGATCCACGGATGAGGATAAATTTTGATATCATCCATGTCTTTGGCTCTTTGCGATGAGGTTTCTCGTCAAAGCACACGTCATTTCAATACATCCAAATACACGTTCGAACTACAACATCACAACACGTTGATTCTATCGTTTTTTATATATCTTTGTTGTTGCCTTTATAAAAAAGACTATCCTGTGTGACACTAAATCACCCCACACTAATCAAGTTAGTGAGATCCTTCGGGTTGTCATATATATAGAATCACCCCCACACATTCGTTAATTCTAGTTTAGCCATATACGTATTATACCATGTTAATATTAATTATATGTACGAATTATTGATCTCTTTTTGTAGTTTATAGCTTAGCTAGGGTTTCCTGCTCAAGAACACCAACACATCCCCTCCCCCTCTCCCCTCTTCTCCTGATTAATAACTTTGTGTTTTTTTAGTTTATTAGCTAAACTACATAAAATACAGCTCTTCTACAATAAGAACAAAACAATAAAGAAAGAATTCAGTTACGTTCGCGTCTAGCAGAAACGATAATTAATCAAACATTTGAAATGTCAAATGTGAATTCTTCTATATGTCAACTTCAACACTCCACCATTATTTCAAAAAAATTACATTACAAAAATTAGTGGGGCCAAACTACTGATCGATTGTCGGTTTAATTTTGACGTTTTAGCATGAATACTGTCTTTTTGCATAGTTTCTTATCGTATGTTACTGCTTTGAAGGTCAGGCATAAACCTAGTATTGCATATTTAATAAAATGTGGATACGGTATGCCAGCATGACTCAGCTTCGTAAAGATTAATCATTCTGTCAAGTCACAGATTATGACATAGCTTATCCAATTTGTCTTATTTTTTTGGAAAGTAAAAAATAATAATAATAATAACACACGGACAAATTGGATAAGCCATGTCATAATCTGTGTCTGTTATTGCTGGAGTTTATTAATCATCGAGTAAATTACACCGTTCGTCTCTCTGGTTTGCTCTAAACCACTACCGTAGTCCCTGATTTTTTATTTTTTATTATTATTATTATTTTTTTTTGCTTTTTTGCTCCTTATGATTTACATATTGCACGCTGTCAGTCATTATGTCTAACTGTCGTTATTTTCTCTGTTAGCTCCCAATCGTCAAGTGGCAACGTTAGTCCATTAACCAAATGATCATTTGCAACATTAGTCATTTATACTAACGGGCGTTACTAATTAACTTAAATTTTGGTTTTAATTGTTTTCGCCAGTTTTCATACGTTTTCGTCCGTTTTTATACGTTTTCGTCTGTTTTTCTTACGTTTTCATATGTTTTATCCGTTTTTATACGTTTTCATAAAGTTTTATTCGTTTTTATCTGTTTTTATACGTTTTCCTCATGTTTTTACACTTTCGTCCGTTTTTCTTGTGTTTTCATTTATTTTTATATGTTTTCATCTGTTTTTATATGTTTGCATCCGTTTATGTATGTTTTCATATGTTTCAATATGTTTTTCATGTGTTTTATTCGTTTTTACACGTTTTTATCTGTTTTCATATGTTTTAATACGTTTTCATCTGTTTTTATATATTTTCTTATGTTCTCACCTGTTTTTATATGTTTTCATCTATTTTTGTACTTTTTCATCAGTTTATATACGTTTTCGTCTGTTTTTTATACATTTTCTTGCATTTTTATATTTTTTTATATGTTTCTATCTGTTTCATCTGTTTTATGCGTTTTTATACGTTGTCTCTTGTTTGTTACGTTTTCTTACAGATGAAAGTGTATAAAAACATATGAAAATAGATAAAAATGGATAAAAATATATGAAAACGCAAGAAAAATGTATAAAATAGACGAAAACGCATATAAACGGACAAAAATGTTTAATAACATACGTAAATGTAAGAAACCGTATCGAAACGTAAGAAAACGAGTGAAGATGTAAGAAAACGAGCGAAAACGTATAAAAACGGGCGAAACACAGACAAAAATGCATAGAAATGGATAAAACCGTATGACAAGATAAGAAAACGTATAAAACGGATAAAAACGAATGAAAACGTAAGAAAAACAAATGAAAACGAACAAAGATGGACGAAAACGTATAAAAATGGACAAAGACGTATAAAAACGGATGAAAATTAAAAAAATGCATGAAAACGGGTGAAAACGATAAAAACCACATAGAAAATAATTTTTTTAAGAAAACCAAAATTTGAGTTAATTAGAAACGGCTGTTAGTATAAAGAATTAACGTTGCAAATGATCGTTTGGTTAATGGACTAACGTTGTCACTTGGCGATTGGGAGCTAACAGAAAAGATAATGACAGTTAGCGATAAGGACTGACAGCGTACAATATGTAAACCATACGGAGCAAAAAAGCAAAAAAAAAAAAAAAAAAAAAAAAAAAAAATCATGGACTACCATAATGATTTGGAGCAAACCACAGGGACGAACGGTGTAATTTACTCTTAATCATAACAATTATAAAATTAAACAAGTAAACATCAAATCATGCAGCGGAAGTAAAGATCATAATACTTGTATTAATTAACCGAATTTAAATGATATGCATACCTTAGCGATTTCTAGCCAAACAAGAACGAGTAAAACCCTAATTAGGGTTTATGGTAATCGACTTGTGGATGAGTCGAATAGGGAAAATAAGATAACAAAAGTATGTTAGATCTTTGTTCTTTTACACACGTATTAGTAGCGTTTCAATGTGAAAAGCTAGGTTCTTGTTCACAAACAACCAAACACAATATTGAGTTTAGAAGATCGCGTAGGAACCCTAGAAGGGTGTAGTTGATCAACTAAACATGAATGGTTTAGAGCTTAGAAATCTAGTAGGAACCTTATAAGGGTGTAATTCGATTTCTAGGCTCAAGAGAGGAGAAGAAGAAGGCTGTGATTGCAAGTTAATCAAGATATGAAAAGAATGAATACAAGAGCCTTGTATTTATACTATTTCATATCTTGTAGCACAAGACAACAACCCTAAACCCTTAGGGGTTGGGTTTTCGGCCGATCCATGGCCCAAGGGTCCAAACCGGATCCATCTTTGCTACTATTTACAAGTTAGCCCTTCTTCTTTCGCCTAACGCCCATTAGTCAATTTTCCATTAATTACTAACGACCGTTACGTGTTTTATTTGTGAAATTAATAATTATTCATAACTTCATATAATAATTACTAATCATTGAAACTCATACGTAATGTGTGCAACCCCGAAGTCTCGTGTTCTAATCCGGACATACAACATTAGTTTTTATCCGTAAAACTAACAGTTATGACACATCAATCTTATGGACTGTATATGTGTGTGAATTTATTAGCAGGCCGGGCGAACCCAATGGTTTTATAAGTGAACAGTTTCACAGACTATTTTCTTTTACCCTAATGCAATGAACAAACTAAATAAAATGTGACACAAAATTTGCATAAAGATATATTTTATTTGGAAAAATCGAGGTTTTTGACAAAAATTCAAACTGCATAAAAAAATTCATAGAATTCTGATGAACAAAGGCGGAGCCACGATTTTTAGTTAAGGAGGCCGGTCATGCTTATTATAGTCACTAATAAAAAATCTATGAGACATCAAGTTACCATTAAGTCAAGAATTGAACAAGTTCAAGTACAAATACAAGTGTAGGGAAAATGTTCAAATTTAGTAACCCTTCGTCCTACGGTTCATAATAATGTTTGTCTCAAAGTAAGATACTATAATTTATGAAAATCTATTTTTGTTAAACAACTTAACTGAATCCAACACATTCAATCTTTTTTAGTTCTTTATTCATCTTTTCCTTCTTTTGTCAAAATTTGTTTATACCAACCTCAACAATGAATTAAAGCAACACTTATTTCTTTTTTGTACCAACCCATCTTCCCATCGGTCTTTATAAACTAATGCTTTGTTCTAAAAGTAAAAGAAAACAAACTAACTTTAATTAATGTCTAGTATGTCTAATAATAGTCTATGTGCATGAACCAAAATAAATAAAAAAGACAAAATCGAACGGATATATAGTCTAGTTAATATGTTTAACTAATGTTTGAAATCAATGTTTCTTTTTAATAAGATAAGTCTATATGCATGTATGAACCAAATCAACCTCATGAAAATTTCTGTGATCGCTTACATAGATCGATATAACAGAATTTAGATCTTAGATAATACTAACGTAAATATACCATACCCATTTTATGTACTTAAGGATAATTATGCGGGTGTACTTCTGTCTAATTAAAAACTAGTTATAATAGCCACGCACGCGCAAATTTTTTGAATAACATATTTTTATTTATTAAAAAATAAATAATTTAATCTTTTTTTGTTTGATTGATGATTTTTAATTATTAAAGATTATCATTTAAAAAATTTAATCATATTGTTAGTTGCATCTTATCGATATTTTTTGTATTTATCTTATACTTGTGTAGTATATTACTTAATAAGGAAATAATATATTTTTTTTTAAATACGAAAGTCCCGACTAGAGGTTTTGTTTTATTATATAAAAAACATAAGTCCTTATAAGCCTGGATAAATATTTTCGAAAATAGTATTTGGATTCAGTTAGTTTGTAATAAATTAATGCAATAATACTTGTAAAAAGAATCATATTTTAAAAATTGGATAATGTATGTGGAGGCAACGTAACTTTTTGGTTTCTGTCATATAGACCACTCATTTATCTCATTTATTAAAACGAATTTACAGGACACCCAATTATGTGCATGTTTTCGATTGCATCAACTTCGGTCAAATTTATGTGTTGGGTTTTGAGATTCTACTGCTCAGAATTTAACTAAGTGTTAAACTGCTGCTGATATGAATCTGCTGCTAAGGATAATGATTCTGCTGCTAGTATAATCAAACTACTGCTATGTGAAACTACTGCTGAAGAATCTACTGCTGAAGAGATAAACGTGGATACACGAATAGATAATTATAAAATAGATTGTGTGTATATCTTATACGTTTAGAATATTCTTATCTTGTGTAGAAAGTCATTGTAAACCTAATATGACTCCTTGGCCTATAAAAAGAGGTTCCTAGGGTTAGATTAAGCATGTATTACTTTGTTCTCGTTTACACTTCAAGGTTGTAAAACCCTAGCGTTGTCGAGTGCTCGTATAATAAATATATTGAAGTGTTGATAGTGATTAAAACTGTTCTTCTTAAGTTAAGCTTTAATATTCCGCGTTATAGCTTAAGTGTTAATTCAAGTCAAATTCTATAAAGATCGTTTGCTCAACTGGGATCCACAAGTGATATCAGAGCTTGTGATCTAAAAGTTGTAATCAAGAAGAATTCGTTACTTACAAGTTAACTGTTCCAAATCAATTGCAGAAGATGGGTGACGACACACACATGGTAACTGCTTTAAAGGTTCCCATGCTCAAGCCTGGAGAGTATGAGCTGTGGAAGATGAGGATCAGACAGTACATTCGCATGATTGACTTCAACATGTGGAATGTGATTGTGAATGGTGATTCACTACCACAAAAAGGTCCTGATGGGAAAGTGATACCTATCAAGACTGCAGAAGAAAACTCAGTGAGAAAGATGGAGATCAAAGCACATAGTATTCTCTTGATGGGGATACCGAATTAATTTCAATTGGACTTTGATGGCTGTGAGACTGCAAAAGCTTTGATAGATGATGTGGAATTCAGATTTGGAGGGAATGATGCTACTAAGAAGTCAAGGAAGAATATGTTGAAGCATCAGTTTGAGAACTTTTCTGCTACAAGTGGAGAAAAGATTGATGATACATACAACAGGCTTAATCAACTTGTTAGTCACTTAAAGCTTGTTGGTTATGTTGTTCCTCAAGAAGATGTAAACCTTAAGTTTCTTAGAAGTCTAGCACTTGAATGGAGCATGCATACAGTTGTTTAGAGGAATAAGCCTAATTTTGAAACTATGAAGTTAGAAAGCCTCTACAACAATTTGAAGGTGTATGAACTTGAGCTGACCTCTTCAACTACTTCATCTTCTAGTACTCAAAATCTTGCATTTGTATCTTCAAAGTCTAAAGGATCTCAAGAATCCCACTCTACTGCTTATGGAGTATCTGCTGCTACATCTGATGGATCTGCTGCTAGTTCTACTGATAATAATTCCATCAGTGATGCTGCCATATGTGCATTCTTGGCTGATTTGATAACCAACACAAGGTCACAGATTCTCAATCAAGATATGGATTATATTGATCCTGATGATCTTGAAGAAATTGATCTTAAATTGCAGATGGCCATACTGACCTTAAGAGCAAGAAAATTTGTGAAGAGGACTGGGAGAGAAGTCAAGTACAGGGCTAAAGAAAATTTGGGTTTTGATAAGTCAAAGATGGAGTGCTACAATTGCAACAGGAAATGCCACTTTGCTAGAGAATGTAGGGCTCCAAAGAAGAATGTTAAAACTCCAAAGAAGACTGCTGAAGAACCAAAGAACACCACAACTACATTGGTGTCTTGTGATGGATTGGGTGAATATGATTGGAGTGACGTGGCAAAAGAAGAACCAAATTATTCTCTTGTGGCTCAAGTCAAACCTAAAGTGCATAACTTTGCACTTATGTCCTATGCTTCATCATCTTCTGGATCTGACTCTGAGGTATCTAATGATTCTGATCTATCTGTGTGTTCCTTTAAATCATGTGCTGACACTGTAGAAGAACTTAAGTCTAGGAATGAAAGTCTAATAAAAGAAGTAGAACACCTAAAACTTGATAACCTAGGCTATAAAGTAGGTATTCAAAATGTTAAAAGAAGATTAGAATATCTCAAACAGTGTGAGCTAGAATATGTGGATAGAATTAACCAACAGGATGTTGAGATCTATAAGAAAAATAGTGAGATTGAATTTCTCAAGAATAAGCTAGAAGAAGCATAAAAAGATAGGGATGCAGCTCTTGTTGATAAAGATATACATATAGTAAGGGTTGAAAAACAACAATTTGCTTCAGATCTAATAAATAAGTCTATTGAGAGTCTTTTGATGACAAAAGGAAGTGGAATAGGCTACAATGAAGTTGCTCCTCCAGTTAAAAGTGCCTATGCTCCACCAGAAAAAGAACTTTCTTTTATAAGTGAGTTAAACATTTAAAAACCTGTAGGTGAACCTAGTACTAGTGTCAAAGAAACACCTAAGGTTGAAGTTAGAAAATTTCTTGATGCTCCTATTATTGAAGACTGGAATTCAGATAGTGATGAGAAACAGGTTGAACTAAAACAAAGTGTGAAAAAGGAAGAAATTCCTGTAAAAGATGAACCTAAAGTTGAATAGGTTAAGTTTGTGAGACCTGTGTTGGGTAAGAACATCTCTAGGAAAATGGTAGAATATAATGAGATACCTAGAGAACAGATGAATAGGCTTTATCATAAGCCTAGGGGTAATCAGAGAAACTTTAATAACCTAGTTTCACATAAGTTAGGTAATGAGTTTCAATTAAAGAAGAAGGCTTGTTATAAGTGTGGTAGTTTTGAGCAGTTGATTAATAGTTGTAAAGACCACCAAAAACCAGTTTGGAATCAATACTCAAGGGTGAATCATAAATATGTTTCAAAAAATACTCACCCTCATCCTAATAGAAATATGATTCCAAGGGCTGTGTTGTTAAGATCTGGTTCAACTAGATCTATTTTTGCTGCTAAATCAAATGGTGCTTTTAAAACCACAATTGGTTCTATTGCTGGCTCTGCTGCTAGTAAGCACTCTGCTGCTAGTACAAAACTTTCTACTTCTGGGCCAAAAGTTTTAACAAATATAGTTGTTGGAAATCACTTTTATGTTGTTAAGGCCTCAGCTTGCTGGACTTGGAAACCTAAATCAACTATTTCAAATAATGCTTCCAAAAACAGCAGTGCATCAATAGACTTAAAGAAATTTGACTATGTTGATGCACAAGGTAGATCCAAGTCAGTAATGGCTTGGATCCCCAAGAGAAACTAATTTCTCTATTTTCATGTGCAGGGGAATTTACAGGATGAGCTTAAGGATATTGTTATTGTTGATAGTGGATGCTCTGGACACATGACAGGTGATGAGTCTCAACTTGAAGACTTTGAGGCTTTTGAAGGTGGTTATGTTGCTTTTGGGAATGATACAAAAGGTGGAAAGATTATTGGCAGAGGTACATTAAAAACAGAGAATTTGGACTTTGAGAAGGTGTTTCTTGTGAAAGGGCATAAGTTTAACCTCTTTAGTGTCTCACAAATGTGTAACAAAAAGAACTTTGTTCTTTTTACAGACACTGAATGTATGATCATTTCTCCTGATTTTCAGTTGCCAAATGATAAATTTGTGCTATTGAAAGTCCCTAGAACTGAAAATATATACAATGACCATATTAAGAATATTGTTCCCAAAAGAGTTTTGACTTGTCTAACTGCAAAGGCCACTCTTGATGAGTCCAAATTATGGCATAGAAGACTTGGACATCTAAATTTCAAGACCGTGAACAAGTTGGTGAAAGGAAATCTTGTGAGAGGGATGCCTACAAAGATGTTTGAAAATTGTGAAACTTGTGTTGCATGTCAAAAGGGTAAACAACACAGAGTTTCATTCAAGTCCAAGACTGTGAACACAATTACTAAGCCCCTACATTTACTTTACATGGATTTATTTTGAGCCTGTTTTTGTAAATAGTTTGAACAAGAAATCATATTGCCTAGTTGTCACAGATGACTTTAGTAGGTTTACTTGGGTGTTCTTTCTAGCTGCTAAAGATGAAACTCCAAAGATTCTCAAAGCATTCATAACTAGAGTTGAAAACCTGAATAACAACAAGGTGAAGATAATCAGATGTGACAATGGAACTGAGTTTAAGAATAGTGTGATGAATCAATTCTGTGTGGGAAAGGGTATTCTAAGACAATATAGTGTTGCAAGAACTCCACAACAGAATGGTGTTGCAGAAAGAAGAAACAGGACACTGATTGAGGCTGCAAGAACAATGTTATCTGATTCTAAACTACCTATACCTTTTTGGGCTGAAGCTGTAAACACTGTATGTTTTGTGCAAAACAGAAGCAAGGTAGTTAAGCCTCACAACAAGACTGCACATGAGTTATTTCATGGAAAGAAACCAATGATTGATTTTCTTAAACCATTTGGATGTCCTGTTACTATTTTGAACACTAAGGATCAGTTAGGCAAGTTTGAATAGAAAGCAAATGAAGGATACTTTGTTGGTTACTCTGTAAACAGTAAAGCTTTCAGGGTTTACAATAAGAGAACCAAACATGTAGAGGAGAATTTGCATATTAAGTTTAGTGAGAACACATCTAATGCTGAAGGGAAAGGACCAGAATGGTTGTTTAATATTGATATTCTTACCAAGACTATGAATTATGAGCCAGTTATTGCAAGTGTAGACACTAACAAACCTTAACAAGAATTTGTTTTGGTTGAGAAATTGAAGATTGGTCCAACTTTACTACCCTTTCAGAAGGTTCAAAGTTCACAAGAAGATGCTGTTACTCATGAGAAACCTAAGGAAATAGAAGAAGGCATTGAGATACCTGTTGATGTTGAAAAGGTAACCAATGAAGCACCTAAAGATGTTGATGTTGACTCAACAGAGAGGCCAAAGCAATCTACTCCTACACCAAAAGACTCTACTGCTGACTCAAAAGACTCTACTACTAGGCCAAAAGACACAACTACTCAATCAATTCTGCTGCCAAGCCAATTGACTCTACTTCTTCACCAAAGTTTCCATCTGTGGACACTCAGGGTAGGTCTTTTGCTGACACAAACTATCCTGATGATCCAAATATGCCTCCTCTAGAGAACATTTACTATGACACAGACGATGAAGCTCTTGATGGTAAATTGTTTGGAGCAGATGCTGACATTAATAACATGGAACTCAATGTTCCTGTTAGTCCTACTACTACCACAAGAGTTCATAAGAATCATCCCAAAGATCAAATTCTCAGTGATCCAACATCATCTGTTCAGACAAGAAGAATGACTAAAGAGCAGAAAGATCTACAACATCAAAGTTCTTTGCAAGATCTCTTCATCAAAGAAACAGTTACAAAGATCTGCAAAATTGCTTGTTTGCCTGTTTTCTATCTCAAATTGAACCCAAAAATACTTATAAAGCCTTACAAGATCCAAGCTGGGTGGAAGCAATGCAAGATGAGCTTCTGCAATTCAAACTACAAGAAGTATGGACCTTGGTTGATCTGCCAAATGGGCATAGGGTGATTGGAACTAAATGGATTTTTAAACATGATTTTGGAAGGGATGGTTAAAAGTATTAAAGAGTCTAGTTCTTACTTACTTTATCTAAGATTTATTCAACTCTTTGTGGAAAACCAGATAACAAAAGCAAGAACACACAAAGGCACTTATGATTCTCCTAAATTGGTTCAAAAAATGTTTACGTTTTTGCTTAAAAATGGAAAAACTTTTTCTGGCACATTTACATCTCTTAAACCTTATATGATGCAACTTGTGCAACAAACTCAGGGTGAAGGATCAGGAACTCCCACTGATTCCCATCACACACCTAGTTTTACTGCATCTGTGACATAACTAAAAATACTCTACACCCGTAGGAAAGCCAATAAGAACACTGAGCAACCTCAAGCTAGTGTTAGGATGGATGTACCAGATGAGGCTGTCCTAGGTGATGAAGAGGACATGTTGGCAAGGGCTGTCACTACTGCTACTAGCTTAGCAGCAGAGCAGGACAATGATAACATAAGTAAGATCCAAACCAAGGCAATATCTAGTGAGGAGGGTTCTGATAAATCTGATTCCAATTATGGTAACCCTAGCCACATGGCAAATACAGGGGCCCAGATGATCAAACTAGGTTTGATGTTGGGTTTAAGTCCCAAGATTCACCTCTCGGACCAGGTTACACAGGTCGAAGTGATGAGGACAGATCAGTGACAAATGAATTGATGGATTATACTGTACAAAATGACAATGTCAATGATTCACCTCTCAAACCAGGTTACACAGGTCGAAGTGATGAGACTAGTATGAAACTTATAAAGAAATTGATGGCTACTTGTACCAACCTGGAGCTTAAGTGTGATACTTTGGAGGATTAGATTCTTGGTCTTCAAACAATTTCGGATGAACAAGCTAAAAAGATCAGAAAGTTAAAGAGGAAGATAAAGACTTTAAGGAAATCAAGATCTTCAACCTCCTTCAGAAGATTGAAGAAAGTGGGTACATCTCAAGTGGTTAGTTCTCTTGAGCACTCTGTCACTTTGGAAGAGGATGCTTCCAAACAGGGGAGGAATGAAGAACAGAATGTGGCAATGGGTTCAGGGGAAGCAAAATTGGTAAGAGATGATGATGAGGCTCAAAATGTGGATACTGGTAAAGTTTCAGGGGAGGTTCAAATGAATGATGATATGGAGGTGGAAAGTCCTCAAGATATGTATGGTTTTGTGGTTACAGACAAGCAGGGAAATGAAGCTGTATGGGAAGAATTGGTTGGTGTTCAAGAAAATGTGGTGGAGAAACTCAAGACTTTAGGGCCTGAGCAATTAGTAAAGGCAACAGGGTTGGTGGGTGAAGCTTTGAAAACTTTGGGTGATTCTGTGGCTAAAGATATGAATACTGCTGCTACTACTGACAAGACAAGTAACTCTGCTGCTGCACAAAATTCTGTTGCTCAGGATTCTGTTGATCCTGCTGCTAGTGAGAAATTCAATTCTGCTGATGCACAAGGTTCTACAACTGGATCTAGTGACAAAGCTGCTGCTGAGGCAATGGTGTTGTTAAGTAAAAAGATAACAGATGTTCTATCCAAATCACTATCTCAATCAACAACACAACCAAATCAATCACAACCACAACAACCAACATCCACAATAACATCTTCAGTACCAAGAATACCTCAAAAAGGAGTAGTTTTAAGAGAACATGTTGCTCAAAAGAGGAAGATTACATCATCATCTACTGATAAGGGAAAGGGCAAGGTGATTGAAGAACCTATGATAATGTTTAAAGGGATAGATTACTCTCAGATTCCTTTTTATTTTTGTCATAAAGAGTTACAAATAGAGCATGATTCAGCTGTTGTTAGGAATGAACAAGAGCAAGAAGATATTGCTGAGCAACAACTACTACAACAACAAAAGGAAAGGGTTGATAAAGAAGCTGAGGATGTGAAGAGATATGAGGAATGGGTTGATGAGAAAATAAGAATGGATGCTGATATTGAATTCTCCAAGTTAGTTAAAATTGAAGAACAAGAAGTTCTAGAATTTGATGTTGTATGTGGAGTTTTTTTTTAGACTCCATGGATCGTTTTAAGCACTAGGGTTAAACAATAACAATGACAATATTATGTACACGCAGCGGAATAAGAACAAATCAAAGTTATTAACAACAAGGTTTTTCCCCATCCAAGCCTCAAATATTATTTGATCAGAATAATACGGTTACACCTAAATCTGTAACAGGAATCAAGAGATTCTTGAGGCTACGAAACACTTCTAGTCTAGGCATTTATATTCTACGTCCTAGACACACACACACCTTTAGATATCTACATTATGGAAGACTTATTATGAAAACCTGTACCCATAATCTCTTTATATAATAGAGAATTAGGGTTTAAAAATTACTACGGAGGACTAATAAATAAATCTTCTTTTGCAAGCTAGTCCTTCATGTTTCATTCTTTCTTGTTTTATATCATCAAATCTAATAGACCCAACATTGTAGCTTGGATGAAAGAGTTCACAGCAAGGAAAAAGAAAGAAGCTACTGTTGAAAGAAGGAAGAAGAAAGTTCTTAGAGGACCAACTCTACTTCAACAAAGAAGAGAGTATGAGAGATACCTTAAGAATATGAAAGGTTGGAAATTGGTACAATTGAAACACAAGTCAGATCAAGAGGTGTTTAATTTGTATCAACAGGCTAAAAGGGAAACGGATACCTTCTATCCTATGGGTTGTGCAGAAAATGAAGAATAAATTGCTCAAATGAATAATAAGTTGGTACCTGAGAAAGTTATTGAGACAGAGCAATTAAAAGAGACAGAGACTATTGAAAAGTCTGATGATGTTGCAGAGAATATAATTCCTCCTAGTCAAAGTGTTAAACGAAAAAGTGTTGTTCACAAGACCTTTGCTAGGAAGAAGAAAAAGATCAATGATGAAAGCGGTAGTGACTCGGAAAAAGCAGAAGAAGTTGCAGAAGAAAATGAGCAAGAGAAAACTCTGGTTACTTGGTCTGAATCAGAAGAACCAGGGGTTATCAAGGCAAAGCCTTTAGCTGCAATATATCCTATCATCTCATATACTTTCAAGATAAGAGATGGAAGTGAAGGATACTGGAAATTCATGAGGTCAAATCATGAAGTTCAAGGTTTTATTGGACTTTCACAGATATTTGATATGATGGATAGGGATGATGTGGTTGCTATATGGAGATTATATAAAGAGAAGTATGATGGAAAACAAATGAATACCGCTCTTGATATAAATCTAGCATTTGAAAAAATAATGTATCGCAGCTTTAAGATTATGTTTGACCCTCAGCCAACTGATAGTGAATGGAATGAAATTGGATTCAGAAAGGTACATAAATGGTTCCTATATCAATCTTGTGGGGTTCATGAGTTAAGAGTTGGTGCAGTTACTCTATTTTTGTTGGTTGAGAAGGATTATCCTAGTTTGAATAAGTGTAAGGAAATACTTAGACAGATGATTAGACCTGGATTTCTCAAGTGTCAACAACATTATGTGTCTGATCACCAAGCTTACAAATTGACACAGAAGTATGAAAAGATTTTGGATCCAACTATCAGAAAAAGCTTTCAAAGGGATCAAAAGATGTAAATGTTTGGAAGCATCCTCCTGGTGATTAATCAAGCTTGGAAGAAACTTAATCATTTAGAAGTAAATATTAAGTTTAGGGGAGGATTGTTGGGTTTTGAGATTTAACTGCTCAGAATTTAACTAAGTGTCAAACTGCTGTTGATATGAATCTGCTAAGGATAATGATTCTGCTGCTAGTATAATCAAACTACTGCTAAAGAATCTACTGCTGAAGAGATAAACGTGGATACACGAATAGATAATTATAGAATAGATTGTGTGTATATCTTATACGTTTAGAATATTCTTATCTTCTGTAGAAAGTCATTGTAAACCTAATATGACTCCTTGGCCAATAAAAGGAGGTTCCTAGGGTTAGATTAAGCACGTATTACTTTGTTCTCGTTTACACTTCAAGGGTGTAAAACCCTAGCATTGTCGAGTGCTCGTATAATAAATATATTGAAGTGTTGATAGTGATTAAAACTGTTCTTCTTAAGTTAAGCTTTAATATTCCGCGTTATTGCTTAATTGTTAATTCAAATCAACTTCTAGAAAGATCGTTTGCTCAACTGGGATCAACATTATGTCGTATGTTTATCAACGTAAAGAATGAACTTAAAACTAACATAGCAAAATTATATTGATAGAAAAACTAGACGTAAAATTTTAGTTTTATTTGTCTAAATCACATTCATGCTATAGAAAAACATCTAATTTAAGGGTATTATTGGCATTTCCCACATTTTTTTTTGTTGATATTGTTTTAAGGGTTTTGCTAACAACAGCTCCTAGGGTTGTCGTTAATAACTAATTACCGAAATTTATGTTCAGACATTACACAATGTTCAAATAAAATCATTCAAAATTACTAACAATTTGCTAAAATATTTCAAATAAAAATAAATACACTCTTCCTATTGGTTATATTAGTGAAAAATGCGACACTACTCGTCCTTAATTAAGTCTGAATATCAAAAGATTTTGTGAAGATTTGATTGTTAACAACAACCCTAAGGGCTCTTGTTAGCATTTCCCTTGTTTTAATATGTTAAAGGTTGGGTTGTTATTTACTTTTGTGTAGTTTTTGAGAATAAATTTGGTTGGAATTGATGTAAACGAACACAAACGTATAATCCAGCGGCATATAAGTTGATTTTTATAAATTGGTATTCTATATGTAAAAAATTGAAAATTTAAGCAGCCTCTGAAATCTGAATACATTATCACAATATAAATTTTCAGTCAAAAATTCATATATGAAATAAACAACATCTTACATGCTTATACAAAATTGCTTAAAGAAATTCAGATGACAAAAAAGAAAAACACCCTCTATAATTAATTTCTGTAACTCACACGCTTTTTAATTTATCTTTTCTGTACTAATAGTGTCGTCAAAACTTTCTACTTTTTTTCGGTTATATCATCTGTCAAAGGAAGATGTTTTTGGTTATTGGGGCAATTTCTTTATTTGTCAACCACTATGCATTGTTCTAAAAATTAATGCATCAGTACCTAGACTTTGTTAAAAAAATGTACAATAGACGAATGCCGATGCGTCATCCTTAAGACGTCGAAAGCAAAAGGTTCTATTGACTTTATTAAAATAAATTTTGTATCCTTGTCATCTTATATTAAGTCATTAATGACTATAAATTATATTCACAACTTTTGACAAACAAACCCTTGTCGATCTGGTAGAAATTTCGTGTGTTTTTCGTAACAAGTTACATTGTCGATTCTTAATAAAAGTTAAACCCGTAAGGTAAATGTATGTATTGCATTTTGGTTTTCACTAATCAGTATCTATGTATTCTATGTATTCTAATAAAATGGAGTTCTGTACAAGTCATCTGAAGCATCCTGCATTAAAAAATCTGATGTGTCTTGCACCATATTTCACAGTATTTTTGGATAGTATTACTCTTCTTAAGCTCTTCTTCAAATCTTCCTTCATACGTTTTCGGTTTTTCATTTGAATTAACACATTCAATGGGCAGTTTCAACACCACATTTAATTGCAAGCCATTCAAAACTCATCCCAAAAACACCACACAATACAAATACAACTGATCCAAAAACCGATTCAATCCCATAGTACAGTAATTTGATTCGGTTGTCCACACCGTTAATTCGGTAAGTATAGCTATTTTGATGGGTGTTTTTTTAATTTATAATAATCAATCTAAATAGGTTTCGATTCAATTTATAATATTGCTTTGGTTAAGTTCGATTGAATTATGTGTTGCTACATGTCGATATTGCGAGGGCTTCTACATGACGACGAAGAAGATTCAAGAGGTTTATACTTTCGGTTTGGTTCTTTAAATCAGGTTTGTTAATCACAATTGTCTAACAATTTTTTCATTTCGGTCCCTTCAAATCATAATTTATTTTCCCCTGTTCATCAAGCGCATGATGAAAAGGTATGTTTATTGATTTTTTAAAAAGGTATGTTTATTGATTTTTTAAAAAGTTGTTTTTACTAATTTTTCTTATTTTTTTATTTCAACATGTAGAATAATATAGTTTTTTGTTAATTTTACGCTCAACACAAGTCATGTTGTTATGTAGTATTGGTGTTATTGTTGAAGAAAAAGGTTTTGATCAAAGATGGATAAAGTATCATATATTGTTTCAAAATGAACTCTTCGTTGTATGATAGATGCAAAAATATGTGTTTCTCTTTCGTATGTTTGAAATTATGATTTTAATTTAATAAGCTTTTTATTTAATTTTTGCAGGTTCATGATCCTTGTGGCTTATACACTGGTATGACTTCTTTGTCATTAGTTACAATTCAAAATTGTTTTCATCAATTAAAGTTTTAATTCAAAATGGGTGGTTCATGAAATGCACAAAAAATGTTTGATGAAATGTTGAATAAAATAAAGCTTGTAGAGTATCATCATACCTTGCATTGTATAACTAAGAAAGAGATAGCTCTATCGCATCATGTTTGAGGAGTACAAATTGAAAATATATTTTTAGTGTTGAGTTTAGGATATAAGAATGATCACATTTATTAATAACTTTTATATATATTGGTTTTGGTTAGTGTTCCCTAATAAGGAAATGTATAATAACTACTCCATATGTGTTTTAGTCTTAATGATTTGATCAAATATATATTAGCACCATATTCGCTAACGTCACTTAGTTATTAATTATTTTGTTAGTTTCCGTTCAGTTAGAATGGTGTGGTCCATCTTTGCTTGATGATGACTCCTTTTGGTAATAACATTTCATGCATTTCTATCTATTTAGCTAATACTTTTAGAACTCCCCTGGTCTATCTATTTAGCTAATACTTAACACATAAATCTGTATTTGAACATAAAAAATTACAAACTATGCTCACACTTGAATATCACCAAACTTCTTTAGCTGTTTTGGTTGCTTATTTCTAACAGTTTGGTTCACACACTACTGTTATAATTTGCACTAAGATGTCCATAACTGAGCTGAAGGGAAAATACAAGAAGGTAGCCTTTTTATACGGTACTTAGATTGGACATGTTATGCTCCCTTTTGATGTTTTGTTATTTATGTGAATCAGTTGTTTGAATACTTTGCTGAAAGAATGATATCTAGAGTAACATTACAGAGAAAATCAGTTATGCAATTCAGGTACATTACATAGCCTTTTATGTGTAAATTTAAGATTTCGTTTATACCCTTTGCTACTTATCATTGTACCTTTAGTCTTATTGGAAACAAATTATTACAATAAATAGTTTCAAAGGTTGTTTGGATGAAATTTATTATGTGTGTTGTTTGGATAACATTAATTTAGCGATTGTTTGGACGGATACATAAACAATAATTTTGTTTTTAGTTGGTTGATATTAAGGGTTCTTTGTCTATATAAATTGCTGACGTAGTTGTGTGTGTGGAGTTTGTAATTGCGACCCATACACTAAATATAATCTACCATTCCACTAAATTGACCCAACCATACACGTGTGAGTTAAATTTTCACATTTAATTTTTTAGCTTTGAAGCCTTGGATCTATGATTTGCTTTCCTTTCATTGATCAATAATGGTTACAATATAAACTTTAGAATATGTAGAGGTCTTTTCCAAGGCCATTGATTCTTCTCTTAAAGGCAAACTTGCTTCTAAAAATAAAGATAAGATGTTATCCTTGCACAACCATATTTTTTTTATGTTGAGTACTCTTTTCAATTTCTGTTATCCTGAAAATTGTAGGCTCACTGTTATAACTACTTAGATGATTAATCTTATCATGGTGTTAATAACTAATACTACGTCTTAAGCATGGCTACTGAAATTTATGTTCTTGGACTCCATCACAATTACTACGTCTTAAACATTTTTACATCTCATTATTTGGTGTTTACATTGACCATGAAATTTAGACTCATACTGCGAGTGATCATGAGAAGTTATGTCTAGAAGTTATGCTCATCATTTTTAGTCCTAAATCAGAGTCAGTGGCAATACCAGCAGATGGGCTCTTTTTATAACTTCAACAATAGGCCCTTAAGTGCTAAATTTGTTAGTATGACCCTCAAGATCTAAAAGCCCAAGAAATAGATGTATTGTTGGTGCATTTTTTCTTTTACATTTGGGAATAATTTGCATCAGTATTAACTTACTAATTGGTTGCTCTAATTTTCTTTTTGCAGTTGCTTCTGGCATATATAAGTATACCTTGCAAAGAAGGGCCCGAATTTCATAAATTATTGGTGGATCAAGATGCAAATGCACTCTACAAAGCTGGAGAAAAGAGGTGGCAAACTAACGATACAACATTCAGAAGCATATTCAGCGAAATAAGACGGGCCCACTTAGCTGCAGTCATATCTATATATAAAATTGTGTATGGGAACACATTGAGGAAGGTAAGTCTTGCCTTTTTTTCGTATACATTCATAAGCATTATAGGCAGCATAATGGCCGGTTTGACACGATTGAAAAGCGGCCCATACATGTTCGGGTCAAAATTCAAAATGGGTAAAACTTTGGTACGGGTCATTACATGTCGGACTGTGTTTACCTGAAAGTGTGAAAAACCTTTTTTCTATGGCTAAAAAATAATTTAAACAAATGTGTGCTTTAAATATGACTACAAAATCAATATGGTTGCATAATTAATATATTTATTTGAATGCAGAGAATTTTGGAAGGGTGTGAAACTGTGGATAAAAAATACACTTCGGATCACTTTTTATCCTTTTGACCCATTTTACAGAAATTTTAGCTGACCAATTTTCTTAAATTACTCTTTTAACCTGCTAGAGTTTTAAAATAAACCAAATTGATATGTTCATTGATAAATGTAACGTAATTATGACATTCCATTGGTTTATTCATGATTCATTATTTCAGGCTATTAAAAAAGAATCGTCCGGGAACTTTAAGGTTGCTTTTGACACTATTTTTCAGTTCGCTGAGAATTTCAGGAAGTACTTTGCCAAGGTATTCTTTGTATATGTTTTACATTATGCAGCTTCGTTACACATTAAAGCTTTAGAACCCACACGTGGCATTGAAACTTTTGTTATACGCCATTAGTGCACCATGGTATTTATTGTGATTTCTAAATAAGCAGTTAGACTACACTACTTTTTACTATAATCCAAACAAATAGATCATTGAATCCCAATAAAGTCTTGGAAGTATGCAAATGTAGGATTTGTTGGCTAAGCAGTGAAGCCAAAAAATTGTATGCATAAAAATTGAATTTTTTTATGGGGCTGACAATTGCTTATAAAAAAGAAGTTTGAACATGTATATTATAGAAAAAAAATCAGAAGGGCTTCATTGATATAATTAAGGAGATATGTTGATACATCCTTTGAAACTACAGATAATGCGAGAAGCAACGAAAAGCTTCGGAACTGATGATAAGACAGTCTCTGATCAAGTACATTATGATTATCTATTTATTTGTTTGTAAGATTTGATCTTCTAATGACTATTATCCAAAGACCTGATTTACCTCAATGATTTACCATAACAATGACCAGTTTTCATGATTTGGCTTTTACATGATGTTGGTTGCAATGCACGAGGAGTGTAGTTAAAGAGTTACTTATTCCTTGAGGTGTCTTAAGAAGGCAATAAAACACATATAATGATTTATATACTTTATTTTGAAAATATGTAACATAAGAGTCATTATATAAAGTTGATAAATACATAATGATTTGTATATTAAGTTTCTGAATATACTCTCCAAGTATAATTTTGTTTAAAAATAAGTCGTTATATAAAGTTTACAGTTAAAAGTCAGTAATGATTACCTAGACCCATTATCATATAAAGTATAGACATTTGAGCCTTTACAATTAATTGTGACTATTAAGTTCGTTTATAAAAACATCACAAATTTAAATGTTAATCAGACATGTAAGAAAAATGAATGAACTTCTACCTTTCTTTTTATACCCATGAATGAGGATTGAGGTCTCGACAACTTCCTTACATAGGTGGGCTTGGGCTGCTACGAGGTGATGATCAATAGCCGCCAGAGGATATGGTTTGGTTCCAGGTTAGTTTTTGATAGTTAGCATTATGGTCAGCTATTGGGTCTTCAACTTTGGTGTGCTTATATCAGTGTGGTTCTATTAATACTAGATGAGTAATACACGGCGGGGTATAGCGATGAGTAGTACTTACGATTAATGTATTCGACATGATCAGAAGAATCATATTAAGACATTAATAATCTAATTTTCTGAAATGAAGTAAATTTGGGAGGTTAGATACTTTTATGCATTTGAATAAACTTCCGATAATTTTCGACCCATTTTCTTTTCTAATTCTTTTAGCTTAACTGTTACTCCCTTAGATATATTACACAGTCCAAATTGACCCATGTGTTTTCAATGTTTGGTTATTTTTCCGGATATGGTTTTAAATATAAATGCAACCATAGGAGTAAACCGTCTGATTCTTTCACTATTTGCTAAAAAAGAAAGCTACGTGAAATCATGTAACAACTTTAAAGTATTATGATTATACTGTTATACATAAACTATCCTTAATTTTTGGACAAATTAATTCACCTTTATATGTATTAAAGTAAGGCGTTGAAATTGTCAACCTATTCCACTTCAAACAAACTATATGTGGCTCTTTTGCGTGTCAAAAGCAAAAAAGTTTGAAGGTTGTAGTCTACAAAGAGTTCAAGGTTTATAACCATGTCTGAAGAGGTACAAATATACATACGATATCTTTTGTGACATTTTTTATATTTACATGTATTATCAATCACAAACATTTTTTTACTTACACTTTCTTTACTCTTATTAGGTGCTCAAGAAATGTTAATTGGCTTATTACTTATTTATCACTCGCTACATACATTTGCTTTTCAAGACCATGAAGATTGTAGCCCGTGTGCATGGACGTTTATTACATTAGTAGTTACATCCACATTTCTTTTTTGTATCATTCACTTATTACACATTATTTCATTAAAGAACCATACAAAATCTTTACCTTCGTTGTTTTTTCTTACTTTACTCACACGCTTAGTTTCTTGATGCATCCATTCTTCTAAAACCCCGTCAATTTGGCGGGTCTATAAGCTAGTATTGTATATGGGTAACGATATAATTAAACGGATAAATAAAAAGTGATACATAGTGCATGACATATTTGCTTCTAGAGTTTATTTGCATTCGCACTTGAAAAAATCCTATACGCTTAAAGTTGAATCTTGGTTTATTGTTATACAGTATATTATTACATAGTCTTGACCGGACATTTTATTTTGTTTGGGTATAATTTTGTGGTAAGTTTGCAAACTTCAAAAGCACCCAAAAAGTTCATGTTACAAAGGGCAATATATATATTCATGATAAGAAACTCACTTTACGCTCTATTTTTCTGCTCCCTGAACAATTGAATTTACTACTTGTTTCACTGACATATTAGCATATATAGTGGACTATAGAGCGGCTTTCACGTTTATTCTATTAAAAAGGGGCTTAAGTTAATATAATCGATTCAATGGGCGAAATGCTTTCCTTTAAAAGTCAATAAAAGGTCTGTGCAATTGGTAATGTTGAATTCTGAATCCGCCTTAATTTTATTTAATCATTAATGTTTCATAATTTTCAAGTTACCATATATACATTTGACGGATTGAGGTAGTCTTTACTTATATTATCTTTCAGTAATAAATAAATTCTTAACATTTGTCCCTTAACAATATATTCTTCATGCACCAAAGTAGCCATACATCATACATCAAGTCGCTATAAGTTATTTTATAAAGACTAGCGCCAGAAAACTTCATTGGCTGAGATTTACATAAGTTGAATTATGATTAAATGAGAAATAAAATAAAAATGAGAAGGATAAGAAAGAAAAACACCTTGACTTTTATTGGTGACGTTTATGCATACATGGCTAAAAAACGATCATTTGTGCTAATTAAGTTTACTAACATGCACCACATAAATCACTACTACAAAAACAGGATTTTTTCCTTCGGTAAAATCCATGGGAAACCCTATGAAAAAGGGTCTTTTTCACGAATTTCATATGGAATTCTTCCGTTTGTAGAAACCTTGTGGCTAAATATTTTTCCACAAACTGATTTTCCCACGGGGCGTTGACTATTTCACATGGATATTCCTCTTGATCAACTGTGGATTTAATTTCTCACATATTTCTCACAAACATTTTCTGACTGATTTTCCCCACTTTTTTCGGCAACCATTTTTCATAGATATCCAAGTTTTTTTGCCATAGATTTCCTAGAACTATTTACGACAGTTTTATCTAAGATTTCCCACAAACATTCATAAGTTTCTTTTGGCCTAGTGATAAGTACAGGGATCAAATTGATACACATAAAGTTATTATATATGGACTATTATATCCTCAACCGATTAATTTACTTTTTTTCCCTTCCAATTTGCAATAAACTATGTCCCTTGTTTTTTGACTTAGAATACCTAGCACGAAACATGTATAGTTCGTATTCTTTTCATGTATGTAACTTAGAATATCCATGCGAACACAGTAAGTTTGGTCCATGCATAACTTCCAGAAGCTAAAAATGTACATAATACTTGACGCTAGTAGGTCACCAAGGGCCGGCTACTAATTTACTTACATACGTAGGTGTTCACTGTTAATTACAATAGCATTTACACGATGTTTACAAAGATTGTAATCATATAAATGTCATGTAGTATTCTACTGAAACCAACACATAATACATTAACAAATTACCTACCCTTTATCCAACACTCAAATATTAAAAAAGAAGACATTTAGACAATCCAGGCTCTTCGTCGAAAAGGTCAACTTTCATGCAGTGTATATATACCCATACACATGAGAAAATTAAAACATAATTTTTAATTCATACATACATTAATTGATAGCTTGTATACCTAATTGATTAAGAATGCAAAGGTTCAAATTATGGTGCACGAAGTGAAGACTGTATATTGGGGGAACCGATGGTGAGATTGATGAAAAATGGTAAAACACGTTAGGATAAATAAAGGGGGTAAAAATTCTCAAATGACATAACAGTCAATATACAGTAATTTTATGTGTGCGGATCATTTTGATCCGTCTACATATCAATACTCTTTCTATTGCCACATACTTTTGGCTGTGGCTAATATGTGTGAAATATGCGATAGGTTTCTCACGGATGTCTAATCAACACAAATAGTGTGAATATTGTCGCAAATCTGTGAGAAATTTGTGACCGATTTCACATAAAAACTTGGTCAATAATTTAGTGTGTAAACGGTGGGAAATCTGTGGGAAATTTACAACATATTTCCCACCGAATTTTGGTTAACAATTTGGTGTGTAATTTGTCAGTATCTCGTGTGAAATTTTACGTAGTTTTGTTTTTGTGGAAAAAATTTGTGGGAGAAACCAGTTTGTATAGTAGTGAAAATCTCTTCTCTTTGTTTTAGAAAGGTTTTGAAAAATTCGGTTTGGTTACAATTTGACACAAATCTGTGGGAAATTTGCGACGGATTTCATACAAGAACCTGGTCAATAATTTAGTGTGTAAACAGTGCGAAATTTGTGGGTAAATTACGACATATTTTCCACCAAATTTTTGGTTAACAATTTGGTGTGTAATTTGTCGGTATCCCGTGTGAAATTTCATGCAGTTTTGTTTCTGTGGAAAACATTTGTGGGAGTAACCGTTTGGTAGTAGTGAAAATCTCCTCTCTTTGTTTTACAAAGGTTTTGTCAAATTCGGTTCGGTTAAAAATTTGATTCGTTTTATTCAGTTTGGTTCGGTTTAATTTTCGGTTCCTGTGAGTATTTCCTGATTTGTGAACACTCTTAGGTCTTTCAACTTTTGTTGTGTGTAAGTCTTGTATTTTGTTGTTATTTTTTGTGTTAATAAAATGCTTCTTTCGAAAAATAAAATAACGCGTCAACGTTTTATAATATATGATGTGAATTAGTTGTTTAAATGTCCAATATGTGACTCATATTTTCTCACCGTTTTTTAAAAACAACGTGTGTACATATTTTCATAATTATTAATCAGACAAATGTTTTAGCTTTAAAAATTTTAAAGCCCTACGGAGTAGTTCACCCTCAAGGACGGTTCCACATATTATCCCATCAAATGCGACTACAAAGATTTATCGTTTAAGATAATATTCATCTTTTTGTTTGGATTAATTTGCGTTATGTTAAGAAGCTAAGAATTTTAGTTTTCTGTTTTGCTAGAAGTAAAAGGGTACGATGAAACCGAGCATTTGGTCGTTGTCGGCAACTTGTGGATAGTGAACAATGTTTGGTCACTAATCAACCAAAATAGTGACCATCATTTCGTCTCTGGCATATTTTTTTTTTGAACGGCAATAAACAATATATTAAGAAAAAAATGTCAACTAGCAAGACGCCAGTTACCAAAAAATACAAATACAACTACAAGCTAGAACCAAAACAAGCTACCAGATATTTGGTTATCGAGTGGTTTGAAGTTGTATCTACCTATCTAATCAGTGACGCGTTTTGGTCACTATTTAGTGACGAAACTGTGTCGGTCTCTAATAGTAATTAGTGACGGACATATAGTGACCACCTAAATTTTGTCACTAACGTTTAGTGACGAGATTGGTATTGTTTGTGACAAAATTTTCTGGTCACTAAAGTCACTTTTTCATGAAGTGCTAATAGTAAGATATGGTACTATCTTTTATTTATTATTATTTTTTTTGGGGGGGGGGGGGGGGGGGGGGGGGGGACAATTTAGTCGATTTTTACTTATTTTTCAAAGTTTTGTAGAAAATAGTGAGATCATATGGCATATTTCCCTGTAGTGCTAATACAGTCATATCAAACAATAGTGTGATCATCGTGGAGTCTTGACCTTGGAGTGAGCTAGAGTCTACCAAACAATTGGATCAAAGCAATCCAAGAGCTTATCGAAGGTCGTTGGCCAGTATGCTTCAAGTGGCCGATGTTCCAGTTTTTTCCAAGAAATATTAAATCCAACCTCGTGAAAGTTGATGTCTTATACGGAGTAACACTTTTCAGCCTTGTTCTCTTCTCATACCATGCTTGGTGAATGAATGGTGATAAATGTACGCTCTTTAAATTATCCAGCATGATAAAACTATTAACATGCATGAATAACTCCTATGATTGTTCTTCTTATAACTATTGTAGTTTTCAACTAAATGATGTTGGCACACGTTCAATAATGTTGGTAGCTACAAGCCTAAAATCAAAGCTTATATGAAACGAAACTTAATTGAGAGTTTCCAAATTTTGAATATTTGGGGTTGTGCTGAGTTATAAAATTTTAATTGCCACTTTTGAGTTTTGAAGGCCTACAACGATTCGGGCCTAGTTAAATTAGCCCAAATCTGTGATACCTTTGATATTTTTCATGTCATGGAAAATAGAGTTTTCCACTCTCTTTATGCATCATCTTCTTTTTCGAACTAGCCACTCGCCATACCATCTGTCTTATAAATGCCTTAAAACAAAACTTCAATCCACAATCAAGAGATTTTGACACACTCACATATCACTAGATCAAAGGCAACTTTAGCTAATTTATGCATCATTTCAAGTTTATAAAATTGATTGTTCGTAGAAACAATTATAAATTTAAACTATTAACATTCATTTCTGGAAATTAATGCTTCGGGCTTTTAACATTCATTTCGTATATAGTGTATTACAAAATATGATATTGATCTTATGAAGTACTTGTACGTGTACGTTTATGGAGCTTTGAAATCGACCGATCAATTTTCCTCTTGACAACAATCTATAAAGATAGAATGATATATATTTATTTGCTAAAGTTTGTTGTTAATAATTTGAAAACAGTTTATACAAGAGTTGCAGGTCTATCATGATATTCATACAAAATTCATTTTGCTATATGGGTTGCACTTATTAGTAGCAACTAGCAACATTAAACAAAATCAAGCACATAAAGGCCCCAAACTAACACCACAGAAGCAAATACGAAAACCATTGGGCTAACCAACCAAAAGAGCACCGGAAACGTGATGCAAAGCATCCGATTCCCAAATATAGCTAAAACAAACCCTCTTTCCAAAATATCCCTAGTGTATTTACGCGATGATGAAGGTGATGGTGATGTAACCCCATCATTCTCAGGCTCGGCTCCTAATGCATAGACCAAGTAATTAGCATCGATCAAGGTTGCAACCGCCATAGAGCTACATAGGAAACTAGTTAACAAGAAGAGGAACGCCGAGCCATACTTTAGAAACAGTATTTTTGTTGTATGTAACCCAAAAACTGAACTAGTGAAGAGATCCTTTACACTATACGTGTTATTTACCAAAGCAGTTAAGGCGACTGTTATGATGGATGAGACCATAGCAACAAGTATAGAGCTCATCAACGTGTTTCGCAAACTTTGTACTGCCAAAGTAGCATACTTATCATCTCCCTGCTCAAAAAAACCACAACAAGTCATAATTCAAAAGTTGTTACAAAAATTTAATATGCTACAAATAATAAAGAGTACTTGAACCATACATGTCAAGATTTTGGTTAATTTCGATCTAATAGAAAACCTTATACGTAAACAAAAAACATGTACGTAGCCAATACCTGTTTCATGTCTTTCAACCAATGTTTTCGCTTGATTGACTCGATGCCAATTGTTGTGCGAGATGGTTTGGTCTTGAATTGGTACCAAAGATAAGCATGGTAACCAAATGTCATGAAGAAGCTTAATGGGACTAAAATGGTGTCCATGTAATGAAGAAGTGCCATTTTTTTTTCCGGTAACTTATAAGTAAAGATTAATTTGTTTTGGGGTTGAAGTGAATTTATTGATGGCTATGAAGACAGAAACAGCTCCCCAATTTATGGAAGGTGAATTGGATTCATTATGTTATCTTTTGGATGATAGTGGAGTTGTTGCCATCAAAATTCAAAAGTGAGGTAAGGAAAGAATTATTTGCTTGGAATAATTTTGTTGTTATTCTAAGTTGTATTTTTTATTAGCATACGTAGAGTTTAGATAAATAAGACAAGAAATAATTATAGGCATGCGTTTAACATGTATTGATTTAAATTAGATGTACTCTTTTATTCATTTAGATGCATTTAAATAAATTTTCAAGCTTAAAATTAGGTGCATATAAATATTTTGGATGCATGTAACAAATTATGTGAATCATCTGTATTTTTCGCGCTCCACTTGTCAAGTATGTTGCTAGTAGTAGTTTGCATATCTTCACTTCAAGGTTTGAAATTAAACATAAAACAACTAAATGAATAAAGATGCATTCAATTGACGTCAATGCATTTTAAATGTTTAGTTATAATTATTTTATTTTAACTCCCTCTTCAGTATAAGTATTACTCGATCACTCACATTTTGCAACATTATAAAGTCTACACTTTCAATTTACAACAATATAATATTTGTACTTATGTTTATTTATTTATTTTTATACTTTGGTGTCACTTCAAATATGTTCTGAAAGTTTATATCAATCATTAACTTTGGATTTGTTACAAAAATTCATTAACTTTGGATTTTGTAATCAGGAAATAAATGATCAAAAATTATGTATTCTCAAATTTATTAATTTGGGATAAAAGTAAAAGAATATACATTTTTTAGACATATAGTAGTGCTCTTGCTTTTGTTACTTAGGTGCATGGCCTAATGGACAATGAGATGGAAAATTGGAACATGATTCATACAATCGCTTTTTCTTTAAGTTTGAATGGGATTCCACTTAATTAGTCATACTTATTAAATATGTTTATACTAGAGTGATTTAACCTAACTTAATCATCTTTATAATACCGCTAGTTTTAGAACTCGTACACACGGGGTTTGGACATATAATATAACGGGTAACAATATATGAAGTTAGATATATCCATGGTTTTATAATGTCTAAGATTTTTGTATAAAATTATAATGAATCTTTTACACTTATATAGTTATAATATTCGTGCCCGCACAAGTTTTTACATAACTTTTTCATTATGTATTAATTGATTAATATTTTGTATAGATTTTTGTTACACAAAGGATTTAACTTTGTTACTAACAATATATTCAGGTTGATAATATTTAACTTTAACTATTAATATCATGTTTTAGATATTGTATATGTTTAGTAGCATATAATGACCCTTGAAAAAGTATGTGTATACATACAATCTCCTCTATTTATTTTTATCTCACAGTAATCCATGAGGCCGTGCCTTCATTTTGCAATTTATATTCATGTTAATTATAGTTTTAGCCGTATTTAATTTGTAAACTCGTGTACGCGCATATTAAACTTATAAAAAAAAGACTAATATGAGTTGTTATTAAGTGCACATAGTTAAGAAAGAAATAGTTTTCCGGATATCCTTACCTAATCTCATAATAATAATAAGAAATAAAATGAGTTGTATGTGTATTTGGGTAAAAGGGAGCTTATAATCTTATATATTCATTTGCATGTAACATTAACAAGTGTTTTCCTTTTTGTATTTATATTTTGTGCAAACACTGATACTAATATTTATAAATAACAACATATCGTCGTTTTTTTTATAAAATATAAAGTATATGGATATAAATTCTTGAATGTTATTAAATATATAAAGTTATGAAAAAACATATAAATTGATAATTATAATAAAGTTTATGTAATTTATTTAAAATTTAACAATCAAAATTTTATTAATTATTTTCTCCTTTTTAAATTTTATTTTACAAAATTAACGCATATGTTTTTCCCACACATTTTATAAATTAGATGAAAATTAAAGTGTTTGACCAAATTGAGCTTCAATTTTGATTTTTAATTGGCAAATTTGAATACTCAATTTGAGCACATATAGTAGGCAGAATGATGCATGGTTAAATCGCAAATTTCTAACTTTTTTTTTCCACTTTGTAAAGTTATCTTATTATATTAGAGATAGTGGTTATATTAAATAAGAAAACTATATCGAGACATATCAATCAAAAAAAGGTGGATGGGCTTCTGGGCACACACGTAAAAAGGGAAACTTCGATAATCTTTATCATGGTTGATGCTATCACTCAAAACAAAAAAAGTGAAGAAGCACTTACGTATGTATTAGAAGAATACGTACGTAGGTAACTATATATGCATGCGTCAAAGACGAAAACGAAAACTGCGTTCAGGAGTCGTGACCAAAACGAAACAAAGTTAAGTCACATGATTATGACTATATAGAGATGATCTATCTACAACTTATGATTCGTGAGTTTGCTCGTGACTAGTACACAGGTTTAGATAAAGGGTCCAAATTAAAGTCCAAACAGCTTTGATGCTAGGACTTATACAGTTATACGTCTTACCAGAAGTGAGCCTAGGTTACTATTATAGTACTACTTACGAACAAGAAGTATTACCATTTACGAAAATCCTAGGTCTGACATATATAGAATTATTACCATTTACGAGTATTTCGTGATCAGTACAAACGTTTAGATAAAGGGATCAAAGAACTCTGAGGCTATGACTTGCACCTTACGGTAATGTGGTCTAGGTTCTCTAATTCTTCTTAAATCTAGGCTTCCTTCATTATATCAATTCAAACCCTATTGAAACGGGTCAAATTTGGTAAATTCTGGACAAGTCACGAGTCGTATGGGTTATGATCATCATCTTCTAACCTCTGAATAATTTATTTAACAAAACTAGATCTATAAAAATGGACAAGAATTCTGCGTAATTTATTTTTCACACTTCTAACCTACTGAAATGGGTCAAATTTTGTATTGACACTCAATAGCTTAGTTATTTACAAGTATGAATAAAAATGGACTAGAATGCTCGTAAACAAGACCAAATGAGTAATGAAACTCGACACATTTTGAACCATATATATTTGACAAGTTACCAAAAACCATGTGCTTTTGTCCATTCTTGTTTTAGAAGTACAATCGGATCTCCCGTATACATTTTTACCACCAATTATAACAAGTTACAGTATATGTTTACAAATAAATAATAGTCATTGCGTCAACGATTTATTAATATTGTGTACTTCATATGTTCATAGATTGAAGTAAGTCACTAGGGCAAAGTTTTGTTTGCGGCAATTCTGTGTATATGGTTTGGTGTGGTGATTTGCCTTGTATTTCGTATTTTCGTTGCTTGAAGCCTCTATCGGTACTGTAGTATGAGGTTTGCGCTAGGACTATGCTGACCTACACTCTCAAGAGTTAACCATTGCCTCTTGACGATTTAAGCAGGTTCCTTAATCCCTCTTTGAACTTTTAAATACGATCTTTCAGTTTCCAATATAAAAGAAATTGCGTGCGATCGCATGATTTTTTAAAAGCCAATTTACATTTAAAAAATGGTTCAATTAAACTAACCCTAAGCAATCTCAAAGCACCCTTAAAACCTGTTCTTAATTCTTCTAAAGTTTAGTATGTACATATATTAAGCGTTTTGATTCTTATGTTACCTTTACTACTATTCATTCACTTTTTACTAGATTTTTCAGATAACTTATTACTTAATTTATCAGAAGTGAAATGAATAGCAGGTTTCATAACAACAATAACAACATTCAATCTCGTTTAAGTGAGGCATGAGAAAGATAAAATATAAACAGATCACATGACTACCGTAAGGTTTACTCTGCCTCCATTAATACTCTCAACAAGTGTATATATGAGAATGAATGTAATCAAATTAATATATATGAATATGCGATAAAGAATGCATGCATGTAACCCCAGATTTAAATAATTATATATATATATATTTTTTAGCGATAATATTGAAATGAATTTACATAGTGGTGGAAGGCAAACGAACAACAAGCTGCGCCGCTAGCCCTTTTTTAATTGCAAAATTAATTCTCTTAAAAACGACATTTAAGGATCTAGGAGTTACAACATTACTATACATAGCACGTTGAACTCTATTGAGTAGCTCCACTGCCTCAAGTGCAAGAAAACCAAAAGTATTGAACGCGAAAGGAATAAAAACATGTTGATTTTCAATGCACGCTTTCTCGTGTTTTGCCACTTTGTACGAAGCGGCTTTCAAAGCAGCCTGTCTTACTGTAAAACCCCGACTACTCAACCCCACAAGAGGAGAAACACCGGTTAGATCCACACACGCATGTTTTCCTCCAACCCAGCCAAAAATCAAAACGTCTGCCGGTCTGAGTGTGGATCTTCCATCCATTGGGTCAGTCAAAAAGTTCACAGGCGCTTCTTTCTTGACAGAGATCCCGGCACGCCTAAATATGTCAAAAAGGACGTCCCTAACCATATCATGCCTGTACTTGAAGCCCGGGAGCTCCTTGTAATGAACTGCATGTTCCCCAAAGGAATCCAAACATGCCTTGTGACAAACTGGGCATATCTCATCAACTGGAAATAAAGGAATCATAAGGCGATACTTAAGGATAATACGATATTCCACCGGTGACATATGTTGACCTAGCCCGTCTATGGGGATAGCTAGAAGAAAATCCTGAGCATGTGGTGCCCGTAGACACTCAAAAACTGCTTTCTGTATTATAGTCATGTCGAAGTGAGCTTCCATATCCTTGACCTTTTTACTAAAAAGAGCACTCGCCAATGTTTGTTGCATCTTGAGGTATTTTCTCCGATCCGTCCTCACTTGGTCAGATTGTGTGTTAGATAACTGTTTATATTTCATGTGTTAAGTCTTAGGGAATTTTCTCGGCTTTCAACCACTTTTTATTGGTGTTTGCCTTTAGCGTGAGTGTTGGTCATAAGGTCGATTTGTCAGTGTAATTCATTCCGTTTGTTATGTCCATTTCCACGTAATTTTAGTATATTCCTAGTTTATTTATACAAAATATACTCCCTCCGTCCTGAAATAATTCTCCTCCGACAAAAAACACATAATTTAAGAAATACATAATTATTTCTGTTTTTGCTCTCTCACTTTTTGTAGGCCGATAATTTTACCCTTAACCAATTAATCAACGTCATTTTTAAAGTTTATAATATTAATTTCAGTAAAAAAGTAATATGGTAAACTCGATCAAACTTCCTTATCTATTTATAGTATTAAACAATTAAATTAAAACATCTCAAAAAGAAAACGTGGACTATTAAAAGAGTGTTTCGTTTGAATGTATGAACATGAAAGAATTACTTTAATTCGATTATAGCTGTTTGCTTAATGGTTTTAGTAATTCTTTTTGTTGCAAAAATGAAAATTAAACTTTCAACTTTAGGCATTTTCTAAATCTTTATAAAAAGGAAAAATGGTCAAACTTGAATTCTTAATTTGTTGAAAAATGAGTAAGGAAAGTATTGAATGTTTAATACAATTAATGCAATATATGAAATGTTTAATTTTTCTAAAATGTTGAATGGGTAATATATAAAACCAATTTTCAGGAAAAATATACAAAACCAATTTTCGGGTCTAACCAGGTTTCAAAAATATAAAAAACGGTTTTATTTGACCCGTTTTTTCGATCGGAATCGGTTCAATCGGTGGAACCGGTCGGATCGAACCGGGTATCAAAACATTATGTTTAATCCCCAAATCCTCAAACTTTTATTACTTTTTGTTTATAAACCATAAACTTTTTTTTATCGCTATAACTATACTAGACGAGATTCGTGCATAGCAACGAGATTTTATAGCGACAGATAGTTTATTGATAAAAAAAGTTTATAGGTTATAAATGAAAAATAATAAAAGTTTGAAGATTTGGGAATTAATGATAATGTTATGAAACCCAGTTCGACCCGGGTGGTTCAACCGGTTGAACCGTTCCGGTCGAAAAATTGGTCGATTTAAACCAGGTCAACTTGCTAAGTTGGGTCGAAAATGGGTCAAATTAAACCGGTTCAACCCGTCGGGTTTGAAGCCTCCCGGGTCAACCCGGTTTGCGATTTGTATTAATTGTTTTAATTGGTTATAAATTAAAAATAATAAAAGTTTGAATATTTGGGAATTAAACATAATGTTTTGAAACCCGGTTCGACCCGGGTGGTTCAACCGGTTGAACCGTTCCGGTCGAAACTTTGGTCGATTTAAACCGGGTCAGCTTGCAAGGTTAGGTCAAAAACGGGTCAAATTAAACCGGTTCAACCCGTCGGGTTTGAAGCGTCCAGGGTCAACCCGGTTTGTGATTTGTATTAATTGTTTTAATTGGTTGTACAATGTGTATAAATCATTGTACTTTTAAGTAATGGGGTGTTTTAATAAGAGTATTAATTACAATTCATAATTTCCTTTAATAAATTTTTTCAACATTTCACATTTCTTGACTTTTCACTTTTCCACTTTGACAATTTTTGCTTTATAGATAGTATAGATACGGCTATAAAATCTCGTTACTATGCATGAGTCCGATTACCATTAACACCTTAATTTGGAAAGGACTAAGGAGGGAATAAATATCTAGTCATCTAAGTGCCCCCATTTCAAAGCCAAAACAACACCGTATCCCAGTTCCCAACCCAAAACCCCCAAACTGTCCTAACACACACAAACAAACAGTCAACCAACCTTCCACACACAGACCCTTACATTACACGCTGACGTCACACGTCTCAAACCCCCCTTCCTTCCTTCCTTCCTTCTTTCCAGATTCAATAATAAAAAAAATGATATTCAACAACAATCACAATCACAATCACTTAATAATAACTTTATTATTACTATTAATCGTACCATCAATTAAAGGCTCGATTCACGAGTACCGTAAAGAGCTATTCACACCACAGCTAAACGCCTTTTTATTTCACGGCGGTACTGAAGGCTTATTCGCTTCTAAGCATTTTAATCAAACTAATAATTCTAATAATATTAATAATATTACACTTACTTCACCTATTGAAGGCAAATCATTCATCAGGTCCTCATTTTTTTAATTTTTAATTTACTTATTTATAGAATTATAGTTACTCTAATTGATCTCTGTTTGTTAGGTTAGTTAGTTAGTTAGTTAGTTAGTTAGTTAGTTTGTTAGGCGAATATTTCGGTTTTTAGATTAGTAACTATTTTAATCGCCTTTGATCAAAGCTTGTATGACGATGTAATGTGAGTGATGTGTCATTTCACTTTTAATAGTGAATGTTTGAGTTTTTAGAGGTTGATATACCGGTTTTCGCGTTTATTAGTTAGTTTGGTTGCATAGATTAATTTTGTGTTTTTAGCGAATATTTTAGTTTATTAGGTGAAGTTTGTTTGTGTATATAATTAGTATGATAGTAGTAATTGATCTGTTTTTGTTAGGTTAGTTAGTTAATTAGTTAGTTAGTTAGTTACTACTTTTAGTAGTGAATGTTTGAGTTTTTAATGCTTGATGTATCGGTTTTTGCGTTTATTAGGTAGTTTGGTTTTGTAGATTAATTTTGTGTGGATTAGTTAGTAGCGAATATTTTAGTTTATTAGGTGAAGTTTGTGTATATAATTGATCTGTGTTTGTTAGGTTACTTAGTTAGTTAGTTATTTACTACTTTTAGTAGTAGATGTTTGAGTTTTTAATGCTTGATATATCAGTTTTGCGTTTATTAGGTAGTTTGGTTGCGTAGATTAATTTTGTGTTAGTAGCGATATTTAGTTTATTAGGTGAAGTTCGTGTATATAATTAGTATGATGTAACTAATTGATGTGTTTGTTAGGTTTAGTTAGTTAGTTACTACTTTTAATAGTGAATGTTGAGGTTTTAATGCTTGATATATCGGTTTTCGATATGTGTTTTTTGGTTACTACTGTTAATAGTAACTATTTTAATCGCCTTTGATCGGATGTTGTATTGTGATGTAATGTGAGTGATGTGTCATTTCACTTTTTATTTTTTGATTCGATTAGTTTAAATATACTTATTTCAGTTTATTAGGTGAAGTTTGTTTGTGTATATAATTAGTATGATGTAGTAATTGATTTGTGTTTGTTAGGTTATATTTTACTATTTTAGGGATAATAACAAAAAGTAAGTAACTTGTTCATTTTTGCCTTTCTGTGTAGCCTTTTTCTTTTCTTTTTTTACTATTAAAACACAAACATTTCAAAGTTCGTATGATAACGTAATTCATTAGGTTGTTTGTTTGAGGAGATTAATTTCATTAGGTTGATTTTAAGTTATTTTTTTAGAAAGGCGGTTGATTTTAAGTTATGTGCGTTGGTTATGTTATTGACGTGTAGTGTTGTGTAGCTTAATTTCTGTTAATAGTGAATATGTTAGTTTTTCGAGCTGAGATTTCATGTTAATAGCGAGTATTTCAGCTTCGAACTTAGTTTATATTAATAGTGAATGTTTCAGTTTGTGGAGCTGATACGTGACGTTTGTCTAATGCCTGTTTTTGTCATTTGCAATTAGTGTTATTTGTAACTGCTGATTAATCGAACCTCGTGTGATGATGTTAGTGATTTCTGTTTGTTAGGTTATTTTAAGAGCTAATATGCGATTACCACAAGTGTTTTGATGGGATTGAGTTACATAAGTAGGTCTATGATAAGCTAGATTGATTGATTGGTTGAACGAGTACTTTGATGTTACATGATAAGCTGCGGATGAGGTTTTGTGTGTTTGAAGTATTTTCGGATGAAGATGACGGATGAGTAATGTGTTATGCTGTTAGGCTATTTGGAGATCTTGTATTAGTTTCAATGTTTCTAGCCGTATATCGGCAAGGGAATAGGACAAGCTTGAGTGGAAACTGAAACTGTAAATGTTGCCTCTTTAGTTAAAATACTATGGACAACCAATAGCTTTGCACCCCTAGTGGTTCCAGTAATTTGTAATCCAGTTCGCCTTTCTGATAGTTATGGTTGCCAAGCTGCAACATTTTGCTGCTGGTTGTGTACAATGTTTTGAGTTATGCTAGATTATGTAAAAGAAGTATAAATCGGAATGCAAAGAAAAAGGTTCTGAACTATTAAAATTGTTAGTGAAAACATGAGAGTAAGCATCTAATAAGGCTAGCTCTTTTGGTTTTCGTTGCTGGTTACTAGGAATTCTGTTTTCGTGATGTAGTTCTGCATGGTTAATGAATTCGTTTTGATTGGATAGTACTCTGCTATATATGAAAGTACAGCAACTGTAGATGGAGCTTGGTTATGCCTCTTTATACTCACGAAACATGATTAGAGAGAAATGGCTGATGTTGAAAGATAATTCTTCTATTTTTGGATTGTTTTTTCTGTCTAGTTGTCTTTCTAAAAAGCCAAATATTCCCCCACCCTCTTTGTTTCATCAGTTCAATGTGGACGATATTAAAAGATTCTCATGTTGGAAACAGTGTTGGAACTTGGAACTACTTTTAGATTTAGGTTTTAGCTGTGTAGCATACGGGAGATACTTGATTGAGATTGTGTGATAGATCAGTTGATTGCTCTGCACAAGGATTCACTGCTCAACAGTGATTTCTCAGGGAAGCAGTAGTTCGTCCGATTATAATGATCTCTTTATGGACCTTTGATGTCTTGACCTTCATTGAGCCATAATCATGCATATCACGTAAGATGATGCATAATCGTTGACCTGGATACGGCAATGTTTTTTGATTTTCATTGGATTGGGTGGGAAGTGTTACATTACACGGTCGTGTCCCTAAACTCTATAGGGGTAGCCATCAACTTATTTTCCCAAAGAGCAATCCCTTATGAGTTCCTCTAGGTCTCCTAAGCTTAAGATGCATAATCAGCCAGTTCGCTAGATAATCGGTATAGTAACCGAAATGCCAACATGAGTGCCATGCCCCTAGGATTGTTATATCAATTGTATATTCCCAGTGGGCTCATTGTTAACTTGTGTTGAATTATCTATTTACTTACTGATCTGAAAATTTGAGTTTGATTTTAAGACTTCAGTTAGCGTATGCGATTAGTAATGGGATTCGAGACCCTTGTTTTTATCTCTTTGTCTCATACTTAACTATTTTATATCATGGGTTTACTTGCTGCAAATAATTCTATAATGTATGCATTGATGTCATTTCAGGTTTGAGAGCGTAACCTTCAAGAGGACAGATGAATCAGCCAAGATTCAAAATGATATGCAGAGTAAAACTGGATTAGTTGAAGCTATTATATTCGAGGTGAAAGATACGGAAAGGATTGGAGGCAACTTTATGAAAAGTGAGTCTCGTGTGTTTTGTTGCACCCCGAAGCTTGCTGCAGATGGGTCATGCACTGTAGGAGAGGTTATTATCAAAAAAGATGATGACAACCCTCAATGGCCAATACGCATCCAAACTTTCTTTGCAGGAAATGAATCAAAAGCCCAAATGACCCCTCAATCAATTGAGATAAATAAAACCGGAATGTATTATCTTTTTTTTATGTATTGTGATCCACAACTCAAGGGTACAACTATTACCGGAAGAACTGTATGGAGGAACCCGGATGGTTATTTGTCTGGGAAAATGGTCCCTCTCATGACCTTCTACGGAGTCATGTCTTTGGCTTACCTTGTCCTTGGGCTCGGTTGGTTTCTAAGGTTTGTCCAGTTCTGGAAGAACTTAATGCAGTTGCATTCTCACATATCGTCAATAATTGCTCTTGGAATGTGTGAAATGGCCCTTTGGTATTTCGATTATTCTAATCTTAATGCAACTGGAAGTAGGCCGTTTGGTATTACAGTATGGGCAGTAACCATTAGTGCTGTTAAGAAGACTCTTTCTCGGTTGCTGCTTTTGGTTGTTTCGATGGGCTATGGTGTGGTGAGACCTACACTTGGTGGCGTAACTTCAAAAGTGCTGATTCTTGGTGCTGTGTACTTTGTTGCTTCTGAGGCACTTGAGCTTGTTGAACACTTGGGAAACATTAATGACTTTTCTGGAAAAACCAAGTTGTACTTGGTATTGCCTGTTGCGTTCCTGGATTCATGGTTTATTCTGTGGATATTCTCATCGTTATCTAAGACTTTGGAGAAGCTTCAGGTAATGTCGTCCTTAAAAATCCTCCACTGTGTTATAAAGTTATTGAAGAAAACCTAATTCGTGATCTGTTTGACCTCTTTTGACCCAAACCCATGATGGCCCATTTCCCAACTCAACCCGCATCACCCATCCTTCTGTAACTCAATTATTGTTACTAGAGGTTGTTTCCAGACAGTAGTCTTTCCTTTTATTAGACCAAATTTGTTGTGTCTACCATCCTTGCACATAAATCATAATAAAAAGAACACATAGTTGGCCTGCAAGCCAGCTATTTTTCTTTTGAGGATGTTATTATACTTATTATTCATATTATTCTTATTATATATCGGGTTCTTGATTCTTAGATGCGGAGAAGCATTGCTAAACTTGAGGTTTATAGAAAGTTCACAAATGCCCTTGCACTTTTTGTGCTCCTATCGATTGCTTGGATTGGTTACGAGGTATTGTTTATTGGTGGGTTTATTTTTTATTTTTTATTTTTGTTTTCATGTTCTGTTTTGCTAATATTTTCACACTTCAATACTGAGTGCTGCAGCTGTATTTTAATGCAACTGACCCAACAAGTGAGCTATGGCGTATCTACTGGATTATTCCTGCTTTCTGGTCACTGCTTGCGTATTCTCTCTTGGTAGTTATATGCATTCTCTGGGCTCCTTCTCGCAATCCCACTAGGTAATTTATTCTCGACATCTTTTGCTTATCGCGCTTCTCTTAGATTGTGTATTTCTGTGTTTTCAACCTTAAAACATTTGTGGGCGTATGGTGTTTGGGACAATTTACACGTGGTTCCATTAGAAGTGCTACATTCTTCTCTTACTCTTAATTTTCATTATATGGCTAGTTACTGTAATATTGTTTGACATACCAAAAGAAATTATCTGTTTTGACCCGAACAGAACTTGTCACCTCTAAGTGATGTGTTTGTCGTGTGCAAAAGTAATTTCTTTCCTGTGTGGCATTGCAGATATGCATATGGAGGGGACACAGGAGATGACTATGACGAAGAGGCCATATCGCTTACAACTGGTGTAAAAGTTGAGGGTGGCGAAGTTAGTATGGTGGTGGAAAGGAAGGAAAAGAAAGGACTTGGGTCAACTGATCATCTTATTGGGCTGACAGAGGATCTAGCAGAAGACAAACGAGAATGAGAATACAGTTTCATTAATCTGGTCTGCTGTACTTGTAAAGTCCATGTTGTGTATGTATAAAAACGTGCCCCTAACTTACGGTTCCAACTCCAAGGCTTTTATGCCTTTCCTGTTATGAGATGATGGAGTTGGATATTGTGGAACGATGATAGATAGTGTTGTACGAGTTGAACTTGACTGCCTTTTTTCGAAGGTATGTATGACTACGCAAAAATGAGAAAACATACTTTTCGCTAGTGGGGTTTTATTTTTTTTGTTTTTTTTATTATTATTATTATTTTTTTTTTCAATCTCTATTGTTACGTCGTTATATTTTACATTCAAGAACACTATGAGGACCAGTGATTCATCTATAATAAGCATCTACCCTCGAATGTCTGCTTTGGTGTTAATGTAATTGTAAGTTTTAGAGTCGGTTCATTTTATTAGCACTATCATGTTGGTGATGATAGTGTTATTTAATGAGATGCTCTAACCAAACGATTATGAGTTAAAATCCGACAATTGTGTAATACTTTGTATATACAGAATAGTAGAATACAGAATTAGGGTGGTGGCAGTCATAATCTTATACCTCAACCATATCTCACCACCCACCAATAATATCATTCCACCTCATCTCATACCTCAACCATACCGCACCGTATTTTTTTAATAGCAACTATGATCCCATACCTCACATAATTTTACTTTTTTATTTTTTATATTCATAAATTATACTAAACAATTTAATAAAAATATAATATTTTATTAATAATTAAAAGAAGATGACATAATGATTAAAAAAAACATAATTAAAAGAAAATTACATAGTACTTAAAAAAAACATAATTATATCTAAAAATCGGTAGGCTATCCATATTTTTCCGCGTACTCACGTTTTTTTGACAAAAGTGATATCTCGCATAACCTGATTGGCTATGTGATCGTGCGGTTCATTGTAGAACTTCAGTGCACGTAAATAATCCTTTTCTTCAACACTACGGAGTTGTGCCGTCATCAACTTTTCGGTAATTTCATGCTTTGCAATCATTTTCTCCACCACCGTCTCCAATAGTTGTGTTTTCTTTTCCGTGTAGTTGTCGAAGCTCGCAACAACACTTCCCTTTGTCGACGCCTCGCTATCGGTCTTTTTCCCTTTTCTTTTCCGTGTAAGAGTTGTGTCGTCATTTAGATCCGGAATAACAGTCTCAACATTGTCATTGCTTCCGGACTCGTAGTAGCTAGATTCCAACGACTTTCTTCGTTTGTCGGAATTAGATGCCGAAGATGTTTGAACAAAACATGGTTGATGCAACCATTTGTCTTCTCCCCTAACAACCTCCCATGCTTCAATATGAGTAAAAGACTTGCCTTTATTTTTCTTATCATAATCGGCCATGGCATTTGTCATGACGTTAACATCGCCACACTCACTCTCACGAATACGATTCTACAATTATAAAAGTAAGAGTATATAAATTAACCCAATCATATAAATTAATGCAATCATATAAATTAACGCAAGTATATAGTTTAAAAATTACTTGTTGGATGAATAGCCCGTTAAAGACACCCATGGTGGTATTCATATTTTGCCACTTTGTGTTCAAGCTATGATGAGTTCGAGTAGTATCTTTTACGCTATCCTTGAAATGCTCTAGAATTCTACCCCAAAAACTCTCTCTATTTTGTTCATTCCCGACTTTTCGACATGCCGAGACATGAACCCACGCTTTTGCCAAAGCCACCTCTTCGACCGACGTCAAAATTTTTTTTATCCGTTTTTTTTTTTTTTTTTTTTTTTTTCTCCTTGAACTTCTTCATCATCTTGTATATCAAATAATAATATAACAAATAAATTATAACATATAAAATTATAACAAGTATATCGAATAATAATATATCAACGTAATTGTAACAAATAAAATTATAAATTAATACCGATTTGAGTTTGTGGTTGCGTTTCGGGAACAAAATCCACATCATCATCCTTGTAATCATATAGCGGTAGTTGTCGTTCAACACTTGGTTCACGCCGCGAAGGACCTTCACGGTAGTCGATGAACGGGTCGAAATCACTTGTCATTGATATATTGTATTGGCTAGGATTCATCGGTGGAGGTTGGGTAAAATATTGGTGTTGATGGTATTGTGGATTCATCGGTGGAACTTGCGGATGAACGGGTTGTGATCGAGAGACCCGTCCATGACCTCTTGTTGAGGTTGAAACACCTTTTGATTTCCTTGGATCCATGCTACAATTTTTTTTATAAGTATGATATATAGAAGGTAATGGTAATTTGAATTGGAAGTGATTTTTTACAAATGTAAAAGTCTAGTATTTATAAGGGTTTTTTTTTTTTTTTTTACCCCACTCCCCCAACGGATCTTTTATCTCCCAACATTCAAAATAATTAATGCCCAACGTATACTGCCGTTGCAGTATGCTTTGCCGATTTTCTCCATACCGCTGCCAAACCGCATGGGTGGCAATGGTGTTGCCGTGCGGTTTGGATTGATACCGAAGGCAAACCGCAACCACCGCCACCACCCTTAGTTTGTTTATTCTAAATGAAAATTTCAAGAATTTACTAGTAGTAGTTATTTTTTCACTCGGAATAAGAAGTTAAAGAGCCATTTAATTTCACTAGACGAGTATCCGTGCATAGCAACGGTATTTTATAGCGACAGATCATTCAATGATAAAAAAAAGTTTATAGTTATAAACAAAAAATAATAAATGTTTGAAGATTTAGGGGATTAAACATAATGTTTTAAAACCCGGTTCGACCCGGGTGGTTCAATCGGTTGAACCGTTCTGGTAGAAAAACGAGTCGATTTAAACCGAGTCAACCCAACGAGTTGGGTCGAAAATGGGTCAACCCACCATGTTTGAAGTGTCCCGGGTCAACCCGGTTTTTGATGTGTATTAATAGTTTTCTTTTGAAATATATGTTTTCGTATGACTTTTATTGGTTAGTCGAATAGGTGGCGACACCGGTTCTCGGTTAAATCCGTTAGTCCGGTTCAGCTTTCAAAACTATATATACCATCAACTTGTTAGTTTGTAATATTGTATAAAGCTTGGTTAGGAAACAAGTTAGGTCAGGAAGTTTGTTAGAAAGCAAATTGGTTGTTCAAACTAAAATTATTTGGCCTAACCATCTCTAATATATCTACATATAAAGCATGAAGACAATTAAATGTATAACCAAATAACGCAAAATATAATCACACGGTACCCTAGTCATTGATAAAGAGTGTGAGTACCTTTTATATCACGTGCACCCCACGTGCCACAAGAACACCACCAGCATATAAAAACCCTAACCCCTAAAAAAACCACTCCACCAATCTGCTACAACTCTTCTCATCACACTCTCTGCGTATCATTCAAGTAAACCCCTTTAATCCCATTTGCTTAATTACAATCACTTTTATAACCTTTATACAAATCTTTTTAATTCAATACTTTGATATATTATTACATACAGGTAGTTGAGTTGCTGTTGTTATATCAAAAAAATGGTTGAAACATTGTTTGAAGATATATTTAGGGTCGATCAGCTTGACCCAGATGGTAAAAAATTCGACAAAGGTATATTTTCCTTTTTTTTCGAGTTTTCGAGTTTTCGATATAGTTTAAGGTTAAGTTATTATTATTTAGGGGGTGTTTGTACTTATTTGTTCTGTTTGAGTTAGCTAAATCAGACCATTGCTCCTGCTAAACACATTATATGGGGTGTCTTTTAAATTAGCTTATTTTTCGGTCTTATGGGCTTGTTTGAAATTTGAAAAGCTAATAAGCTCAGTTCTTAGGGCTTATGAGCTTGTTAAGTTGAGCTTATGGATGAATCCATAAGCTTAAGTTTAGAAGCGCATAAGCGTTAATGATTGAGCTTATTGGCTTTTATAGTTTCAAATAAGCCCATAAGACTGAAAAATAAGCTAATTTAAAGACACCCCATATAATGTGTTTGGATTATTAGTTATTTTTTGGTCTTACGGGCTTATCTGAAATTTGAAAAGCTAAACTAGCTAAGTTCTTAGGGCTTATGAGCTTATCAATTGAGCTTATGGATGCATCCATAAGCTTAAGTTGATAAGCTCAAAAGCTTGAATGATTGAGCTTATTGGCTTTTCTAATTTCATATAAGCCCATAAGACTGAAAAATAAGCTAATTTATAGACACCCCAAATAAGGTGTTTAGTAGGAGCAATGGCGGGGTGTTTAAGTTAAAGTGTTTATTTAGCTAAAGCAAACAGCACAAATAAGCAGTAATGCATAACCCAAATAGTAGTTTCATAGAAATGCTTAAAAGTGCTCTTTGCGATAGTTATTAGTGGATAAGCATTTAGATAGATAAGCAAATGCCAAATACCCTTTATTCTCAAGTTCGAGTTTATTAATACTAAGACACAGAGGCGTAGCTTCTAAGGGGCGGGAGGGGGCGGCCGACCCCCCGAAATTTTTTTTGCGATGTAGGGGTATATAGTTTTCGTGTAGAAAAATTTCGGTATTTTCGGTTTCGCCCCCCCAATTTAATTCGGTTTCGACCCCCCATAGTGTTAGGAAAAAAAAATTTTAGATCCCGACCCCCCACTCGAAATTTCCAAGCTTCGCCCCTGCTAAGACATGAGCTCTATGAAGCTTTTAGATTATTATGTAGGTGTTGATATAATATACTTTTGAACGATAGTTCCAAGCTCTTGAGTGGAGCTTGAATGTTTTCCACGATCCGAGCTTGGGCCTGCATCTAGAAGATTAGTCAAGCTATATAATTTAGTTTAGTCTGACACCATTTAGCCAGCTTGAATGCTATTGGTTATTGCAGAGAAAAGAACTTATTGAAATAGAGTTGTCTTGCATAAGAATGGAAGGGATATTGGAATTTGTTGACTTGTGCTGGAAATGAAATTGATCATCTGGTGAATAGGTGTCTTATGCTCCCTATAAGTAGAATAAATACCGTTGAAGCAGTCTTGGTGAAGTGGAGCTTAAATATGTAGCGTTAGTTGAATCTGCTGTCGTAAGGTAGCTATCAAGTTAACATACTTATGGCCTTATGGGTATTGATTTAACTCTTTGCTTAGTGTATAGTCGATAATATCAAGTATTATGATTATATGATTGCCTCGGTTTCATCTATACTCAAGGAGATTTGGGGTGTATGTGTGGTGTCAAGGCCAATAGAAGCTGTAAGTGTTAAATAAATTCTGATACAGTTAAGTGAAGCTTATGTGGGCTTCTGCAATCGTACAAGATAAGCATAAGAATGTTGAGTTGGGTGTATTCGAGTAAAAACTAAATTGCAGACACCTTAGCATGAGGCTTTTTGTGACTATGCTTATTGAATGTGAATGTCACAATTGGTCTCTGATATTACCAATTTTAATAGTGAATATACTATACATTACTCGCCAACCGTTCTGTCTTATATCTGATTTTGAGGTTATTTGACAATTAGCGGATGCTAAAAAGTGCCTAGTTTATACAGCATGATTAATGATTACAAATGAAGTAATGAATACAAAGTGATATATGTTTTGTTTGAAAATGTGATTTGTAGTTAATCGTGTCGAAGCACGAAGCGATCAGTTTGATATGTACATGCAGCTGGATGTGAATACAGAGATCTATCCTATGCATGTTGGTGAGAAATTTATGATGGTTCTAGCCACTACCTTGAATTTGGATGGAACTCCTGACTCTGGGTTTTTTTCTCCGGTAATTTCGATACTCACTCTTCCATTGAAGTTTCATAAATTTATAGGATGGAGTCGGGCAGGTTGGGTAACGGGTAAAAATGGGTTTGGGTCAAATGGGTCATTTTGTGCTCCTCTCTGTTTATGCACATGGAAATAGAGGGAAATAATAACATGAACGAATGGAACCTTACGTTTTCTGCATATAGGCATATAGCTAATCTATATGCTGTTCTAGGGATGTCTTTGTTGCAAACCTATGGTTGAAATAATATTAAAATAAATTTTAGGCAAATATTTTACTTAATTCTTTTCTTATTTTCCAGGGTGGCAGGAAGTCGCTTGCTGACAAATTTGAATACGTGATGCATGGAAAGTTGTATAGGATTTCAGAGGAAGGCTCAGGAAACAATGTTAAAGCGTAAGTTGGATAATATTAGGATCATCTACTATTATCTTATCGATTAATTTTCATCATGCTGACTTCTATTTTAACATTAGGGACATTTATGTTTCGTTTGGCGGTTTGTTGATGTTGTTGAGGGGTGACCCTTCAATTGCAGCTAAGTTTGAGCTTGATCAGAGGTTGTTCATCCTTATGAGGAAGGTAAAACATCTTCACTTCTTTGTCAATAATTAACATATGCCGATTTGACCCGCTGATAAAACTGACCCATTTTGTTGAATTGTAGGTGGACAAGGCTTAGTTTAACGTGTCTCAATATTCTTGCTCTGAACCAGACCTATGCCAAGTGACTTGAATTGATTTAAATCAGATGTAAAATAGTTTGACTATTATATGTTCTTTGTTATTGTTATGTGTAACTTTGAGCTATGGTCGACTCCCATCAATATAAACAGGTGACTGTTTCCATTATTTCGAAATGTCTTGTAGCTTTTTTTTTTTTTTTTTTTGGCAAGCTTGTGAAATAGTTGCTCTGACATAGTGTTGTCATCATCATCATTGTATGAGAAATGAACTCTAGGAGCCTGTGCTTTGTTGGCTAGAAACTTGAACAACCAACACTTCATTCGCCTTTTTAATATCATAATCAAAATTGACAAGGACATTGACTAGGTGGTTCGTGTTTGCACATTGGGTTGACCCCTTGTGAGATAATCAAACTTGTATCAACACTCACATTATGGCTATGTTTGATAAGGGGCTTACAGGGGATTAGGCTTGGGCTTTTAAAATAAGTCTGATTATAAAATAATGTATCATTCAAGTTAAGTCGTATTAACATATTATTTCATCTTAACAACCAATAAATTCACACATCCATGTCTTCAAAGTTCAAATTAACTTGGACTCACAATCTAAATGTTGTAACATCACCTCCCATTTCATTGTGCTTTTGTACAAAATACTTCTTCAATTCACCATGGCTTAAAGCTTTAGTACTGGTATCTTTGTATGCCTGTTTCGAATCAAGTTTGATAATAGGTGAAAAAAATATGACATTTTCTTTATGACTCCAAATTTTAATATGTAAAACAAATTTGCATAGATGCAATGCAAAATGATTTATATGTATAGAATTTCCAAGGTTTCAAACTGGTTATTAATCGACCCGGTAGAGTTTCTGGTCAAAATCATCTTCTGATGATCAAATTGGTTTCTGGTGTAACCTGTTTGAAGGACCTCAACCCGGTTTTAAAACATTGAGAATTTTAAAGACCATTCATGTGGACAATGGATTGACTTTTGTTTTTGTTTATTCATTGTTTTAATGTATTAGAAAAACCAAAGATCCTAATTTTAGAATAATAATTAAATCTCAAGATCCTATTTTCAGACAACTTAAAAAAAAAAACTATTTTTAGAATTGTTTCTGAAACAAAGACTTGATCAATTGATGGTTTATACCACACGAGTCTCGATTATTTCTCTATTTGTAAACTTCTCTATGATTTACACTTGTAGACGAGAACATTTTAGTCTCACAAGTTATACTACACATTTGCATATCTTTGTCTTTTCCTTATTTTGTTCAACTGAAACTAATGTCGATTTTATGAAAAAAAAGGTCGAACGTTCAGTATAGTATTCTAGATTTAGAGGCTTCGCAAAAAATAACCTCAAAATCGATGTTAGCTTTATTACGTTAAGCCATTTGATTGAAGGAGATTGAAAAATCGCACAAAGCCATATTTTGAAACAAAGACTTGATCAATTGATGGTTTATACCACACGAGTCTCGATTATTTCTCTATTTGTAAACTTCTCTATGATTTACACTTGTAGACGAGAACATTTTAGTCTCACAAGTTATACTACACATTTGCATATCTTTGTCTTTTCCTTATTTTGTTCAACTGAAACTAATGTCGATTTTATGAAAAAAAAGGTCGAACGTTCAGTATAGTATTCTAGATTTAGAGGCTTCGCAAAAAATAACCTCAAAATCGATGTTAGCTTTATTACGTTAAGCCATTTGATTGAAGGAGATTGAAAAATCGCACAAAGCCATATTTTGACATTTTCGTTGCCTTAGTTAAATTTCTTCTGCGAAGAAATTATGAGAGAAGGAAAACTATGGTTCACAAATTGTGTTTTGATCTTGTTGATTTGTGAATCAACATTGGCTAGATTTGTGGTTGAGAAGAATAGTTTGAGGGTGACATCACCACAAAATTTAAAAGATACATATGAATGTGCTATTGGTAATTTTGGTGTTCCTCAATATGGTGGAACATTAGCTGGTGCTGTTGTGTATCCAAAATCTAATCAAAAGGCTTGCAATAGCTTCACTGATGATGTCTCTTTTAATTTCAAATCCGGTGCCGGTCTTCCTGTTTTCCTTCTTGTTGATCGTGGCGGTAAATTTACCTTTTTCCCCATTTCATCGATTCTTCTTAGCTGTTTTTCTGTTTTCTCGGTGAACATTTCATATTTTGTTTTATGATTACGTGTTTATGTGCATTTGGTGAATTTTGTTAGAATCGACACGTGCACGTAAAGTAATGGTTGTAGTAGTATTTTAGAAGGATCTATAACAATGTGGTTCCTTGAACTGTTTAGAATTTGAGCACAAATTTTAAGGTAGTACAATACATGACATTCAAATTGACTAAAAGTACGTTCCGTATTTGAAACTACTATACGATTCCATTCTAAGTTTGTTCTCGCGTTATAGCAGACTGTTATTTTACCTTAAAGGCATGGAACTCACAAAAGGCAGGAGCCGCCGCTATTCTTGTTGCTGATGACCGGCCCGAGCCATTGATCACAATGGACACACCAGAAGAAGGAAATGCAGGATCTAATTACTTACAAAACATATCTATCCCATCCGCACTCATAAGCCAATCACTTGCTGAGGCCATTAAAAAAGCATTAAGAAAACCCGAAATGGTAAAAGTGAATCTTGATTGGAGAGAAGCACTGCCACACCCTGATGATCGAGTTGAATACGAGTTTTGGACTAATAGTAACGACGAGTGTGGACGAAAATGTGATAGTCAGAAACAGTTTGTTAAAGACTTTAAGGGAGTTGCTCAAATACTTGAAAAAAAAGGGTACACTCAATTCACACCACATTATATTACTTGGTATTGTCCCGAGGCTTTCATTTTAAGTAAACAATGCAAGTCTCAGTGTATCAATCATGGAAGATATTGTGCACCTGATCCTGAGGAGGATTTTAGTCGTGGGTATGATGGAAAAGACGTCGTTGTTCAAAATTTAAGGCAGGCATGTTTTTATAAGGTTGCAAATGAAAGTGGAAAACCATGGCTTTGGTGGGATTATGTGACGGATTTTGCGATTCGTTGTCCTATGAAAGAAGAAAGATATACGAAAAAGTGTGCAGAAGATGTAATCGCATCACTTGGTGAGTACACACCAAATTTCAAATTTAGATTTCAGTTTCAGCATACTTGATACATAGCTAGAATAAATTTCTGCTATATAGATTGAGATTGTATATTATTAAGACCTCGTAAACTTTACAACAAACTTAAGTTTTTTGTCGGCTTCTTGTGCTACTTTTTTCAGACGTTGATGTGAAGAAGATACGAGAATGTGTAGGTGACACAGAAGCAGATGTGGAGAACCCAGTGCTCAAGGCCGAGCAAGAAGCTCAGGTTTGAATTTATTATACATAATATTAAGTTACAATTCACATATCGCTATAGTTTTTGGAATTGTCGAGAACCGTCTATTGAGATTAATATTTTAATTTTTCAGATAGGTAAAGGCAACCGGGGAGACGTCACAATATTGCCAACTCTTATAGTTAACGGCAGACAGTTCCGTGGTAAGTTGTCTAGCTAGATTATAAATTATGTGATATTTACTTCATAACAAAAATTGATAATGTAAGATTATATATAAATGTTCTACCTAGCTATATGGATTTTCGGAAACAAACATCTGCTATCCAATTAACCATGGTTTGATTCAGGTAAGCTCGATAAAGGAACAGTTCTAAAGGCCATTTGTTCAGGATTCGAGGAGACAACTGAACCCGTCATTTGTTTAAGAGATGGTCAGTTTTACAGTTCCACTTTCGCTATTACATGCTACTTTTCCTTATTGCCCCAGACCATAGACAATAAGTAGAAATAATTTATAAATTGATGTATCTACTTTTAAAGATGAATTCAATAGGACAATAACATATAGCGAGTGGTGTTGTATGTTGCTTTCAGGAATCGAAACAAATGAGTGTATGGAAAACAATGGCGGATGCTGGATTGACAAGTCTTCAAATATCACAGCATGCAGGGTAAACATAGTTTTTTTCTCATGCTATTTCACCCGTTTTGGGGTATTTTTTAGAATCTTGTTTTGGTTGTATGCTTGTAGGATACTTTCAGAGGGAGAGTGTGTCAATGCCCGATTGTGCAGGGTGTAAAGTTTTTTGGCGATGGTTATACAAAATGCGAAGGTAATTTGTATCGTGCTAATTTCTAGCACGTGTATTTATAATGCATCTGGTGACAGTATCGTATTACAAATGACCTTTTTTTTCCCTTTGTTTCAGCTTCAGGAGCTTTACGTTGCGGGCTTAACAATGGAGGATGTTGGAAAGATAGCCAGCAGGGCAGCACATATTCTGCTTGTATTGTTAGTGATCTCCCACTCCTGTCTTCTATGAAAGACATATTCGCTGACCCAAATCAGGAGTCGTTACATTATGCTTCGATTCATTTTATTCTTTTGTATCTTTTAGGATAATCATACTAAGGGTTGCGAGTGTCCACCGGGATTTAAGGGGGATGGAGTTAAAATATGTGAAGGTATATATTAACTCCTGCCATAAAACATAAAATTTCATAATTTCATATAGAAATGCAACAATTAATCTTACGCATTATCTAATAAAGCTACTTGTCGTAATTGCTATTATAGATCCTAAAATGTTGAACACTATATATATGTTTTGATCTTTTACTATATATGTTTCAGACATCGATGAATGTGAAGAGAAGACTGCTTGTCAATGTCCTGATTGCAAATGCAAGAATACATGGGGTAGTTATGAATGTCATTGTGGTGGCGATTTGCTTTACATAAGAGAACATGACATATGTATAAGTGAGTTCTCTCGTTGCCTATAAGAGCTCTGATTTCGAAAGTACTCGTTTCCATTAGCTTCATATGGTTACTATACTTGTCGGTAAATAGGTAAAGATGCTACATCGGGAGTTGGATGGGGATTTTTGTCGTTCATCGTTCTTGGTATGGCAGTTGCTGGAACTGCAGGATACACATTCTACAAATACAGAATTCGGGTAAGCATTAAATAGTTCATCTAAAATCTGTTGTTTTCTAATTACATATAGAATGTAGATTTTTCACTGTTCATATAAATGCATATTATTCTTACAGTTTCTTTGTGTATTCTTTGCGCAGACGTACATGGATTCTGAGATCAGGGCCATCATGGCACAGTACATGCCGTTGGACAATCAAGCTGAACTTGCCGTTCATGGGTCGCATGGGAACGTTTGATTGAAAAGCAGCAGCAACAAATAGAAGAAAAGTTCAACTTTGGAAAAGCAGACACATTGATCTGAAATCAATATCTACCTGGTTAACGATGCATAATATACACATATACGTGCATTAAAAACACAAGATCTGCAGAATATTTGCTGATCAACACACCCCCGGCCAGTCACCCCTTTGATTGAGTCCTTTGTAACTTAAGATTTTGATTCCTTTAGTATACTGAAGTAATAAATTGTCGCCTGTATGGATGATGCTGGATGTTTCTCACGTCGATTATGTTAGATCACATGAAGATTAAAATGGTATAAGTGCATTTGTTTATCGATTATTCCTTTTCATTTCTATGTGGGTCAAACGAAACATAACTCATTATTCTTGCCCATTTTGTTTCTCCACATAATATTTTTCCCATATTTAGTAGGTCGATTCGACTTTTTTTGATGACCACATCAAAGTATTTGCTAAGCTTAGGTAGGATAGGAACATGATCAGCTAGAAGTAACATGTCTCGAATGTTTGACATATCTAGGGGCGTCCGCCGGAATTAGTTGATTCGACTTTTATCTAAACTTTACCTGATTGTTTTACCTAGTTTCTTTGTTATTTCTGTGTTTGTCTGTTAATTTAGAAACTCGAGTCTTCAACTGTGTCATGTCAATTATACATACCTGCTTTTCTTTTCTTTATAACAATAAAGATTAAGTCATAGGTTTTAGTCATCTTTTGAGTCATGCACACTTGCTTTGGTCTGCCCCACTTAGTTTTCCCTTAAAAGATGGTATTCAAGTGATATCTATTGGGGCCTATTGATCTCAATGGTGTGACATTTCAGTAACAACGTGAATCGCATGCTCCAGGAATAGGAGGGAAAAACATCTATGCATTTAGCTTTATTTTTTGGAAAAACATCTATAAAACCGTAAAACTGCAAAACCCAAATTTGAAGAGTAGTTAAGTTAGTAAGGCAAACAATAAATCCAGGACCACTACAAAACATGCGACTGCATACATATTTGCATAACAAGATAGATGAAACCATAAAACTGCCGTGTATGAAGGCATATAATAGAGGTAACAATACAAGATACCTTAGTTGATTTACAGGGTAAGTTAATTAATTAAAATTACAAATAGGAGTTGGGATAACTGTTGGAAAACATAATCCATTAATCTTTGTATCAATAAAAACTGCATGTTTTTTTCTGTTTGGACTGCTGCAATTCGACACACCAATACAGAAACATGACAATTACATTTTATTTAGTTATTTTAAGTTAGTTAAATTCGGTTATACATGAAGGGACACAATGGTTGAATAAACCATCACACCTGTTGATTCATTCGAACCAACACAACCCTTCATTCACACCGATTAGATTAGTATAAATATGTTAGATTCTGTAACAAATATTGTAACCCTTTCCTTATAAATAATATCAGATTATGGGTTCACCCAATCTTTCTTATTTCTCTATTTATCGATTCTTATTTTTTATGATGATTGGCATGTTGTTGTTATGATCATTCGATCATGGAATCCTACCATACAACCTGTGGAACATTGGTATTAGAGCTTCAAGGGATCTAACAACATCAAATCATGTCTTATAATCATCATTCAAGAGTCTTACATCGATGCCAATTGAAAGAGAAAACTGCCCAAAAGTCATATGTTGTTTTTAACCAGACAAATACGATCAACATGGATATAATGAAGATCACGGCAAAGACAGCAACCATGGAATTAATGGATGCAATTTGAAAGGATTGTTGGTATTTTCTTTTTTACAAACAAAAGCCCTGAAGATACTTGGCCTGTCAAAAAAACATGGCGCGAAGATCTACATGCTACAATCAATATTTTGGACGACTTCAATTGCTATTATAAGCACTACAAGGGGATCACTTTTAAGCAGACAAGAAGCACCAGATTGAGCATTTTTATTTTATTTTTTGATCTTCCACAACAGGTATCAACAAACTACAACAAAAATCAACACCAATAAGGCATGAGCAAGAAGAACAAGAAGATTGAATAAGAAACAAAGATTAATAGATTAGGGAGGAATATGTTGGAAAACATAATCCATTAATCTTTGTATCAATAAAAACTGCATGTTTTTTTTTCTGTTTGGACTGCTGCAATTCGACACACCAATACAGAAACATGACAGTTACATTTTAGTTAGTTATTTTAAGTTAGTTAAATTCGGTTATACATGAAGGGACACAATGGTTGAATAAACCATCACACATGTTGATTCATTCGAACCAACACAACCCTTCATTCACACCGATTAGATTAGTATAAATATGTTAGATTCTGTAACAAATATTGTAACCCTTTCCTTATCAATAATATCAGATTATGGGTTCACCCAATCTTTCTTGTTTCTATATTTATCGATTCTTATTTTTTATGATGATTGGCATGTTGTTGTTATGATCATTCGATCCTCGAATCCTACCATACAACCTGTGGAACAATAACAAGGTAAAGAGAATGCTAGAAAGGCTCTAACTAAGAACCCTTTTTTTTTACTAATAATACGGGTACCGAATACTGAGGTTCATATTAAAAGGCGATTTATGCATGCACGGCGCCACTTTGCAGTCAAAGGTAACACTGAAGACCAAATTCACAACAAAAACGATTGAATTCGAGTCATTCATCGATTGCAATAAATTGGGGAACTCAGGCGCATGCATGTAAACTCCAACTTTTTGCTGATTTTGGTTATGCTGGTTGAACCCTGTAGTATTTGCATTTGCAAACAAAATAGGTGGACTCCGGAGTGGATAATAGTATATGGTGATGTTAATAATATCTCTGTATGAAAAGGATATAAGTGGATTGCGGTTGATGAAGATGAGCACCAAGGAAACTGATTCCTTCATATCTTCACTGAGATTGGTAGATTCGTGTGGCTCTAATACAGGAAGAGACAATTTAACGATTTTGCATACTGGTTTAAGGGGATATGTGTATGTCATTACTAGTATAAAGACTAGATACACAGTCAGAAAGCTAAAATAGAAACCGAAGAAACAAGCTTTTCTTTTTCTAGGCAGGGGAACATTTTCATCATTTACTGACGCCTTGTGTTTTGACTTCTGAGCCTTACCTTCATCGTCATCTGAAATCATATTTTCGATGATGTCTTCACAATTGCGACCACCATGGTCAGTTGAATCTTGATCATATCCATATTCGAAGTCAAAAGGCAATGAACTGTTGCTCATGATTCTTATCGGTGGAGGAAAGCTGAAGAGAGGGTAATGAAAGAAACTATATGTGTCCAAGTTCTCAAATTGAACAATCTATTGGCTTTTATATAGTGTGGACTCATATTTTATAAGGAAACAACTTTTCTTAGATGTACCGGACATACATTATAGTACTTGCTAAAAGTATTGAATTAGCCCAACTGTGGCATGTACCTGGTCCGCTGGATATATAAAAATGGATCAAAATGTACTGTATCTACAAGTTTAAACTTTAAGTTACAAGATACATTAAATATACTACAGGTTAATTAGATTTTTTTTTGGGTGCAAATGGTGAAAATATATTAATAAGCACAAAGGCAATTTACATTAGAATACCAAGAGAAATATACAATATTCTCTTATCACTACTAAATTGAAAAAGGGAATATTAGCAAACTATCACAGACAAACATACTAGTTCAAAGTCATCTAGAAACTGCATGCAAATCATCCCAATTTGCAAGCTTTGAGCAGTTTCAAATTCACCTTTTATAGCACCAATAACCATCTAACTACATTTTCATATCACCTTCCACCAAGACCATTCAACCATCAGGTTAATTAGATTTTGGAAGAAACTAGAAACAATAATTGACATAAACCTCACCATAAATCTTCATCAATTCTTAGCTTTTTTCCTCTTCATGCTTTTAAGCCAAAGCAAGGATACACCCTCTCTTACTTTATAAAGTAACTTTAGCAAAAAGCAAGTCTTAATTATTGTGAGAAGTCTTGCTTCTATATACCAATCAACTATGGTTAGGGAGTGCTCATTATTAATATTTGTCTCCTTATTAAAAAAAGTAAAGTAAAGTAGCTCTCAATACCGTGTTCCACTGTATACGGGGGAGGTTGAGATGTAGACAGCCTTGCCCTTACCTAAGGTAGAGAGACTGCTTCCGGTTCTACCAAAGGAGAAAAGTACAGGACTTCCGGCCTTTTTGTAGGGAGTGACGATCGAACCCTTGACCTCTAGGTTAAGAGGCAAAGAGTTTTCCAACTGATCCAACCCTACTAGTTGCGTTTTGAAATTATATGTGAACAATTTGAAGGTGTTTGTGATTGCTTATTCGAACCACTTATATAATTACTGGAAGCTGTTTATGTTGATCTATTTATCAAATTATTTCTGATGATAACTGTAACTTTTTTTGTCAGCAAGAAAATCCGAATGCTCCCATAGACTAGCTTAGTGTCACCATTTTTGTAATCAGAGATTCGTGTTCTCCTAATACTTACGCAGTTAGGCTTTGATGATGTAAAGATCTTTTATTTGAGTGTCTGGTAGGAGTCGTAAGAGATATAAAGATGATATCAAACTTTTTGTTTGAACAACAAATTTTATTAAGAAAACAATATACTAGCAAGAAGCTAGATACATAAAATTATAGGATCATTAATCCTAACATTACAGATAAGATATCAAACTTAATTTTAGAACTTACTTACATTAATGGTATGTGAGTTACCCACCAACCTAGAGGTTGTGGATTCAAAGTTTCAAACCTCGCTGGAGGCATTTGTGAGATAGGTGTGAGATAGTTGCCGTTCTAAAAAAAATCTTAAACCTTGGCCGGGGTTGTTCCAGAATAAACTTTTGATGTGAAGAAAATATATGGATGGTCAAAATCACCAGGCAGGAGAAAAAAGCGGATAAGGCATTTCTGGACGCAAGCACAACAGCATAAAAGTTACTTAAAAAAGATGACCATGTCAATTTCACTTGAATTAGAACCTTTTTCTAGCGCATACATGAAGAAATAGTAAAAAGTTTACTTATTTTTTTGGAATTTTAAGGAAATTGTTACTGCTACAAAGAGAGGTTCAGCTTGATTGTGATTTGTGAGATATAACTTTTATATATCAGATATCTCATTGTCAGAATTTTAATCGCTACATTCACACATTAACAAAAACAATTACTAAATTAATTCCTTTGCTAAATATGTTGTTGTTATATTGAACTTGCCTCCAAGATATCACAACTATTGTAAGTTGTTAAGACATATTTACCATGCATAGACCTCACTGCCACGTACAACTCAAAAGTGGAGTATGATATATTGCTTTGTTGTAGGTATACAATGCTCAACTGTGATGTAGAAAAAGACAATAGCCATCACTAGATATATATGGTGTCTGCCAAGCTATCTTTACCCAAAAAAGAGGCCCTTGACACTAGTTAAACGACATACTCAAGAAGTAAGCTAGTCCATTATACGAATTTATGAATGGACATTGTGTTGATCGTTACGTATACAACGTTGGGCTTATTGGTCCTTTCTAAGTTGATTGCCATATTCTGCTGGAAAGATTATTACTTTATCTACAATCATCGTCTCCTCTTTGTCCTTGGTAAGTTTAGCTCCATATTCAAGTAGTACTGGTATAATAGTTTATCTTTTCAACGCCTACCTAAATTTAAGTGTTTTACATATATGCAGGTTTGGTGTTTAGTCGCTCCATAGCATACTATGCAATTGTCGACAATATTATGTGGTACCTTACAGACAATGATGGTGGTTTTGTAAGGTCTGCAGTTTTATCAAACATTCAAGAATCATTATCATCACTTTCAGTCATAGTCATGGCTCACTCGGCTGATTCATTTGTTGGACGATTCAGAACACTTTTGTTATCAACAACTGCATATATCGGTGTAAGTGCAACTAATTCAATTCATCTGGATAATTAGAAATCATGCATCATCATTTATTCTTGAAAACTCTTGTTGGATTAGAGACCAATAAACAAAAAATGGTATATATATATATATATATATATATATATATATATATATATATATATATATATATATATATATATATATATATATATATATATATATATACACACACACACTATGTGTTGCTTGTCTTACTTTTATCAGTTTTGCAGTGTCCACATGCAGTTAATAGTTGCGATAATTTAGCCAAGAAAAAAAATCATGATCTCGCTAGTTTAATATAGGGACCATTTCTCGAAATGTAGCTAACTTGTAAGTTTTAAATTCCTTCTATTATGTGTATTTTGTGACTATTTTATCCTTCCGTTTATCACCCCTCCTATTAACACTATAGACGGAAGGGTAAATTGGTCATGAAATACACACTATAGACGGAATTCAAAAGTATGGTTGCATTCAAGCACAAAAAATGGCTCGACGGAACTTGAAAAAGTCACAATTAAGTTAGCTACATTTCCAAGTAATTATCCCTTTAATCTATGATATTTCTGTTTCATACAAAATTCTTTCTAGATTTTAACAAACAAGTTCATATCTACAGGGAATAATGTTATTATGGATGTTCAATCCCTTTGACATCACATGGCTTGTTGTGATCGTGATACTTCTCCTAGCTCTTGGAAAATCAGGAGACCCTATTTTAGAATGCATAGTTACTGATTTGGTTGATGACATCGACAAGTCTGGAGATCGAAATAAAAAACGGTCACATGCACGTGCAGCAGTTTGGTGGCGTATATCACATGCATCTGGAGCCATCTCGGCCACACTGTGGGTTGCCCCATTCGCTCTTGGAGGCGTTCATCCAACTTGGAAAATTTCATTCTTTATTTGCTTAATCGTGATGACAATAACTTTGATCATTTTCTGCGGTGGACATGAGATCTATCATCAGGGTAAATTAATTGAAAGACCCATTGAAATCTTCTTGAGAGTCTTACGTGTTCGTATACATAAGTTACTCCATTCTAACTCAGGGTAATTTCTTCATATATCTCTTGTTCTTGCCTTTTGTTTTTTTAGGGTACCTGCATACTTTTCATTTGTCATGTTTTATCATTTTTTTTGGTACATCTGCTATCTGAGTCATGGTCTTTTGTTTAGTTATTATAATACACCTAGAACGGGAAGCACGTTACGTGTATAATGTAAAAAAAAAACTCTACGATTTATCACTTATTTGAAGCTTCAAAAAATATAAAACATGACTTATTTTTAAAATAATAGTTCAAGGAATCCAACTATAATGCATGAAGCCAAGGTGATTACAGTGGAACAATCGTCGCTACATTCAGATACAGGCAAGAAGAAAAACAGAGGAAGTAGTTCTTACAAACGAGATGTGAAAGTAGTACGAAGCCTTTTAAGGATGTTTCCAATGTGGGGAACCTTTTTCGTAGTGTCACTAATATCAGCAGCGGGGAACACTTTCTATATTGAACAATACAGCAATCTTGAAAATAAACACAACATACCGACCCTGATATTTCAGTTGATTCAGGATTTTTCAGGCTTTATGATCCCATTTGTGTATCACTGGACTTGTTTTTTTCGAAACCAGAAGTTCAAAATTGGTGTCGGAATGTTTTGTTCTATCGTATCTTGTATGTTTGCTTGGCGATTAGAGGTTCATAGGTTGCAAGAATTGACCATGCTAGGCGGTGATGAAGATGCAGAAACTTCTTTAAGTTTTCTTTGGTTAGTGCCTCAATTTTTCATGCTTGGGTGCATGGAAGGACTTACTGAAAACGGGCTGTTAAACTTTTTCAAGTCACAAATAGACGAACCAATGAAGAATTACGGTGATGAGTATATGGAAGTTGTGATCTGTCTTGGAAAGTTAATCAATATAGTTCTCATCTTAATACTCAAAAGTCAATTTCACTGGTTTGGCGTAGATGTCAACAATGGTACTCGTCTAGACAAGTATTATCTACTTTTGGTATGTGTTTCTTCAGTAAACTTGATAATTTACTGCTGCATTGTGAGATGTTTCTACAAGGATACTGAAAAAGATGACAACTCGCCTCACGAAGAATTGAGACAACTAGATCATACTCGTACTACTATTTTGAAGAAAGTGCGTGAAATTGTATTAGAGTATTTATAATTATCATGTGATATTGCCATATTAATCTGTAGTTATGAGTTATGACACTCAGTTTTTATGGATTTGTGTTTACTTCCTTAATTCACTGTAGTTGTTATGTTGCTGGGATAATTTATTAACCTAAATGTCTTATAGATTTATATAAAAATAGACTAACTTAGTTACTTGCATGCAAGACTTATTAGTAGTTCTTTCAATTGAAGTTTCAAGGAAGTCGAAAATAACTTGAAGATACATTGTCCCTCTGATGCGGATATCAACAAGCAAAGTACTTTGATTATTAACAAGACTTGGATCAGTGAGATATGACAAAGTCTCACTGATACCTTGTATAGTTGTATTTATTGAAGATCATTTACTCTCGTTATTGGAGTAGCATTACTTTTAATTCCATCAACAACGTTTAAGTTAATACTTACACACTAATTTTTTATTGTTGTTTAAGAATAAGAGAGAAACACATTCGCCACTCAGTTACGTGTATTGATGTTTATCTATTTTTCGCACAATACGCATGTAATTCTTTGATTTATTTAAATAAGAATTAAACATTAAGAAATGTTAATGTCTTTATATTCTTATCTGTTTGTTAAAGTAAAATATTTGGAACAGTCTTTAATGTTTGTATAATTTGCGAATGTTTAACAATTTAGGATCGACTCCCATAAGCTACCAAACATTCAACGAGAGGTTAAATGAAAATCTTGTGAGAACTTCAGTAAAGTTAAATGCTAGTCTAGCAAATACTCAAGGTTCGCTTGCACTAATTTAGATGGATCATTTTCATGTGTGGTATATATAGTTAATTTTACAAGCTGTAGAAGACATAAGTTGCTCATTCCGGAAATATTAATGATCAATACAAGGTTCTTGAAAAAGGTTTATTTATAAAACAAAAACCTTTTATACAAGGTTCTTGATGGGGTAAACAAAACCTTAGGGCTCCGATGATCTTGTTGTGAATCGTCGTTAGCCAATAACTGATTATCGTGTTGCTGATTATGATTAACCATGTCTTGGAGTCGTTCGTCATCCTTGTAAAAACATCTTGCAATGCAACAATAGATCATGAAATTTACTGAGCCAACAAACACCAAAACTAGATAATAGTTGTCTAGCCGACTGTTGTTGATTGTGTTCCCGAACCATCCGAGTTGGCTTTGAAATATCAAGATTAGAAAAATATTCAGCAACTTTCCAAAGCCCATCACAATTTCAATATATTCCTCTCCGTAGCTCCGTAAGGGTTCTTCTTTCATTTGTGCCATATAAAACTCTAACAACCCTTCCCTGGTAAGTCCCTCCATGCACCCGAGCACACAGAATTGAGGCAATAACCAAAGAAAACTTATGGAAGTATTCTCATTCTTATCAACCAGCTGGTTAACTTCTTTTAACCTGTAAACCTCTAGTACTAAAGCACAAGTACAACTTACGATTCCACAAAGCATTCCGACACCAATTTGGACCTTGTTATTTTTGTGTAAACCACAAATCCACGTATACAAAAACGGAATACAAAACTCTGAGAGATCCTGAAACAAGTTGTAGATCTGATATGATATACTGCTGTTTGTGTTTAGGTTATTGTACTGCAGAAGAAAGAATGTGCTCCCTGTTGCTGATATTAGTGACACAACGAAAAACATTCCCCACATGGGAAACATTCTTAAAAGACTCTTTACTACGATCATGTCTTCTTTCCCTTTGGTATCTGAATCTAGTGATGATCTCTCCTGCATAATCTCTTTGTTTCCATTCTCTTTTGTTTTCATATTCTGTTGCGGTCTGTCTTGTCTCGTAAATTTCGCTAAACGCCTGTTCACAAAGTATGTCGTGATGGATGTAAAAGTAAGTAAATGTAAACAATGTCAACAGGGTTAACGACACTCATGTTTAATGGCTTAACAAAGCTGACTTGATAATGATGGAACAATTAGTCATTTGAGAATTAGTATCAGAAGAAAGGGTGAATGAGCAAGTACGTACCATGTGTTGCACTTAGATAGCTTCTTAATACTTGCAAGAAACACTCGAAAGAAGGCCTGAACAGGTCTTTCTGTCAGTTCACCTTGATGATAGATATTATGACCTTTGCAGAAAATTGTCAACGTTATCGTCATTGCAATCATACAGATTAAGAATGAACTACTCCAAGAAGAATGAACCCCTCCAATAGCATCAGGGGCAACCCACATAATTGCTGAAACGGCACCAGACACGTGTGCTATACGTGACCAGATTGCTGCACGTGCAAGAGATCGTGTTTTATTTCGATCTTGTGACTTATCAATGTCATTAACCAGGTCTTTAAGTACATCTTGTAAAACGTTGGATCCTGATGTTCCAAAAGATAACAGAACTATTATGACCACAATAAGCCATTTAACGTCGTAGGGATTGAACAACCACACAAGCATCAAGCCCTGTTAACATACAATATCTAACAATTGGTAAACAAACCTCATTTAAAAATTAAAAAATATACATGATTGTTAGTAATACTTATTAATTTTCTATAGTTACCCCGATATATGCAGTGTTTGAAAACAAGAGTGCTTGGAATCTTCCAACAAACGAATCAGCTGCGTGAGCCATACATATCACCAAAAGCGATGATAATGAACCTTGGATGTTGAAAAAAATTGCGGACGTCGCAAGATCATTTCCATTCTCCGTAAAATACCATACTAGTACAGTTATAATCGCATAGCTTGTCAAGGAACGACTAAACGCCAAGCCTGAATGACAACACATACGGTTTAGTAGATATAAAAAAACGTGACCATCCTGCACAATGCGGCATAAACTTTCTACTAATATCAGGATCAAGAACTTAAGTTACCAACGACATAGAGGAGCCTGTGATTGTAGATGAAATAATAATCTTTCCAGAAGAATACCAGGACCAAAGTAGATATAGCCAAGAAGCCCAACCATGAATACAAAATGATGGTCCCAGCATCCATGGAGTATGATTAACTATCCGGATCGTTGGCTTCTAGTGGTTTTGGCGTGTGATGTCGTGATGTCTTTCTTACTTGTATAATAATAACTTAGGGTTTTAAATAAGTCTAGCTTCTTGAATATGTAGTTTCTTCAAAGTAAATTACTATGTATTTTCAGAATTCAACAAAAGGTGTGCTGTTGAAAAAGTCAACACGCTGATAGGAAACAGGACGTGCATTGATTTCAGTTTGAAAAGTAGGTAAATCGATATGTGGATTGGTTAGAACTCATGCCTAAATACATGCATCTGGTTTTCATCATTTTATTGGTTGTAGAGGGTGCAACTAACCCACCAAGATTTTCTTTATTCAAAAAGTCAATGTATTGAAATTCGTAGTATTTTTGGCATCAGCAGCTTTTAGTGGGTACTACTACTCTATTATTTCATTCGTCCCATATTAAATTTCTATTTATTTTTGACTTTTTGAGTATTTTTTCTTTAATTTTAACCTTAAGTTTTTTTTTTGTATTATATAATATTTGATGAAGATTATATCAACGAATATACGTTTAAAAGCAACTTCATTTATATATTTTGCATCAAATATTATATTACACAAACAAAAATATTTAAGGTCAAAGTTGATAAAAAAGACTTTAAAAATTCAAAATGGACATTTAATATGGGACGGAGGTAGTATTATACTAGAATAATTCTAAACTTTGATAAGGAGTGAGTTATCACTAGTACAAAACAGGCTTTCCCCGGCGACTTTTTTAACCCCTACCCGTCGACATGTCGACGGAATAATACCTTCCCGTCGACATGTCGACGGCACCATATCGACGGCTATCCTTCGACGGGAACCGTGTTCCCGTCGAAAATCGCCGTCGACACGGTGGGTCCCACATCGTTTTCCAGTCAAAGGATTTGTTGTCCGTCAAACCCCATCCCGTCGACATGTCGACGGGCACATATAACTAATTAATGTTTTAATTAGTTAATAATAATTATGTTTTAAATAATACCGTCGACATGTCGACGGTATTATATAAAACAATAATAGTATTATTATATTATGCCGTCGACATGTCAACGGCATAAAATTAAAAACATTATTTTTGTTTTAATTATACCGTCGACATGTCGACGGTATTATAAATACCCAATTACTATGTTATAATGATGCCGTCGACATGTCGACGGCATCATTATTACCATCCTGCTAATAGCAGGCTGCAAATATTGCAATTTTCCAGATTTTTTCCGGATTTTCCGGAAAAAATCTACCAAAACTTGTAACAGTAATAGCACCTATAACCACTCAATATCAACATGTCCTAAACGTATAACTCGCCATCGGCTATAACACTTGCAAAATATCGCTAAACACCCTCAAAATGCATAAAAACATATAAAGTTTACAAAACGGGGTGTGGTAATATCTAAACCTAGCTGCCATATCCACAAATGTTTTAATATCCGCGACGTTCAAGTCGCCAAAAGGTTAAACTATACAATACTAACATATGGGTCGCCAAAATATTGTTTCAAGCATAAGTACAACACAAAATACCCAAGTTTGTACCTCTACATCCAAAATCACTCGTGATCATCAGTAGGACCCTCATCATCGCCAGAACCATCCTCATCGCCTCTGAGACTCCCGCTCCCTCCAGCTGAGCCACTACCTCCAACGCCACTACCTCCAACGCCACTGCCTGAGCCATCCACGTGCTGAGAACCCGCCTGACTAACATACTCATTCCATCGCGGGTTGGAGGACATAAAACCTGTGACCATATCAATCTGCGCCTTCAAGAGCTTACGCTCTTCAGCGTCTTTACGGCTCTTCTCCTCGGCCTCAGCAATCTTCTTCTCGGCCTCAGCAAGCTTTTTCTCCATCTCAGCATATCCTGAAAATGAAATAATCAAAATTAAAAAACATCTATTGCAATACTTAATTTGAGTCATGATCGAGTAATCTATAATTAATATATTATCAAACTGTACATACCTGGAGGTGGAGGCGGGGTGTATGGTAACGGTGGCCTGGAGAGCCCGGGTACGACCCTACCCCGTCCGGCGATGTGGCCCCGCTGCTTGCCCTTCAAAACCATCGCAAGTATCTGCTCCTCCGTATACGACACCCCTTCCGGCGTATTCGCTCCCAGATCTCGCAGCCGGACCATCTCTTCCTATTTAATTGAGAAAAAAATTGAGAAAATTTATATATATATGTAAGTGTGTGTATATATATATATATATATATATATATATATATATATATATATATATATATATATATATATATATATCGGGTTAATTACAAGATTATGTTTCAATGAATCATTAAAGTGCGTGTTTGGGGAAATAAATAAATAAATAAATAAATAATAAATTAAAAAAAAAAAGATACTTACATATTGAACACGAGCCTCATCCTGCAACCACATACCATCATTGTCGCAGTGTGTGTCGTAAAACGACTGGATGAGGGACGGGTATTCTTTCTCCTTGCTGTTCAGAAACTGTATATACACATGCATATATATAAGATGAAACAAATTAAAAATGGCAAATCAAACACCATATTTATTCTAATTAAACTTAAATACTTTTATAAAATTAAAATTAATTACTTTTATCGTTGTTGTAATTAAATAATTTTATAAAAATAAAATACTTTAATAAAAATAAAATGTGTCTTACATAGTCGTGGCGAATAGCGGCCAATGACTTGGAACCGTGGCGGCTGTACACCTTCAACTTCTTTCGCTTCTCCTTGTTCACAGCAGCACGCTTCAGGTTCTCCTCCTTCATGTAAAACTTGATATGCTCCTCCCACACAGATGGCTCGATGTTCGGAGGAGGGTTTCTTCGTATCTCATCCACTTTTTCAGGCCCACCCTCCCCGTCGAAGTAAACCCTCTTCATCGTGCCCTTGTTGTCGGAGTAGACCTTAGCAATGTACGCATTGAGGCCCTTCGAAATGGTAGTCCAATTGGGTCCCACCATGTGGCTCTGCAAGTCGAAGAATTCCTGCAAACAAATTTAAACAAATATACATAATTAAACAAATTTAAATAAATGTACACATTCAAAGATATAATTAAAAGGAAAATAAAATAACTGACCCCGAGTCGGTTCATGAAGCCCTGTCGAGTCGCTTGGTCAAGGTTGTGCCAGGAGGGATAGTGCAACGGCAAGGACCTAACCAGCTCGCCAACATAGTTACTAAACCATGCGTGGTGGGGCCCAACATGCTTAAATGTCTTCTGATCTTGCCACTCGAACTCGATCGATTGCGGGCCCGAGGCAGTCACAGCTTTCCTGAGGTCTTTGTTTTTGTTGGATTCACGGACCTGTGCCCTGCCGCCAGCCCGACCTCCACCCCTGCCGCCAGCTTGTCTCGCTCTACCTCCTCGTCGAGGTTTTTGTGAGGAACCTACAATTGAAGTGAGTGAAAACGTTAAAAAATAACAAGTAACAAAATTCAAATTATCAAGTTTAATTTTCTTACCACTACGGTGACCGCTAGTAATCGAACGAGGAGGGGGTGGTGGGTCATCAGCACCGTCACCACCGTGACCTCGCGCTACTGCTGCCATCTGTAAAAAGTACAAGTTGAATTAACATATAGAAATTCGGGAACAAATTAACATAAGCATGCACACATTCAAATACATACACATTTAAAATAAATAAACACATTTAAACAATCCATAACAATTTCATTCAAATAAGCTAAGTGTCGTTTTACAAGTTACAATTTAAGATCAATCTGCTACATCTACATCACTATCATAAACAGCATGAGTCGCATCTTCAACTTCATCATCAGAATTGTTTGCGTCAGAGTCTGCTAAATCATAAGGATCGTCGTCCTCATCATCAATAAATTCATCGTCGTCATCAACATGAATGATTGGTGGTGGTGCCTCAACTAACGTTGATTGACCATCGATATTTAAGGTTTCAAATGCCAAATCATTCAAATTAGCAGACAGTTGGAGATTCGATGAGTTGTTGCCATGTATCACATCATCATCGTCTTCTGCCACAATGACATCCCAGGTCGTGTTGTGATTCACTTCTTGGACGACCTTCCAATGGAGTGGTCGTCTGGCAGGATCTTCAAGGTAGAAGACTTGTTTTGCTTGTGTTGCGAGAATGTAAGGTTGATCTTCAAACGCTGTGCTACATGCCCAAATTTGTGTCATGTTGTTTCTAGTGTTATAACGTTCGACTCTACCTCTTTTGACCAAGTCGAACCACTTAACTCGAAACAGCACAACTTTGAACTGGGTATACGCGAACTCCAGAATTTCTTCTAGATGACCATAATACATTTCTCCTTCCTTCTCGCCAGGAGAACAAATTCCGCTGTTCTGAGTTGTACGTTTTACATCGCGGCTGTGTACAACAAACTTCACACCGTTGACTACGCAAGAGTGAACTGAGGTTACGGTCGATAATGGTCCACAAGCCAAAGCTAATAAGTCGGGAGTACACCTTGGGTCATTGTCTGTGTAAAGTTTACCGATCTATGAACAAAGATAAGAATAGATGGAGATGAGTAATATATATAGTCGTTATTTATACAAGGAATTACATATAATAAGTTTACCTTCGTCTGAAACCATCTAGGAAATTCTTGTTGCATGTCGCTATCAGGATGTTCACTGAAAATGGACATGATATTAGAATTAATCGAAAAGATAACTTGGGAAAAGGAAATTTCAAAATAAAAACGCGTACCTCTTGAACTCGTTCATGTACGCGTCGATCTCAGGACTGTTGTGAAGTACATACCATATCACTTTCTTCATTTCTTGGAGACCTAACCGAATAATTGTCACTTTACCAGACGTTTTACATAATGATCGGAACACCTGGAAATCACTTGTTGGGCGAGGACAGCCCTGAGATGCAGTGGGACGATTAAATTTCGTCCCAATTTCGCCCCGAAAATAACGAGAACAAAAAGTTAATGCTTCATCTGCAACATAACCCTCCGCTATTGAACCTTCCGGCTTAGCTTTATTTCGTACATAGTTTTTTAGCTTCTTCATGTATCTTTCAAATGGATACATCCACCGAAATGAAACAGGCCCGCCTTGAAGAGCCTCTTCAAGTAAATGCATAACCAAGTGAATCATAATGTCAAAAAAAGCAGGAGGATATATTTGCTCGAGACTGCACAAAATTTTGATCAACTGTTCTTTAGCTTTCACCATGTCATTCACCATCAAAGTTCGGGCACAAATTTGCTTAAAGAATGAACAAAGCTCGATTAATGGTGTATAAGTCGGTGTGTCCAGGTATTGCTGAAGTTCATAAGGAAGTAACCGTTGCATCATTATATGACAGTCATGAGACTTCATGCCCGTTATATTGTTATCATCTTTGGTCACTTTCGACTTGAACTTGGATCCGAACCCATCTGGAAGTTTAATTGTTTTGATGTATTGACAGAACAGTTTTCTTTTATCGGGTGTGAGGGAGTACTTAGCTTGAGGCTTCGAGCACTTCCCGTTTTGTTTGTTTCCGAGCCACAACTCCTGTCGAATGCCCAAAGCTTGCAAGTCTTGTCTTGCCTTAGCGGTGTCTTTAGATTTGTCATTCATTAACAAAGTGTTCAAGATACTCTCCAACACATTTTTTTCAATATGCATGACATCTAAATTGTGTTTTAGAGTAAGAGAAGACCAATATTCAAGCTCGTAGAAAATAGACCGTTTAGTCCAGTTCAGGTCGGTTGTAGTATTACGTTTTATCTTCCCACCCCCATAATCTGGATGTTTCCCCGGCAAACGTGTAGGCAATATTGCAAGTTGAGTCAAGATATCAGCCGGACATTCTTTTTTAGGAGGATCTGTAAAATCAGGTGCACCATTGAATGTAGTAGTATCCCTCCTCCATTTATGGTTTTTTTTTAAGAATTTTCTATGGCCAACATAACCTATTTTGCTTATCACACGCGTAGCCGGAGTGTCTACTTTGCATGTAGGGCATGCGTAGTAACCTTGCCCACTCCAACCTGACAAACTACTACGAGCAGGAAAATCATTGATGGTCCATAAAAGCATCGCTCTCATGTTGAATACTTTGCCTGTAACAGCGTCCATAGTCGGGATACCTGGTATTTTCCATAATTCCTTAAGGTCATCAATCAAAGGCTTTAAGTAAACATCAATGTCCTTCGCGGGTGATTTAGGTCCAGGAATCAACAACGTCAGCATCAAAGTAGTCTCTTTCATGCATAACCACGGAGGCAAGTTGTATGTTGTTAAGATAACAGGCCACATGCTGTAAGTCTGACTAAGGTTGCCAAATGGATTGAAACCATCAGCAGCCAACCCTAATCGAACGTTTCTCGGTTCGTTAGCAAATTCCGAATATTTACCGCTGTCAAACTTCTGCCATGCTTCACCATCAACCGGGTGTTGCATCATACCGTTTACCGTAGACTTTCCAGTAGCATGCCAAGTCATATGTTTTGCGGTGTGAATAGATTTGTACAAACGTTGTAGCCTAGGAATGATAGGAAAGTAACGCAACACCTTGTTAGGAACTTTCTTCCCCGTTGTGTTCTTGTCTTTCCATCTACTCGTTTTACAGACCGGACAATACTCCAAATCTTCGGCACCAGTCCCCCGATATAAAAAACAATCATTTTCACAAGCATGTATCGACTCATACCCTAACCCGACCTTTTTAAATGTTTTTTTTATAGCAGAGTATGATGGTGGGAGATTGTAACCTAACCTAGGAGGAAATACTTCCTGGAGAAATTTTAGCGTATTGTTAAATGAAGTATCACTCCATTTACCGCTGACCTTGAGATGCGTAAACTTTGACATAAAATCCAAGGTTGTCATAAAGTCACAACCCGGGTAAAGAGGCTGAGTGGAACTGGCAAGTAACTCTTCATACTCGTTACGTACATGAGGTGTCGTTGCTTGAGCTGGCTCGTTACTTGTCTCGCCAATATTTGGAAGAGTTGGCTCATTTTGTTCATTATTTGGAGGAATATCAAAAATATCATTAATGCACGCACGCATGTCACTCATCTCACATCGTGTTGTGTTATCTTGTATAGGAAGAGGATCCGGTTCACCGTGTTCACGCCATTGTGTATAAGTTGGGTCCCACCCATTTTCGCTTATGTGGCTTTTAAGTAAGTCGAGAGATACCCATGGAACATTACAACAAAGACGACATGGACATTTTATGTTGCCGTAACTATTCAATAACGGCTTGCAATGTTCAACGAATGCGGCAAGACCATCAAAAAACTCTTTGAAAACACGAGTGTCTAAACGGGTCCAACTCTTATCAAGTATCATAACTGCATATTGTTTTGTTCAACTCTTAGTTATTACACATTCAAAATAAAGGAAAGTTGTTTTGTTCACCTAGTGCAACTATGGAAGGCAATCCTAACCCACTCTTTGAATGATTCATCTCATATATGAATGCGTATAACTGATTTACTATCTGAGAAAATTTCGGCAGCATTTCCCCTCAACTCCCCAAATATGTACATTAAAGACATATTCGTAGGAGTAAAGGAGAAACACTGTCGAAATCATCTCAAATAGTAAATCAATTATACGCATCCATATCCTAAATGAGACAAAACATTCAAAAAGCAGTCCCAAACAGGGGACTTTCCGAAATTAATTTCTAATAAATTAATTTCGGACAGGTTTTCTATAGGATGATTAACTTCGGACGGGGACTTTCCGAAATTAATCACTAAAATCCTAAAACATTCACAAAAGTCTAACAATATCATATATTTTAAGTTAAACAATTAGACTATAAACAATTGTTTGGTTTTCGGTTTATGTTTCATAAAACTATTTTGTTATTTTGAAACTTGTTTTTGTGACTTATTTTTGAAACTATTATGAAACATAAGCCGAAAACCAAACAATATATCTACGGGCTTATGGCTTATTTGGTTTTCGGCTTATGTTTCATAAGCTTATTTTTTTTTTTTACTTTTTTTGAAACTATTTAAGTTAAAAAGTTTCAAAATAAGCCATAAAAATAAAGCTTGTGAAACATAAGCCGAAAACCAAACAAACCAAAAGCCCGTTATATAAGCAGAAACATAGTCAATCCACAAACTAATATATTAAAACTAATATACAATTAACCAATATATTAAAACTAATATTTTTCAAAACCTTACAATTAACCAATATATTAAAACTATTATACCATATATACTAACCAAACGCCAACTAACATTTAACCAATACTAACTTCACATTTTTAAAATGAATCTTAGTGTGCAAAGGGATCCTAATTAAACGCAATATCTACAACTAGTATACCATATATACTAACCAAACGCCAACTAACATTTAACCAAACGCAACCAAACAACTAACCAAACGCAACAAAACGCAATATCTACAACAACTAACCAAAGTCTAACGTACCTAATATACTATACTAATATGTAAAAAATAATACGGATACGAAAAGAAACAACATACTGTCTTGGGCTCTCGACTGTGGTCTCGGGCACGGGCTGTGACCTCCGGTTGTGGTCTCGGGCTCTCGACTGTGGTCTTGGGCTCGGGCTATAATAAAAGAGAGCAATGTTTTATATCAAAAGTTTCAAAACTTGGTCTCGGCTGTTGTCGTCGACATGTCGTCGGGATACCAAAAGTTAATAAAAAAAATAAAACGAGTTACATTACCTGCTGTCTCGGCTCTCACCCTCGGCTCTCACCCTCGGCTCTGCTACTGTATTAAAAAAAATATATAACAAAAAGTAACAACAATACTATTAACAAAACTAAATAACAATTTTATTAACAATTTTTAATAACAATTTTTAATAACAATTAAAAAAAATTACCTAAATGAGGAGACTGGTGCTCAGTGGGAAAAAAGGAGAAGAAAGAAGAAGGAAAGAATTAAACAAATGAGGGGTTGAGGAAAGAATTAAACATGGGAATAGGAGGAGGAGGAGGTGCACAGTGGTGCTCGTGTGGTGGAGTTGTGGTGGTGTTGTTGGGGTGGGGCTGTGGTGGTGTTGTTGGGGTGGAGCCGTGGTGGTGGTGTTGGTATAATGTGGTGGTGTTAGGGTGGAGGAATGGTTGTGTGGTCGTATAATGTGGTGGTGTTAGGGTGGAGGAATGGTTGTGTGGTCGTATAATGTGGTGGTATAATCGCCGGCGATAGTTTAATTTTTTTGGGTATTGCGTTTTGTGAGAAATAATTGACCAGATCTGGTTTTGTTATAACTTTTTTTATCCCGTCGACATGTCGACGGGAATATTAAGTGAATTTTTTATATTATTACTAATACCGTCGACATGTCGACGGTAATATCACACTATTTTGTCGTTTGCGTTTTGGCAGGACGTATAAAATTTTCACTAAATTTTTGGCGGTATTATTCCCGTCGACATGTCGACGGGAAAATAGCTTTTATTAAAAAAATTATTTATAGTAAATACTTTTATAAAATTACTTTATTATAAATACTTTTATAAAATTACTTTAATATAATTAAAAAAAATTATTTATTATAAATACTTTTATAAAATATTAAAAAATAAGTTTTATAAAATTAATAAACTAAATTAATTATATAATTGAAAAAAATTATTTATTATAAATACTTTTATAAAATTAAAAAAATATATAAATTTAAAATTAATTACTTATATTATAATTAAAAAAAATCATTTATTAAAATATAAAATAAAATAATTAAAATATCACAAAATACTAAATCCCAACCATTATAAAATTAATAAACGAGTCGAGATGTTAAACGAACGAGTCGAGATGCTATGGTTATACATGAGATGTTAAACGAACGAGTCGAGATGCAATGGTTATACATGATATGTAAAACGAACGAGTCAAGATGCAATGGTTATACATGATATGTAAAACGAACGAGTCGAGATGCAATGGTTAAACATGCGATGTTAAAACGAACGAGTCGAGATGCTATGGTTATATATGACATGTTAAACGAACGAGTCGAGATGCAATGGTTATACATGAGATGTTAAACGAACGAGTCGAGATGCAATGGTTATACATGAGATGTTAAACGAACGAGTCGAGATGCTATGGTTATACATGAGATGTTAAACGAACGAGTCGAGATGCTATGGTTATACATGATATGTAAAACGAACGAGTCGAGATGCAATGGTTAAACATGCGATGTTAAAACGAACGAGTCGAGATGCTATGGTTATATATGACATGTTAAACGAACGAGTCGAGATGCAATGGTTATACATGAGATGTTAAACGAACGAGTCGAGATGCAATGGTTATACATGAGATGTTAAACGAACGAGTCGAGATGCTATGGTTATACATGAGATGTTAAACGAACGAGTCGAGATGCTATGGTTATACATGATATGTAAAACGAACGAGTCGAGATGCAATGGTTAAACATGCGATGTTAAAACGAACGAGTCGAGATGCTATGGTTATATATGACATGTTAAACGAACGAGTCGAGATGCAATGGTTATACATGAGATGTTAAACGAACGAGTCGAGATGCAATGGTTATACATGAGATGTTAAACGAACGAGTCGAGATGCTATGGTTATACATGATATGTAAAACGAACGAGTCGAGATGCTATGGTTATACATGATATGTCTCATCTCACTATATATCTCTCTCTACCTAACACCTTATCCTCACAATATAAACACACACACACACATACTCATCTCATTATATCTCTCTCTAGCAGTTTCTGTTTTCTGGCGACACCAGCATTTTCCGGCCGCCGGAATCTTTTTCTGGCCACCACCTTTTATCACCTCAACTTGTAGATCGGGCCACACCGGTCACGATTCAACCACTCAACCTCACAACCACAAAAATACACTGTTATCATGGTGAAGAAGATGGGAGAATTTAAAGCTTTTCCTTGTCCTTGTGAACGAGGAGACGTGGTTCTGCGAGAATCGTGTAAATCTTACTCCCGTGGTAAACTATACTATGCGTGTCCTTTCTCGCAGGTGAACAATTACATCTTTTTTCTTTAAATAATTTGGTTAGTTGTTAATAATAATAGTTTTTACTCTTTAACAGCCTGGGACAGACGACCATGGATGTAATTTTTTTTTATGGAAGGAGGAACGACTCGCCAAAATGATGATCGGTTCTCTGGGAGCTTCAACATCAAGCGGTTCTGGATCTACTCCAAAAAGGTGCTCAAACTGTCATGAAAAAAATCTTAGAATAAACTTGCTGGAGGCACAAAAACAGGTGTTGGAGGCACAAAAACAGGTGTTAGAGACAAAATTAAGGGTGCTGGAGGCAAAACTTGACATGGCAACGTATCCCAACCACGACCATGCATGTCAGTCGGATGCAATACTCCGTGACCTTGTAGGTGACATGGATAAATTTCATATGTAGTACTGTTATCGTCGTTGTTGTTGTTGTTTGTTGTTGTTGTTGTTGATGTTTTTGATGTTTAATAAAATGTTGTTGTTGTTTAATAAAATGTTGTTGTTGTGGAGCAATAATTAGAACTGAAGGAGCAATAATTATCAAACACAAAGGCAAACTGTTTATTTAAAACAAGCAAGAGTTCTTAACCACATGCATTTTCATACAGACTCAAACTAAACAACTCGACAACCAAACTAAACAACTAAACAACTCAACAACCAAAGGAAACAACTCAAACTTAACAACTCGACAACCAAACGAAACAACTCAAACTAAACAACTCGACAACCAAACGAAACAACTCGACAACTAAAACAACATATCAAACGAAACAACCCGTTTATTTTTTTTGCGGCTACTTCCCGCTTTACTCGAACTCGCACCATCTTTTCCCTTCCTTGCTCTCATTTCCTTGATATGTGCAAACGTAGCTTCAAGATTTGTGATCCTATTTCCCAGATTATCAAGTTTTGTTTCCAACGTACTTTCAGCTTCGTCGTCACCTCCAACAGCAAGAACTTGAGCTTCAGCAGCAGCTTGAGCTTCAACAGCATCTAGCTCGTCCATGTACTCTTTGTAGTACGGCTTTTTCCTACACCATTCGATAATCTTGTCTCTCATCCACGGTTCAGCATCCTTAAAATCACCATATTCCTCATAAACTGCATGACCAAAAGTTAACATAACTTCATTAAAGAGGAGCTCGTGTGACAAGATTTTTGAGTACTCCTCTTCAACTGTGCAACCACGCCAAGTCATGTGTGTCTTGTAAAAATTGACGATTGAATTATTTGTGAGATGTGTAAAATGAGACGGAAATAATTTTGTGAGAATGTATATATTGGTAAAAAAATGAGATGGGAATGTATTTGAGAGGATATATATAGCCTGATTTTTGAAGATATATTCCCGTCGACATGTCGACGGGAACAAGAAAGTGGGAAAATATCCCGCCCAATATTTTACCCATTTATTAAAAACGTTTATAATTAGTAATATACTCCCGTCGACATGTCGACGGGACTCTTAAACATAATAATTATTATGCTTAATCACATGTTAACTACGCGATAAAACGTTATTAATATATTCCCGTCGACATGTCGACGGGAATATATTAGCGGGTAAATTTCGCGCCCAACTTTGGTGAATTATTGAGGCTAAAAAATATTCTAAAATGGTCTCGTCGACATGTCGACGGGAAAATACGATTATGAAAAATTCAACGCAGCTGGGCTCGGTCAAGCGTTTTTTTTTGTCGTTTTGTGCCTTATGCCGTCGACATAATGTCGACGGGAAAACCCTCGACGCCTGTTCTCCTGATCCTTGTAGTGTATCTACACCCTTATCCAATCATTAGATCATCACAGACTTGTACGGTGTGCATCGCAGGATGTACGGTTTGATCAAACTCTTCTGATAAGGAGTATGTATATATTTTTCACAAAAATTAAGTTACAAGTCCTAATTAGCCATTTGTACTAGCAAATCAACATATGTTTAGCTCAAGTTTACCACACAAGCAAGAAAATACCTAACTTATGTATGTGTTAAATTTTATATATACTTGTAGGTATATATATATATATATATGTATACAAACCCTAGCTTTTTCAAATGATAAAAATATACATAACAAGCACTTGTATCATCATTAGACATCATATAAACATGAAAGATACAAGACTAAACAAGTTTTGAGAATCCTTACAAAGTATTTTGGAAAAAGTCGAGACCAACAAGGACTAAAGAATAACCCAAATTGCTTCCAAATCACCCAAGACACGTTCTGATTAGCCTAAAACACTTGAAAGTACACCCTCGATTAACTCTAACTTCAACAGATTTTTGTAGATGTAGGTTTTGTTGATGATTCGTGGGTTATGGGAGTTTTGAGAGAAAAATGAGTGTTTAGATGATAATATTTGTGTGTGTTCAAGTGTGTGAAGTGTTTATGATACAAAACAAAATATATTAGGTGATGGTAATAAGTTAAAGAAAATGAGATCACCTCTTGTTTTTACTTGGTATGGGCGGCAAGACACAAGGGGAGGAGAGGGAAGTTTATTTGAATTTTTGTTGGGTATTTTGTGTGTTGGGTGAAGTTAAAATGCTACGGTGATGTCCCAGTTTGACTTTTTGACATGTACTCGCAAAATAAAGTTTTTATTGACGTTTATATCAAAATAATAATAAAATATTATTATTTACTCAAAAATGTATTTATCTAACTTAAACCATATCTATTGCAGTGTCGGTATGGGCATGGGGTCATTTTGTCAGTAAAAGCGAGATAGCTTCTCGATTTAACACGTAACTAATCAGTAAGTAACAGGAAATGAAAAATCTACATTTTCTGACAAAAGTAAGTAGTTTCAGTGGTCACAGTAAGCTACTGTATGCGGGATAGCTTCCTGAAATAGTCCCGTAAGCTCATAAATGTTCAGTTATGCTCATTTAAATAGTCCAGTAATAATAAATAAACATTTATTATTAAGTTATAGTTTGAAAATTTTATGTTTGTCATAATAAGTCATAGTTTAGAGACTCAAGGGCATTTGACAGTCCTTGAGGTCTCAGAGGTTGTTGTCACTTCTCTGCTCTTTGTTATAGCTAACTCCGTTATCAACGGTTTACAAAGTTTCTATAAAAAGCTAGAAAAAGGAATATATATATATATATATATATATATATATATATATATAAACAATGATTAACTAATAATAATTAAAAGATAAAAGTAAAAAAGACAAGCTAATGATTAATATAATCATTTTGGTGTATTAAATAAGTCAATATAATTTTATTTTAGAGTAACAAGACAATGATTAGTGAATCATTTTTTGTACTTAAACTCACCCATGATGTGATTATTTAGATTTGCTTAAAAAAATTGTAACTTGCTAATTTTCCAGTTTTATTAGTGTTAAGTTACAATTGAGCAAATGTTTTATAAAGGTATCATACTTGCCATCATTTCTTTTTTTGTGTATCGAACAAAATATTTTCCTTAATGGGTACTAATCTTTCAAATTCGGCCTTTTTGAGGTATTTTGTGACATTTTTGCCCCTCTAAGTTTTAAGAATTTGAAGGGCAAAAATATCTTAAAGTACCTCAAGAAAACCGAATTTGAAATATAAGTACCCATATAAGGAAAAAAATTTGTTCTATACACATAAAAAGAAATGACAGCAAATATGATACCTTTATTAAACATATTCCCTTTACAATTTGGTTGTTACATAAATCAAATAATTTTTTTCACAATATCAAGTACTAAAAAAATAGCTTTCTAACATAACAGTATATCGAGGACCTATCAACATCAAGGTTGTTAATTTAAGCTTCAATTGACAAACATGTGATGTATTATTTTAAAAGTGTGGGAGTATTTTCTTAGATTTCTCATATTTAAGACGCGTAATTTCTTTTTAGGGTTTTGCTATCAACATCAAGGATATTAATTTAAGCTTCAATATATTGACAAATATGTGATGTATTATTTTACGCGGTGTGCGAGTATTTTTAGATTTCACATATTAAAGACGCGTAACTTCTTTTTAGGGTTTTGCTATCAACATCAAAGTTATTAATTTAAGCTTCAATTGACAAATATGTGATGTATTATTTTACGCGGTGCGCAAGTATTTTCTTAGATTTCACATATTAAAGACGCGTAACTTCTTTTCAGGGTTTTGCTAACAAATGCCCACTAAGAACAAGTTATTGTGTAAATTAATAAATACAAACTTTCTTTTTTAACGAAAAAAATACATTCAATACACATTAAATAAACTGAAAAATTACTATATTTAAATATAACTTTCACATAAATGAACCAAAAAATTTCGTTTATTAATACTTTAATATGTGACCGGTGGACATATGTTAGCAAAACTCTTCTTTTTTATTTTCTTGGCTTGGTTTTTCAATTTTGATTAAGTCAAAAGAAGGAGGCTACTTAGAGAGAAAGATTCATGGTAGTTGCTTAGAATTTGGAATTTGTTTTAATTTAAATATGTCAAGTATCTCTTTGTTTTGGCCTAAGAATCTAGCTGGGACAAAGCCAAAAGAATTAAAATAAGACACTAATGGAGCTCAATAATCTATTATTCGGATTAACTAGGTGGATGCATGCAACCATTTCATATTTGTCACCACTCACAAGCAATCCCTCTTTGTCTAGTGATGTAGAAGCTGGTGAAGGACATGGTAACGATCGAGTTTTAACCAACAATCCTGAATCAAGTTACGAAGAGGAGATCATTGAAGATGAGAGCGAGTTGCTAGATGAACAAAGTGTTGATGTGCCTAGGAAAAGAAAAGTTTATTTCTATCTTTTATATTTTAGCTGTGTGATTTTGTATCTAGTACTTGTTCTTCTAACCACATGCAAATATCCCCTTAAACCGGACTACTATATCGAATTTTCCCTACCAGGATTTGAAAAAGAATCAGCCAATATCACAGAAGAAATGAAGCAGTCGGTCAACTTACATCTCAAACTCCAAAACCGGAATAGATTGGCATCCGCTTTGTATGATGATCTCAACATCACAATGTTACATCTTCCAAGCTCGAATACAAGTACATATTTTGCAAGTACCATAGTTCCAGGGTTTTACCAGGATAAATTAAAGCCTACGAAAGTGAATGTTCAAATGCTTGCCCATGGCATTCCTGGTTTATTGCAGATGAAGGAGAAATTTGATAAAACAAAGTTTCGTGTGAACGTGGAGTCCGTTGTTAGATTCAATTGTAAATCACTATGCAAGCATAAACACCAGTTTCTCATGGATGCAGACATTGGTTTCTCATTTAAAAGTGGCGTAACATATGAACTTTGAGGAGTTAAAAAATTTCTTAGTTAGGACTCTTGTCCTTGTACCATTTAGCCAGATTAAACCTTGTATATTTTATTTTTTTACTAGTCTAATGATACTGAAATTATATCCCTTCCTATGATTACAAACTTATAACGACGTGACTAGGATAAAAAAAACTAGTTATCAAACACATAATATTGACATTCCAAACTATTAAGTAGCAATTGCACAATTGTGAAATGCTCTCTATATTAGTTGTTCCAGCAAAACTAATTAATGTTTGCCTTGCTAGAAATTCTCAGGTTGCAGTCCCATATTTGTCAATTCTCACCATGTTACTCAAAAAACTTGATGCTATATATCAATTTGCGTAATAACCGTAAGTCTAAATGATTAATCATGAAATCAGATCTAAGTGCTTCAAAACAATCCACCTCTTTCTCTACAACGGTGAGCGTAAGTAAACATATGACTGCTCAAAAAGCCTGTCTTCTATACGAGTTAACTGTTTGTTGTGGTACCCATACTTGATTCCCCTTTTGTCTGCTCCATTAGAAATGCAATTCTCTTAATATAGAACACCAGCACTACACCACTGCACATGAAAACTGATGAGCAAAAAAACCGTGTTGGACATTGATGCGAAAAAATTAGTTAACATGCAAGAATAGGATGATAAAGACTGAACTGAAACACAAAACCCATTTCATGCAGCTACCCGAATGCACCCATTTTGACCCATACAAGATATTGACCTGTTTTTACATTTGACTCTGTTTTGACCCATGACCCAACCCACCCGGCCCATTTTAACCTGCACTTAATTACTACCCGTTTCATGTAACTCTGCATCTTGACCAGCACTAGATTTTAGTTTTCAACTAGTTTTGCAACCCGCGCGTTGCTGCAGAATTCTTTTGTTGCCGTTAGCTACTTAACGTGAAGTTAGTTACCTAGAACTGACTTTGCAATTGATGTATAACATAAAGGACCATTTATGTAAATTATGCGAGCATTAAATTTGCAATAAACCGTTGAGATGAAGGACAAAGTGCGTAATTTTTTTTTAAATGTTAAAGTAACGGTCGTTAGTTAACATCTGTTAAATAACTAACGGCTATTAGTACTGTACAAACAAGACTGAATTTGCAATTGATGTATAACATGAAGGACCATTTATGTAAATTATGTGAGGAATAAATTTGCAATGAACCGCTGAGATGAAGGACAAAGTGCGTACAAAATTTTTTTAAATGTTAAAGATAACGGTCGTTAGTTAATAGCCGTTAAATAGCTAACGACCGTTAATACTAAAAAAAAAAAAAAAAAAAAAAAAAAAAAAAAAAAAAAAAAAAAGGTTACTGTAGCGTCCACTGTAGTGCTGTTCTGCCTTTTAGTATATATATATAACGAGCGAGGTTGCCCAAAAGGTTGCTGCGGGGCGGCCATGTTCGTGTTTATTACAACAATAAACAGTCTCAAATCTACATTTGGCATTAATGTGGACTAATTCTCCTTGCATGTCTTGAAGCCAAAAGCACCACAAAATTCTCCAACATCCCACCATCTCTTACCTGGGGTATGTGTCTCTCAAATATGCATAATACCCAAAGTGTTTCTTCCACTTTCCAAATTCTTTTTGGTTGACAACCACATTGTATCAAAAAAAATCTTATTACTTCTGTCTACCAACCCATGTATCTGCAAATATAAGTAAAAAGGTCAAAAGAGAAACATATAGAAAAGGTAAAAATAAGCAAACTCAGAAAATTATTGATTTCTCTATGAAACAAATGCATTTACTCAAAGATAACTTTTGTTGTTAGAGTAATCTTTTCAAGTTAACAACGTTTGTTTTGACTTTTTTTAAAAATGATGATTTGTTACCTAAAGCATGGCCAACCATTTAAAAAACCAATCATCTTAAAAATTCAATAGCAACTTACCTGTGTTTTCAAGCCAAGTATTTCGTTAGTTGTTTGTGTTTGCTCTAAAGCTTCATTTTTCATTGCTACCTCTTTCTTCAACTTGTCCTTGCACTTACCAAGCTACTATGCACTTAGAGAAGTTCTCTAATCCAGATGAAACACTGTCATCCTTGTCTGCTACATTGTTAATGGCAACGACATCACCGCCACGATGCAATGCATCAACTCTTTTTACTTCCTGTTTGATACACCATTATTGTTTATAGTATAAAAGTATATAAAGGGTTCAGTAGTCGGAAAAGGCCAATGCTCTTGCAAGCAGCAACAAAAGATATTATCAAATTCCGTATACACGTAAGCAGATAAGTAACTACTAACCATGCATAGTGTTTATAAAATTAAGGATAATAAAAATACCAAAACTTAGAGGGTATTTGGAATGCTTCATTTCTAATTTTTTTACCAACATCACCTACATTTTTATACAGCTAACAACAATTAAAGTTGAGTGTTTGGATTTAAATAATCCGTAACTTTTCCAATCTTCAAATAAGCCCAAATAATAAGCTAATCCAAGCATCCCCTGTATTTTAATAGATCTAGATTACCATTCGAAAGTAAGGATTGCCACTTAGGCATGAATCTCTGGAATGTTTCAAAACAACATAAGTAGTAATAAGCAACCATAAACACCCCATCAAACTATAATCGACTAAAGAGTGTATATTACGATGTTGAAAAGCAAGAAAGCCGCACACTTACGATGTAACACTTCCAATGAGAGAAGGCTTAAGACCACTATATAGATGACCGACGCAATGACAGATACCCACCGGCGTCAAACCTGTTTGAAACACAGGAGACATAAGTTTAGGAGGATTGTGGAATAATCATACACAAATAATGTGTAACAGATACTATATAAACCCTCACCATTCAAAATCAGCAAATAATGGCAAAACTTTCAAGGGCTACAACTTTTCGATCCCCTTTTTTGTTTAAAGCAAAGTCAAAATGAAGATATTCAAAAATGAATCAAAATCATTCAAAAGTAAATCTACAACAACACAAAACCCATAATTGATCGAGAATTCAAGAGTACCTAATCATCATCTTCAGTTAACAATTGTGGAACTAATTCCTCGGTTTTCATTTGTTCTCTCCATTGTGAAAGTCTTTAGGGTCCACGTTTGTCCATAAGCAAATATGCGCTCGTAGGGTCATGATGATCAACCTGCAACGCATGTCACTAAATAACCATATATTTACTTATCATGAGTAGAAACAATAAAGACTTAAGATAGGAGCGACTAACCATAGTATAATCAAGATCTGAGATGATCATGAGGCGTGAACCTGTACGCTACTAATCACCTTCTTACGCTTTGTAGAACCTCATAAGCTCACCTTTTTCAGTTACGAAAGAGCAAATAATCAATAATTTAAATTGACATGTGCATAATTCCTTTTAAAATTAAATATTCCAAAGCTTGGTGTTTTAGCATTGAACTTACTCGGTTTCGAACAGGTAATCTTAAATTAATGGTCTTCGTCTTCAACTTGAGTCGCTTCCATTCTAACTCTCTCCGCCTCTTGAATCGGTCGTATTAGCAACTTTATATCACCTCATTCCTAACACCTAAAACATAAAAAGCCAATCTTTAATTATACATAAACAAATCCTTATTCCTAAAATACAACAAATACAAAACAAAACAAAACAAAAAAAAACAAAAAAACAAAAAAAACAAAAAAAAACAAAAAAAAATCAAAAAAATCAAAAAACAAAAAAAAAAAAAAAAAAACAAAAAACAGAAAAAAAAACAAAAAAAACAAAAAAAAAAAAAAAACAAAAAACAAAAAAATGTATGAAAGTTCAAATCTTTATAGCGAAATAACAAAAACTGTCACACCAATAGGAAAACTTCATAGAATAATTGTTCTACTCCAATAGATGCAAAATGGACAGTGAATAAATGCATTTGTAACCATTCGTATCATTTTGGAAATCACCTCTTTGTTTATCCTTGAATCTAGATTCTTTTGGCCAGTCAAATGATTCTTCTTCTGTTAAAACAAAATGACAAACTCAAATTTAATTAAACCACAAATTACCTCCTAAAAAAATCACATACAATAGTAATGAAAGAAGTGTTTGTGACAGATATCAAGCACTTCTCAAACTAATATTCCATGTATATTACCACACACGCTACAGATGTGGCTAAGAAGTTAGTTAACAGGGAGAATACATTTACAACTAATTTAAGTATAAAGCTTGTTATTTAAGTCTTGCTTTGTATTACAAAAGGTTTGACGAAAGAGCCTGCATGCCTTCTACAGCTTGAATAGAAGCAATACCTCTAAAGCCTGAAGTAAATCTATAACCATGAAATGAAATGAACAATCTAAAATAAAAGAAACCGTTGTTGAGCTCCTGACAAACAATAAATGGTAGCCGAATAGTCTAACCTTCTCAAAGTGCTCATTACACATCGACCCTTGCACTCCATACCTATTTCAGAAATAAGCATTAAAAAACTATTGAGATGCGGAGACAACTTAAAAACATATGAAAACCATTATAGATAAAATATAAAGTTCTGAAATTGTGTTAGTGATACATCCTAATCTGCGCCGGCCTCTTTTAAAGAAATAATATATATGCCAACTACTTTATAGCATAAAAAAGTAATGCTTTATATATTTCCAATTTTTCAATATAAGGTTGAGGTAGAAAAATCATTCTCTCAAGGCTAGTGTTAATTTGCATTTCAGTAGAAAAATCACTCTTAAGGCTAGGATTATATGAAATAACCCCATTAATAAAATGACATTTTTTGAATGTTCTTGATTAACAAAAAAAGTATCATCATGATTTTTGAAGAAACAAATCAACATTTAACTAAATCTGCCACATACCTCGAATACGAACATTGTTGCCAAATAAAGTTTTAAAAACGGAACGGATAACAGTAGTAAAACAGATAGAAGTTGCTTATCAGCCTATTTGTTTGTAATGAAAGAAGTGTTTGTGACGGATATCAAGCACTTCTCAAACTAATATTCCATGTATATTACGACACACGCTACATTTGTTGCACAACTATATTCATTTCAGTCATGAAAATTCAGTATGGCGATATAATATGACTGTATTACAGTCGATTTACGTTCACAAAGCAAACCAATTACTGCTAGATATTCTCTCGCATACAATTTCAAGGATCTTGGCTTAAGGAATTCCAACAATTACATAGAAATTTGGGAATACGGAGAAAAAGACTGATACTAGTGTAGGATTGGTAAAGTACCGGTTTCATACCTGTTTATTTCAGAGTCTGACATAGTCTCAAGTTCAAGCTCAACTCAGATTACAAAACTAGAACTACTGTACTTGATTTTCAAGTTCAAAATCAAGCTGCACTTCTGGACTTAATCTAACTTTCCGGCAAAATAATATCATTAAACTTTAGTTCTAATTGACTTGATATTTTTAAAATTCTTCTTGATTCAACTCGATATTTCATACTCAGCCTAGACTCCACTCGGTATTCTCAGACTCGCCTTGACTCGAATCGATATTTTCAAACTCGCCTTGACTTAACTCTTTATTTTAAACTCTACTCGACATTTTTAAAACCGCCTTCACTCAACTCTATAATTTCAAACTCGCTTTGACTCATACTCGATATTCTCAAACTCCTTGACTTAGAGTTTATATTTTCAAACTCGCCTTGACTCACGTCTATATTCTCAAACTCACTCTGACTCGACTCCATATTTTCAAACTCGCTTTGACTCAATTTTCTTCAAAGTCACCTTGACTCTGACTTATTTATATACTCCACATTCCATAAAGTATAGAAATACACAAACACATGTTATCATTATCTAGTCTACACAAAAACTACGTATTAAGCATATAATCAACAATTGAGCATATCATCTATTTTACAGTTCAACAAACATCAATATAACCACAACCTTACAAATACACATAAAAAACACAAATTTAAGCATTCAGCCCATCAATCCTAGAATCATCTATACATCGAAGTCCTGATTTCAGTGATGTTTGATTAAGAGTCGAGCTCTAGCCAACACATTTTCAAGTTTGAACTCGACTTTAATTACACAAACAGAACCACCAGAGCTCTGTTAAGCAATAGATACTGCCACAACACGATTGTTAATACTACACTATTATTCGTTTTTCAAAAACAAATAAAAGATAATAGACTGCTATTAATCGACTCGAAACTCGCCTTAACTCAGAGCCGCTTATACCAAAACTATTAAATGTTACATATATCTCCGATCAGATATGTACTCGAGTAACACAGTCGGTTATACCAAACCTATTAAATGTTACATATATCTCCGATCAGATATGTACTCGAGTAAGTCGGCCGTCTTTTAACTATACATTTCAGCATATCATCTATTTAACAAACGTCACAACCATACGAAAAATGCACAAATTAAACACATTAATTCAAGAATTCAGCTAACCGATTCAAAATGCCTCAACTAGATATAATCATTTTTCGCTTTTTCAGCGTATACTTTCTGCTTTTAAGTTCAGCATTCATGCCTTAACCGACTCGATTATACAGTAGACAGGTTATATAAATATACATATATCTAGAACGTCTACTCTAATAGCTCGATATTTACATCAAAATACTGATTTCAGTGATTTTAAACCTATTCGATTCAGAGTCAGAGCTCTAGTCAACGGAGCTTCAAACTAGAAGTTCGACATCAATAAAAAAAACTAAAACTACTCGAGCCTTTATTTTAATGTTCAAATCAAGCTCTATTCAACTCAACACGACTATTAACGCTAAAATAAAAAACTCTATTATCTGTAAACGATACTATTAATCTAGTCGATATTTTTCAACCGCCTTAAGCCCTTAACTCGTCTCGATTACTTAATCAACATTTCAGCATATATTATCCTATAGCATTTTCAGCTCATCTACACGTGACGCCTTAACTGAAGTGGTTTGTGAAGCTCAAAATCAGCATATTATCTATTTTGCAGTTCTAAAACACCATTATAACAACGTAATAACAAAAATGCACAAATTAAACAGCTATAATCGCGTTTATAATCATTTTTCAGCATATTTTCTAATTTTACAGTTCACAAACATCATAATAACAAAAAATTACATAAATTCAAGTGTACAGCACTACAGCTCACCGATAAGTGACGCCATTACCAGAAAACCTGTTTCCTATTATATAGTGCTATTAATAAACTATACTATTAATCAACTCGATTTATTAAAATTCGCCTTAACTCGACTCGATCATACAGTACTAAAACTATACAAATATAACAATATCATCTACTTATCATTTCACAAGCATCATAAAAACAACATCTCAAAAACGCACAAATTATCAATAAACGTTATTATAATCACTCGATAGTTTAAAACTCACCTTAAGTTCAACTCGTACTACTAAACCTATACAAATATACATAAATAACGATATACAATCAACATATCATCTACTCATCAGTTCCAAAGCATCATAACAACATCATAAAAACGCACAAATTATCATGAAACTATACTATTAATCAACTCGATATTTTAAAACTCGCCTTAACTCGACTAAATTATATAGCACTAATTACTAAAACTAAACAAATATACCTAACATAATGATATATGATCAACATAACAAAATTGCAGAAACTAAACAGTTAACATAAAAATAAAATCATTTTCAGCTCACCGCCTCAAGACGCCTTAACCGAAAACCGGTTCTGATTATAGTGCTATTAATAAACTCGATAGTTTTAAACTCGCCTTAAGTCGACTCGATCATATAGTACTAAAATTATACAAAATATAACTGTATGTGATCACATTTCATCATATCATCTAATTTTCAGTTCAACACTTATAAATAAAATCATTCAGCTCACCGACACCTAACGCCTTAACCGAAAACCGTTTCCGAAGCTCAAACTCAGCATATCACCTATTTCTCAGTTCTAAAACATCGTTATAAACACAATGCACATATCTAACACATCTATTCAAGCATATCACCTATTTCTCAGCATATATTCTCTATTTTTCAGCTCATTGACAGTTTGACACGTGGCACCTTAACCGAAATAACCGAAAACCGTTTCCGAAGCTCAAACTCATCACATTACCTATTTCTCAGTTCTAATACATCAATCATAACATTTAAAAAAAAAAAAAAAAAAAAAATCAGTTCACCGATACGTGACGCCTTGACCGGAACGGCGAGTGTCCGTACACCGTAGTTAAGTCGGAGAAGTGACCGGAAACGTAACCGAAATGTCGCCGGAGAAGAAGGTGTTATGTTAGGGTTAGGGTTTGTTAATGTTTAACTGATCATTTTGTTTTTTTTTTTACAATTTTTTTTTATATGAAGGTGTTTATACATAGAGAGTGGTGGTGGCGCATGGTGCTAAAATGCGCGGGGTGTGTGGGTTTATTTTTAGAGTGGTTTCTGGTGTATGGTGTGCTAAAATGAGTAGGGTGCGTAGAGTGATGGAGTGGAAGGTGATGGAGGTTGTGTATAGTGAAATGGTAAAAGGGAATGATTTTGTTGGTGACACGTGGAAATATGATGTGGGCCCACTAGTTATGTTCATTTTGCGTATAGCGGCAACGATATACTCTTTCTGTGCCAAATTTATTGTTGATGCTTCCTTTCTTAAGTAAGTAATGGGGAATATACAAGTATCAAAGAAGTTTTTTTTTTTAAAGGCAAAGATAAGCTTTATATTACTATAACAACAAATTGCAAAGAGGGGATCCCAAGACGGGGAACCAACATAAAACAACAAACCCCCTATGATGAAATAAAGCAACACCAAAAATAAACAAACAGTTACCAGGCACCTTCGACCCATGGACATGAAATCCAGTTTGACCAATTAAAGCCTTGACGTTAACACCGGTTGGAAATCCACAAAAGCGACAAAATCTGAATTTGGGGAAATATATCCTCATCGATAACCGCCTGCCTTGAATCAGAAACCGTATGAATAATACGATTTCGCCACCTCCAAATAGCCCAAAGCACCACTAAGGATACACCATGACAAGTATCAAAGAAGTTATAAATTTAATTAGTTAAAAGTAAACCTGGTATTATGCAAAAAGTAAGAACGACAAAAGTTTTTTTTTTTTTTTTTTTTTTTTTACCGTAGACGATTATTTTGAGAATAAGTGAGTAATTAAGCATTAAAAATTTAACAGATTGCATTTCTTGTTATAAACGGAATGTGTGTGGTTTTCTATGTTCAGGTTACTCGGGGAAGGCGGGCATTTTTGTCTCATTTGTACGCGGCATCATCGAGTTAATCCCCGGACCGTTTCCTACCCTTCCCTGGTTATCCCTAATTGTACACACCTAGGAAGATTTGAACCCTTGACCTCTTGTTTGAAAGCAATGACATTACCACTTGGGCATTTTGAGGTGGTTATTGCGTTTTCTTTTATAAAATAAGTATTTTAGTCTAATAACATTACCCATTTTTTCAATTTTAACCATATGTTTTCTCTTTATAAGCGAGTATCCGTGCATAGCAACGAAAATTCCTATCGGCAGACAATTAACGATATGCGATATTGTGGTATGTGTTTCTTGTAACGTTCAAAATAAAACGTGAAAAGATTAAAATGTAATTGCAAATGTTTGTAAAATGCAATAATTCAACTTGATCAAGCAAATTTGTTTAGGAAATGTATCATAACCCAAATTTGTTTTCGCCATTGCTTGAATGAAGAAAGTTGCCAGGATAGATAACTATCGGTTCAGTTGACTCATAGGTTGTGTCATTAGTGTTTTTGATTTTCTCTACTAGCCTGTCTATCGATTTCAAGTAAGTCTTACATTAGACAAATTGTATTTTTCATAGCGAACCATGTTTATAGCTTTACAAACATAGTAGTTATGAACACACAAGTAAAAAATCCCTCACATTGTAGGGGAGTGTTCCCTATAATTATGGGCGTTTTTAGTTTACATTGAGTGTTCATAACTATTTGTGTGTAAAGGTGAAAAGATGGTTTGATATGGAAAATTTAAATTGTCTCATATAACACTTACTTGAAATCGATATGCAGGTAGAGAAATTCAAAAGCACCATTTTTTTTTTCCATTTTTTTTTATAATGTAGTCATCAATTCCTACGTTTTTTTAGATATTTAAAATTTTCTTTAATTAGACACTTTTAAAGATATGGATTTTGGAGAGTTTCTCCAAGAACCAAATACGCTGGAAGAAAGACCCGACAGTGATCCCAAGTGGTCTAGCATGGTCAACGTTTCGACAATTTCAAAAAAATGGAACATAGTCGTCTATTTGGGCCGGTAAACAAACCCGTTTATTTTTTGTAAACAAGTGAACGTTGCTTTATATTTGTTCATACATGACCAGATTTTGTTTATTAGGCGTTTAATCCAATTTTGCACCTTGTTCCAGCAAAGGCGGAGTTGGTTCAACCATTATTGGCTTATTGCTAGTGTTGATTTTTTTTCATGACTTGATTGATCGACATGCACATGCTGAGGTAGTTAAACCAGTCCGGAATCACAACCAAAGTTAGAAAAAGAGGACATTGTAGCTGAGGTAGTTGAAAGTGCGGAGATTGTTGTTGAGGTAGTTGAACCAGTCCGAGCCATTGAAAGTGCTGAGGTTGATGTTAAGGTAGTTGAAACAGAACCAAAGTTCGAAAAAGAGGACGTTGCGCTGAGGTTCGGGCTCTTTGAACCAAAGTTCAGTTGATCGACAAACGAGGAGGAGATGTTGATAGATCTTGCCCTGACGGTGATCGAGCTTGATGATGTGAGAAAAAAAACTTTCGAAGCTTGAGAAACTTTTGAACATAAACTTAGAAGAAAAGTCAGAAGCATTGAAGTCAAAAAGTTTGTTCCGGAACATCATGATTATAACCTTTTTTTATTTTTATTATTTTTTTTTTGGTAACCGTAATTTCTGAACTTTTGGCCGACTAATACACAGGGTTTGAACCACCGCCACACAGACTTAAACCAGGTAAAACCATCCCTTTTCAGGTGATTGGCTTGACAACTTCAAAGTTGTTTGCACCTAACAAGAATTATACTCTTTAAAAAGTCATATGCTTATAGCTTCATCGTTTTCAATTTCACTAAATAGAATATGTCAATCATCTGCTTATCGATTCATAGATTTTGTGTATTTGTAAACAACTAATGAACCTTGTTTTGAATTACAAACCGCTAGTCCAATATCAGATGTTTGTCATCATGAACATGAATTATGATGAGAGACAGTCGTCCCTGCCTAGTGTTGTTTGTTAATGACTTAATAAAAAAATGACTGAAAATATAAAGTTATAAAATTGAGTGTATGCATTAAGTCATTTATTATTTAAAAACGACTTAGTTTAAAATTTAGACAAACAAGATCTAAGTCGTAAATATTTTACATTGACTTATATTTTGTTTACAATTAATATGCCAAGGTCCTCCCTTTCCCGTCGACAAACCACGAGTCAACAACCGCCGCCGCACTTCATGATCATCTGCCACAACCACCCACCCCTTAACTCACGCGTTTCAGATCATTATCGTTACTTGCAAAATTATCTTTTAATACATCATATTAACCATCATCATATGAAAGCAATAATACTTATTTAACCACTAGTCCAACAAATTTACAGTCATTGAAACATTATATGAGTTAAATAAAAAATCTAATCTTGCATTATCTTTAGTTAAAGGTAAATAAAATGAAGAACATAACAATTACCTTAAAATGTGTGTAAATACCTGCAAAATGAAATGAAGAAGAACAAGATAAAGAATAATTCGTTTGAAGACTTTAAAAGGGTAAGGGAGAATTGAAGAAGGTGTGTTGTCATTGATTGGAAGGAATGGTTAGTGTAGAAACTAGAATGAGAACGTGGGTTAAAAATCGGGTGGAGTGAGATGAAATGAAAAGGCAATATACTCTATATGGTTGAACAGTGTCCCAACTGTTTGGTTCCACATGGCATTTTCATAAAAGAGCTTTCACAAATATAATAGGTAGATACATGTATTAAATAGTGCCAAAGTTAAAAAAAAAAAAAAAAAAAAAAAAAAAAAAAAAAAAAAAAAGAAAAAAAAAAAAAAAATCATTTCATTCTTCCAACAATTACACTAAAGATCCTTGAACACGTGTTATATCCTCAGATATTGGGCCAGTATTCAGGTGTATATTCTATGTAGAATTGCCCATAACAAGGAGGTTTAGTGTTGCATACCGGTCTACAACTTGCACTGAACTCAAAATACATATAAAAAACCAGATTGGTGAATGATTTATTCTGCTGTAACAAACCTGGTAACCCAGACGCTAGCATCGTAACATTCACTTTCCCATGCCTTATTTTAAACTGGTCAGCACCTTGAGATACGATACTTGCAAAGTGAATACGTTTCTTTGATGGAAGATAATAATCGATATCGATTTTAAGGATTTCGTAATACGAATAGGATGCTAACGGATTAGGGTTGGTGAAGTTGATAGCTAAATTGACTGTCTCATTCTTCTCTTGGGTGTACTTGACCGATTTTTGTTCAAATATCGGAATTGTTAAGTAGATCTCGCCTACAGGAATCACAGGATACATGGGAAGTTTGAGTGCGACGACAACTAAAAATACCAGGTTCAACATCACAAAGCTACACCAGCAAATAGTGAAAGAAGAAGAAGCAGGTTATGGCTTATCAACCACCTCAACCTAAGAAGAACCCTCCTGTCAAGAATAATCCAAAGAAGGATCAAGGATGCCATTACTGCAAGGTGATGGGCCACTGGAAGAGGAATTGTCCTCTTTATCTCAATGACTTGCGAAACAATAAGGTTAAGAAGACTGGGCACATGGGCGCCAGCACTTCAGGTAACTTATTTGTCATTGAATTATTTACTTTATCTCATAAATTAAATTCCTGGGTATATGATACTGGATGTGGTATTAATATTTGTAATACACTGCAGGGGTTTAGAGAGGAAAGGAGACTAGCTTATGGGGAGCAATTTCTGCATGTGGGAAATGGGGCACAAGCAGCAGTTGAAGCCATAGGAATGTTTGATTTAGTTTTACCTTCGGGTTTATTGCTTTGTTTAAACAATTGTCATTATGCACCTTCTATAATTAGAGGTGTTGTTTCCTTTTCATGTTTGTTGGATCTTGGTTTTACTCATACTATTGATGGCAATAAAATTTCTGTTTCTTTAAATGGTGTATTTTATTTTAATGTTGTTGCTGTGAATGGTGTGTTTGAAATTGATATTAATAATTGTATGACTTCCAACAATAATAATAATTCGATGTACAGCATAAGTAAGAGAATGAAGTATGACTTGAATTCGTCTTACCTTTGGCACTGTAGACTTGCCCATATAGGCAAGACTCGCATACAAAAGCTGCAACGTGAAGGGCTTTTGAATAATATCAATGATGAGTCATTTGATAAATGTGAGTCTTGTATTTCTGGGAAGATGACGAAGAAACCTTTTCATAATAATATGGAAAGAGCTTCATATCTATTTGGTTTGATACATACGGATGTATGTGGACCACTTAGACATGTGTCAAGGAGAGGTGCTGTTTACTTCTTAACTTTTACAGATGATTTCAGCCGTTATGGTTATGTTTATTTACTTAAGCATAAACATGAAGTGTTTGAAACATTTAAAGTTTTCAAAGCAGAAGTAGAATTGCAATTGGGAAAGAAGATTAAAGCTCTTCGTTCTGATCGAGGTGGTGAATACCTCAGTCAAGATTTTAAAGATTTCTTAACTGAGAATGGAATTGTCCAGAATCTCACATCTCCATATACTCCACAACAAAATGGTGTATCTGAGAGAAGGAATTGTACATTGTTGGACATGGTTCGATCAATGTATAATCTTACTAATCTAACTTTGTCTTTTTGGGATTATGCTCTTGAATCAGCTGTTCGTATTTTGAATATGGTTCCCACCAAGAAGGTTGATAAGACACCATATGAGATATGGACTGGAAAAGCTCCGAACTTGTCTTATTTAAAGGTCTGGGGTTGTGAGACGTGTGTTAAACGTGACTCACAAGATAAACTCCAACAAAGATCTGTAAAGTGCATTTTTGTAGGATACCCAAAGTAAACAATGGGTTACTACTTTTACTACCCACCTGAGAACAAAGTGTTTGTTGCAAGATATGGTGATTTTCTTGAAAGTGATTTTGTGACTCAAGAAATCAGTGGGAGAGTATATGATCTAGAAGATGATCTAAATAATGCATTGCCTTCATAAAACACTAGCACACTTCCTATAGAACCGGAAAGTCTGGGTCCTCCACCGGAAGTTAAAGTAGTTCCCATTCGCAGATCTTCAAGATCTGTAAAAGCTCCTGACCGTCTATGTCTTAATATAGAGGTCGATGAGCATACACTAGGGGATCTTAATGAACCTACTAGTTATAGAACTGCCATTAATAGCCCTGAAAAGGTCAAGTGGAAAGCTGCTATGGATGGGGAAATACAATCCATGCATGATAATGAAGTCTGGGAAGAAGTTGACTTACCTCCTGGTGCCAAGGTAGTTGGGAGTAAGTGGCTCTACAAAATTAAGACTAACATGGATGGATATGCACACATTTATAAGGCTCGTTTAGTTGCTAAAGGTTTTACTCAAACTTTTGGAATTGATTACGAGGAGACGTTTTCTCCTGTAGCAGACATAAGAGCTATAAGAATTCTCATAGCTATAGCAGCGTACTATGACTATGAGATTTGGTAAATGGATGTGAAAACTGCTTTCTTAAATGGTCATCTAGATGATGACATCTACATGGCACAACCAGAAGGGTTTGAAAATCCAGAATTTCCAAATCGTGTATGCAAGCTTAAAAGATCCATTTATGGATTAAAGCAAGCATCACGACAATGGAACAAGAGGTTTGATGCTGAGATCAAAAAGTTTGGATTCACTCAAAATCTTGATGAGCCATGTGTGTATCACAAAGCTAGTGGGAGTCATAATGTAATTTTCCTAATTCTTTATGTTGATGACATATTGATCATGGGAAAAGACATTCCAAGTTTGCAAAAGGTTAAGGCATATCTTGGAAAGTGCTTTTCTATGAAAGATTTAGGAGAAGCTGCATACATTCTGGGAATCAAAATCTATAGAGATAGATCAAGGCAGTTAATTGGATTAAGTCAAAGTGCTTACATTGACAAAAAATTGAAAAGATTCAATATGCAAAATTCCAAGAAAGGATATTTGCCGATGGAAGTAAAACATGGCTTATGTAATGAGCTTTGTGCTTCAACACCTGCTGAGGTGGCTCGCATGAGTAAAGTTCCTTATGCTTCGGCTGTAGGATCTATTATGTATGCGGTTAAGTGCACAAGGCCAGATGTGGCGTTTGCTCAAAATATTACCAGTCAATTTCAACAGAATCCAAGTGATAAACATTGGATTGCTGTTAAGCATATTCTTAAGTACTTGAGGAATACAAAAGATATGTTTTTGGTATATGGTGGAGATCCAGATGCAGAACTTTGTGTTACAGGTTTCTGCGATGCATCCTTTCAAAGTAATAAAGATGATTCGAAGTCTCAGACGGGTTATGTCTTTGTTATCAATGGAGGAGCTGTAGACTGGAGGAGCAAGAAGCAGAGTACAATTGCGATGTCTGCAACAGAAACTGAATACATTGCTGCTTCAGAAGCTGCTATGGAGGCTGTTTGGATTAGGAAATTCGTTTCTGGGCTTGGTGTTATGCCTTCAATTGAATTACCTATTAATATGTATTGTGACAATTCTGCTGCAATCATATTTGCCAATGAATCTGGAGTCATGAGAGGCACCAGACATTTTCTACGGAAGTATCACTTTGTTCGTGAAAAGGTTAACGAAGGTGAAATAAATATGCTGAAAGTTCACACAGATGATAACTTAGCTGATCCGTTCACTAAGGCTTTGCCGAAAGAGAAGCTTAATGAATTAGCCAATGGAATTGGACTTAAATTAGCTAGTAGTTTCATGCATAACTGTGATTAGTATTTGGATAAAGGATATTGTAAACAATTATTATTTTAATGTAATAAAGTATGTTGGTATGTTTATTTCTGTTATTAATTATTGTTGTCCTATTTTTGCATGTTTAAATCTATGAATAAGAGTTATTCTAAATTGTCCGTTGTCAGTTAATATATAGGAATATTATTAAATTAAGACACATCTGAAGTTGGTAAAATATACTTAAGTATATTGATGCGTAGACATGCCATTTCAGACGATATTCGATGATACTGAATATAGGACTTATCCCAACTATATGATGTTACTTCATGGATCTTGTCATTAAGTAAATCATAAGAAGTTATCCTTAGACTTGAGATACAAGATAACGGTCATGAATGTAGTACATTTTGTGGAACAACTTAACGCTATACGTAACTGGTAGTCATAAGGGTTGTTTTCGGAAGTGTTACAAAGTTTGTGTGTTTTGCTTGTAATCAACAAAGAATTTGTTCCTTCAAATTAATTTTTGGAGTTTAATACTGCTGGGCCCCTCGTAGGGTTGTCAAGGTGTTTTCGTGGCCACGCCCAAGGTCTTTCCTGAAAGGTTCAGAAGATTTGGTAATCTTGTCAATTTCTAACAACGAGAAACAGAATGGTTAATTAAGGAATGACCTAGATCCATATCCTTATTTAACACGGTATTAGAAACAAAGGGATAATAATAATGAGAAATCATTAAAAGGTTTTCCAAGAGCCTTACTCAAGTTGTACTAGAGGGATTGGCGTGTTGCAAGATGCTAACGAATGTGATCACACTATTATGATATGTCTAAGTGGGAGCTGTTGGTTTTATAGACAAAATAATAATAGTTGTGTGTTAGGATCGAACTTGAGATCACGGGATTGCACACAATACGTATGAAGAGAAAAAGTAATAATTATTTATAAAATGTTATAATTAATTATTAAACACAAAATAAATAATAGTAATTAATATTTAATGATTAATGACTAATTATCTATTAAACGAAGATTAGAAAAGTAATACTAGGCAAAATTTGGAAACAATAGAAGGTTCCAGAATCCCCTAGGGGACACCAAATCTGATCGGCATAGGGGGGTTTCCACCTCCTTATGTGCCTTGACCTCCAAGTTTTGAATAGTATATAAGCAAACTCAAAATGCATGTTTTTCTCATAACTTGTACACACACATCTTGGTGTTTTCTCTCCTCTTTCTTTTCTTGGTCGATCCATCGAAACAAACCCTAAGGGTTTCGATTTTCATAGATCAAAACAAGGTTTTGTGTTTATTACTTGCATAAACTTTTTCTTGAATTATTACGTGTGTACAAGAACGTGAATCAAACAAACTATTGTTTGAATCTTGGATTGAATTACAAAAGAGGTAAGGGGTAATTCTTGTGATCCACATAAACCCTAATTAGGGTTTTTGTTCCGGAAGATTGCTTTGATTCTTGTTCGGGCTAGAATCATAAAGGTATGTTTACTATTTAATTATTGATTAATTAATTACATGTTATTTGATCTTGTTATAATTGCTTCCGCTATACTCACTTTGATGTACTTGGTTTATTTATATGAATGTCATGATATAATAATTCCAACAATATATATAATCATTCAGCTCACCGCCACCTAAAGCCTTAACAGAAAACCGTTTCCGAAACTTAAACTCAGCATATCACCTATTTCTCAGTTCTAAGACATGATTATAACCAAATCGCACATATCTAATCTAACACATCAATTAAGGCATTCAGCTAACCGATTCGAACGTCTCAAACTATATATATTCATTTTTTGCTTTTTTCAGCATATATTTTCTATTTTTCAGCATTTTCAGCTCATCGGCACGTGACGCCCTAACCGAAATAACTGAAAACCGTTTCTGAAGCTCAAACTCATCATCATCATAACATTATATTAAGGGAAAAAAAAGTTTCAGCTCACCGATACGTGACGCCTTGACCGGAGAGGAGAGTGTCCGTACACTGGAGTAAGGTCGGAGAAGTGACCGGAAAAGTAACGGAGAAGAAGGTGTGATGTTAGGGTTAGCCTAATATTAAAATTGATTTTTTTAAAAACTTATAGATATAATATATTTAATTTTTTAAATATAAATGAGATGTTACGTTTGAGGAATTTATTTGGTCGTTTTGGGTTTTTTCTAAAGCGATTTGTATAACATGCGCCCGTTTTGCCTGTGCCCATTTAGCCCGGTGACCGTTTAGCCCGTTGCCCGTGCCCGCCCGTTTTGCCACCTCTAGGGTTAGGGTTTGTTAATGTGTAACTGATCTTTTTTTTTTTTTTTTTTTTTTTTTTTTTTATGAAGTTTTTTTGATTTGAAGGTATTTATAGTTGGAGAGTGGTGGTGGCGCATGGTGCTAAAATGCGCAGGGTGTGTGGGTTTATTTTTAGAGTGGTTTCTGGTGTATCGTGTGCTAAAATGAGCAGGGTGCGTAGAGCGGTGAAGTGGAAGGTGAAATGGTAAAAGGGAATGATTTTGTTGGTGACATGTGTAAATATGATGTGGGCCCACTAGTTATGTTCATTATGCGTACAGTGGCAACGATGTACTCTTTCTGTGCCAAGTTTACTGTTGATGCTTTCTTTCTTAAGTAAGTAATAGGGAATATACAAGTATCATAGAAGTTATAAATTTAATTAGTTAAAAGTAAAACTGTTATTTTGAGGTGGTTTTTGCATTTTCTTTTATAAAATAAGTATTTCAGTCAAATTATATTATCCATTTTTTTAATTTTAACCATGTGTTTTCTCTTTATAGGCGAGTATCTGTGCATAGCGACGAAAATTTTTAATGGCAGACAATTAACGATATGCGATATTGTGGTAAGTGTTTAGTGTAACGTTCAAAATAAAACGTGAAAAGATTAAAATGTAATTGCAAATGTTTGTAAAATGTAATAATTCAACTTGATCAAGCAAATTTGTTTAGGAAATGTATCATAACCCAAATTTGTTTTCGCCATTGCTTGAATGAAGAAAGTTGCCAGGATAGATAACTATCAGTTCAGTTGACTCATAGGTTGTGTCATTAGTGTTTTTGATTTTCTCTACTGGCCTGTCTATCGATTTCAAGTAAGTCTTTTACATTAGACAAATTGTATTTTTCATAGCGGACCATGTTTATAGCTTTACAAACATAGTAGTTATGAACACACAAGTAAAATCCCTCACATTGTAGGGGAGTGTTCCCTATAATTATGGGCGTTTTTAGTTTACATTGAAGTGTTCATAACTATTTGTGTGTAAAGGTGAAAAGATGGTTTGATATGGAAATTTTAAATTTTCTAATATAACACTTACTTGAAATCGATATGCAGGTAGAGAAATTCAAAAGCACCATTTTTTTTTCATTTTTTTTTTTATAATGTAGTCATCAATTCCTAAGTTTTTTTAGATATTTAAAATTTTCTTTTAATTAAACACTTTTAAAGATATGGATTTTGGAGAGTTTCACCAAGAACCGAATACGGAGGAAGAAAGACCCGACAGTGATCCCAAGTGGTCTAGCATGGTCAACATTTCGACAATTTCAAAAAAATGGAACATAGTCGTCTATTTGGGCCGGTAAACAAACCCCGTTTATTTTTTGTAAACAAGTGAACGTTGCTTTATATTTGTTCATACATGACCAGATTTTGTTTATTAGGCGTTTAATCCAATTTTGCACCTTGTTCCAGCAAAGGCGGAGTTGGTTCAACCATTATTGGCTTATTGCTAGTGTTGATTTTTTTTCATGACTTGATTGATCGACATGCACATGCTGAGGTAGTTAAACCAGTCCGGAACCACAAACAAAGGCGGAGTTGGTGCAACCAATATTGCTAGTGTTGATTTTTTTTCATGACTTGATTGATCGACATGCACATGCTGAGGTAGTTAAACCAGTCCGGAACATTGACAGTGCGGACATTGAAGGTTCAGAGAATATTACTAATGCAGTAGAACTAGAACCAAATTTCGAAAAAGAGGAGATTGTTGCTAAGATAATAGAACCACAACCAAAGTTCGAAAAAGAGGACATTGTCGCTGAGGTAGGTGAAAGTGCGGAGATTGTTGCTGAGGTACTTGAACCAGACCGAGCCATTGAAAGTGCTGAGGTTGATGTTAAGGTAGTTGAAACAGAACCAAAGTTCGAAAAAGAGGACGTTGTCGCTGAGGTTCGGGCTCTTTGAACCAAAGTTCAGTTGATCGACAAACGAGGAGGAGATATTGATAGATCTTGCCCTGACGGTGATCGAGCTTGATGATGTGAGAAAAAAGACTTTCGAAGCATGAGAAACTTTTGAACATAAACTTTGAAGAAAAGACGGAACCATTGAAGTCAAAAAGTTTGTTCCGGAACATCATGATTATAACCATTTTTTTTTGTTTAACCGTAATTTCTGAACTTTTGGCCGACTAATTCACGGGGTTTAAACCACCGCTACACAAACTCAAACCAAGTAAACCCCTCCCTTTTCAAGTGATTGGCTTGACCACTTCAAAGTTGTTTGCACCTAGCAAAAATTATACTCTTTAAAAGGTCATATGCTTGTAGCTTCATCATTTTCAATTTCACTAAACAGAATATGTTAATCATCTGCTTATCATTTCATAGATTTTGTGTATTTGTAAACAACTAACGAACCATTGAACCGTGTTTTGAATTACAAACCGCTAGTCCAATATCAGATGTTTGTCATCATGAACATGATTTATAATGCGAGATAGTCGTGCCTGCCTACTATTGTTAGTTAATGACTTAATAAAGAAAGATGGTTAAAAATATGAAGTTGTAAAATTGAGAGTATATGCATTAAGTCATTTATTATTTAAAAACGACTTAATATAAAATTTAAACAAACAACTAAGTCGTAAATATTTTAAATTGACTTAGGGCATACACTATGATAAAAATATAAAAAGGTTTATACATTTAAAATTTCATTAATTTATAAACCTTTTTAAATTATAAACCTATTTCTACTTTGGATAAACCTATTCATAAATATTTTCATATCATAAAGCACACTTAACATTTACCAAATACTTAAATTTTGGACATCTTCAAAATCCTAAACTTATTCATGCCACATAACTAGGCTTGAAATATACATCCACTATGGTTTATAAATTTTTATACCTCTTCATCTTTTTATAAACATTTTCACAAACCATTGTAGTAAATGCTCTAAATGTTTGTTTACCACAATTCATATGCCAAGGTCCTCCCCTTTCCAGTCGACAAACCACGAGTCAACAACCGCCGCCGCACTTCATGATCATCTTAAACCCACAACCACCCACCCCTTAACTCACGCGTTCAGATCATTATCGTTACTTGCAAAATTATCTTTTAATACATCATATTAACCATCATCATATGAAAGCAATAATACCTATTTAACAATTAGTCCAACAAATTTACAGTCATTGAAACATTACATGAGTTAAATACAAAATCTAATCTTGCATTATCTTTAGTTAAAGGTAAATAAAATGAAGAACATAACAATTACCTTAAAATGTTTGTAAATACCTGCAAAATGAAATGAAGAAGAACAAGATATATTTGCTTTTCTCGTCAATTGACGACGTAAAAACTCAAAATGGTTGAACAGTGTCCCAACTGTTTGGTTCCACATGGCATTTTCGTAAAAGAGCTTTCACAAATATAACAGGTAGATACATATATTAAATAGTGTCAAGTTTTGTTTTTTTTGTTTTTTTTAAAGCATTTTTCATTTCATTCTTCCAACAATTACAGTAAAGATCCTTGAACACCTGTTATATCCTCAGATATTGGGCCAGTAGTCAGGTGTATAATCTATGCAGGCTTCCCCATAATAAGGAGGTTTAGTGTTGCATACCCGTCTACAACTTGCACTGTACTTAAAAAACACACAAAAAACCAGATTGGTGAATGATTTATTCTGCTGCAACAAACCCGGTAACCCAGACGCAAGCATCGTAACAGTCGCTTTCCCATCCCTTACTTTAAACTGGTCAGCACCTTGATATACGATAGTTGCAAAGGGAATACCTTCCTTCGACCTTGGAAGATAATAATCGATATCCATTTTAAGGATTTCGTAATCCGAATAGGATGCTAACGGATTAGGGTTGGTGAAGTTGATAGCTAAATTGAGTGTCTCATTCTTCTCTTGGGTGTAATTGACCGATTTTTGTTCAAATATCGGAATTGTTAAGTAGTAATCGATTAGAGGATACATGGGAAGTTTGAGTGCGACGACAACTAAAAATACCAGGTTCAACATCACAAAGCTACACCAGCAAATAGTGACATTCTTTTTTCTCTTTTCAGACAAAGGAGCTCGAATTTGAACATAAGGAACAGGCCGATCATGAATCGGGTTATTCGGACGATCATTTTCACCGTTCGCTGGAGTTACTTCATGGCTGTTTTGCGGTGCCGAGAGGTTGCTTCCATTTCCTGTAGGAACGTGATCTTGAGTAATAGTACTGTCACTTAAAACATGATCATCGGTACGTCTGAAACCAGCTTCAGCATCAGCGGACAAAGTAGGATTGTTTATATTCATTAATGAAATTTTTTAGATATTCACTGTACGAGTTCTCTCTCCTTTTCTACCTATTATACACACACCTCTTTAAGCATTAGCGGTGTTGAGTGTGCATCATCAACGTATTTTTTGTACTTTTTGTATTGCAGAGATGTTGCTATACCCCCTATCTATCTTCTTATTATATACTCCATAAGAAAGAGGCTTTTTTTACTGTAGCATCCCAAAATAATTACACGTCAACTCTTAATGAGCCTAAAAAATGCCACGTGTTAAGTAACAATTTGTTACGATCTACAGTCTGCATATCATCCCTTCACTCCCCCACGGCCACACTACTTTTCTGGAAGAACCCAAATTTTTCATCCTCCTCTTTCTCTCTCTCAAACACGTACTAACAAAGTTTTCTTTACATTTGTAGGTTTGTGCTCAAATCACTAACTCTTGGCTTCAAATCTGTAAGTACAAATGCATGTTCAGTTACATTTATGAATTTTCATGCACCATTGGATTTGCTAAAGATCTCTTTGTGTGTGTCAACTGTCTGTTTTTAGATGTGTGTGTGTCAACTGTGTTTTGTACTTGTATGTGTGACTTGACATTGTGTATATTTCCACGGTGCAGAGGTAGGCGTAGAAAGTCAACCGGAGAGACCTTATCGACTTAACAAGGTGTGTTTCTTTTTAGTCATGACTTGAATATTCTAATAATGTTGGGTCGTTACCATGATTTTTGTTTCATTCTTAGTTCATCTTTTTATCTTTTTGGGTCAAGGATGGGTTTTTAGTTTATTACTGTATAAGGTTTCATTTGACTTAATATCACTAATCTTCTTATCTTTTGTTGGTTTAAGTAATTTTTATGTGCCTTGGATTGGAATCTGGAATCTGGAATTTCAATTTGTTTTGTTTTTATATGTTAGCTTAGTTTTTTGTACTTCTAAAGCTTGAATCCACAAAGACTAATTCGTAGCCTTGTGTGATGTTGAATTTGTGTTTCTTTTAATTTTAGGTACCCAAGATGATCTGCGCATGAAAAGTAAATTCGTCAAGAGATCTTCAAGTGATCCAGAAGTATTATTATATTGCTAAACTTTTGATATAATGCAACTATTTTAATGTTTTGATGATAAACTCATGAGCATGCTCTTGGTACAAAAAATTAGAGTAAACCGTAAAAAATGTCTCTAAACTTTGCAAAAAATGCAAATAATATCTTCTTACAAAAAAATTTGCAAATCATGTTCATGACCGATCGGCTTTTTGCAAATAATGTCCTTGCGGTGTAACTGTTCATGCAAAACTTTTTTTTTTTTTTTCCTTCTAAAATTAGCCGTGTGAAATAATAATTTTACTCTCGCCTACTAGAAAGATATTTTTTTTTGCAAAAACACTTTTTGAAATTTACTATTCATTTTCTTTTTCACTTCCCCCACCACCACCTTCTACCACCACACAACCATCACAACCACCCTTCAACTTCATCTATTAAGAGTAAACTTGGGCACACATCGATGTTAAAGCTATTCACTTTCCAAGAAGGATTTATGTGTGTGCGCATAGGTAGGGTGGGTGGTGGTGGTGGTGGTTAAGATTAATAAATACTTGCAAAAAAATAAAATAATAGAACACCGAAGAAGCCAAACACCATTCATAAGCAAAAAGTTCAGACATAACTCGTAATAAAGAAAGGTTGTTACTCCTAGCTTTGTAGTTTTTTTTTTACAAACATGTCGTCCACTATATACACTCATAACCAGGGTCTATATCCCTCAATTTATGTCCAAAATCTTCTCAAAGTCAATATGACAGATAATTGTTTGTTTTTTTTTTTTTTTTTTTTTTTTTCTTTTTTTTTTAGCAGAAAAATAATTGCTTTGAAATAGAAAATGAAAGGATAGAAACGTAAAAGACATAAGTCCCCACTTAGAGCACTTGGTAAGATAACTTGATATCAAAAGTTAACTCACTGTCACGTCAGCGTCACATCAACTTTTGCTTTTTAACCTTAACTCTTGACTTTCCACCCCGGTAACATAACTTACATTTAACTAACTTTAACTCACCTCCACCACAATTATTTTCAATTTCAACCCAAAATTTTAACAAATACTTCATTTAAAACTAACATAAACATTTATAAAACACAAATTACATAAAAACATCTTAATTAAACTACGATAATTAAACATAAAACATCTTAATTAAACTACAATTATTAAAAAGAAAACATCTTAATTAAACTACGATAATTAAACATAAAACATCTTAATTAAAATACAATTATTAAACTACGATACTTAAACATAAACAACGAGTTAAATAAACTACGATTATTAAAAAAAATGAATCATCAGACACATAGCCCTCGTGACTCGAATAAGAGGCACTCGAATCGTCCTCACTCAATGGCAGACGGGGCAATCCATTTTGTATTCGTCATTCTGCTCGACGGTTTCTCCGAGCCTGTTTAACTCTTAAGTACTCCTCAAGATCTCTTGCCGCATCTTCTTCCTCTTGTTGAACAAGTAACAATTCTAGCATATCTTGTTGAACAAGTTCTTCTTTAGTTAACCCTCTCAAAATGGGTTGGTTTGTCACTGGTGGATTGTTCACCGGGTGATCGGGTTGTTGTTGGACAACCGGTGGATTATTCACCAGTTGATCGGGTTGTTGTTGGACAACCGGTGGATTGGGCACCGGTTCATTATCCGGTATGAATACCGGAAAGATGTCTTTCGGTGGAGTGTTCACCGGTTCATTCGGTATCATGATGGAGCTTGAGAATTGCTGAAAAAAGTCATTGTGACTTGGGAATTACTGAGAGAAGTCACGGTGAGGTGAGAATTATTGGGAGAAGTCACGGTGAGTTGAGAATTGTTGGGAGAAGTCTTTGCGAGACATTGTTCGAGAGAATTGTTTGTGAATTATGTATGATTTGTGAGATAATTATGTGTGAATTGTGTGAGCAATAATGAGCTGTGAATGGGTGTTAAATAAGCTCATAAATCCCGCCCATTGATTTGAATTTTAAACATTTAAAACAATTCCACCCACGAACTTTTGAATTTTAAATGTTTGAAAGATCCCGCTCGGTTATCAAATTTGGATTTTGAAATTTGATTTTTATCCCGCTTGGTTTTCAAATTTGAATTATGATTTTTAAATTTCAAAATTCTATTATCCCCTATAAATAACACACCATACAATACTATTCCTCACACACTCCTAAAACATTTCACAATGAATAATCGTTGGTCAATGGAAGAAGAATACTTGCTAGCTAACGTATGGCTTGCTGTTCACGATTCTAGAGACCTTGTAAATGGACGTTCTTTTTGGAATGAAGTTACACAAAGGTTCAACGATCAGACTGATGGTGAGCACCGTAATAAAAATAGTATTACGGCTCAATGGAGTAGAATCAACCTTGAATGTCGTAGGTATAATGATATTTACAAAGAGTTGCTGCTTACAAGTGAAGACCCGTATCGTCTGTATTTGCTTCTTGTATCGTTTGTAACTTAGTGTAATGTTGCTTTAAATTTGAAATTGAATAAAAGGCTTAACGGCTACTTTTCCAACGGCTATTTGTTTAACGTCTTTTTTTCCCCTATAAATACCAGTTTAACAAAAGTATATTTTCTCACACAAGTATCACTAATCTTCACACACAAACACAATGGCTAACGAACCAGCTGAGGTACAAAGAACAATTCTTGCCCGATTACGCAATGAACAAGAAAAAGAGCTCAGGCTAATTGATGAGGCGAAAAATGAACCACTTTTAGGGGGTCATTTAAGCCCGAATTCGAATTTATTTGATCAAATATTGCCCTAAATCATTCCTTTTGTGATTTTAGGTCCTTTGGGAGTGAATTCTGGAAAAGGAAGCATTTTGGACGTTTTTGGAGCATAAAAGTGAAGAAAACGCCAAAGACTTAATTTTTCATGCTGAGAACAGTACCTGACGGCATCAAGAGCATTTTGGTGACGGCGTCAAGAGTAAAAGTGGTGACGGCCCAGAGAGAACATGAAGGCGTCACCCAAGGCCGTCACGTGTTAACTTGTCAAAACTTGCGTGCGGACTAGCTGATATTGTTTTGGTCATAACTTTTGCATACGAACTCGGATTTAGGTGATTCAAAAGCCCACGCGAAGAGGACGAAGAGATCTGCAATTTGGTGAAAAAATGGTCTTGACGGCGTCAAGAGAACGAGCTGACGTCGTCAAGCCTTGCCGACAGAAAACATGCCTATAAATATAACATCATAACTTCACTTTTTGAAGGCCCTAAACCCTAAGGTCGATTCCTGGGTTTAGGTGGGTGTTTTTTCAGCAACTTAGAGGGTTTCAATCACTCCATAGACATCATGTATTGGTTTGATGATTCTATCTTAATTATGTTTTCCATTGTCATTGTTGTTTGCTCTTCTTTGATGATGATTTGCTAATTCACCTTGTATCTACTTATGATTATGTGAAACTTGTATATAATTGATTAGATCTCATTGATTTCTTGTTGATGTTGTGTCTATCTCCATCAATTAAGGCGTGACAACTTCAATAGATCTAGTTGGTTTAGTTTATAATCCTTGTTTCCTATTGATTCTTGTTTTGGTTGAATGATTTATATGTTAGGCTTAAGAAAACTGGTAGATCTCCAAATGGTAACATGCTTGAACGTCTTAGGAAACATGAACCTATTGCACTAAGGTCTTTATTGGTTGTATTTAATGCATGAGCCACTGTTTATAATCCCTATGGTTGTGCTGGGCATGGTATAGGAGGAGATAAGAGTTCATAGAATTGGGGAGTTATGTGCGATACCCCATGAATGGTATTAAGGAATACAACCCGTGAATTAAAACAAGGTTACAATTCAATAGGTAGGATTGGATAGCTAGCAAGGAGTAACATATCATGGGTAGACATGCTTCACTTATCTTGTAGAACCCTAGTTTACTTTTCTTGTTAATTAGTTTAATTAGTAGCTTTTGGGTTAGTTGATTAGCAACTAATTCCGCCCACTCCCCCAATACCCGAGATTTTTACTTGCTTTTCATAAAATTTAAAAATACAAAAAGAATCATCTTTCACCTTTAGACCTAGTTAGATTAATTTCAATCCTAACGACACTATTCCTAGCTGAACGATCAATCCCCCGGTACTTGTCACTATACTATACTACAACGATCAGGTACACTGCCTGGTGGGGGTTGTAAGCTTCTCAAGATCCCTTGAGAGGTAAAGCCTGGTGCGATTCCCACGTATCAAGTTTTTGGCGCCGCAGCCTGGGGAATAGTTATTGTTTAGGTTGAATTTGATTTTTATTATGTCTACTCATTAGATTCCTATCAAGTGAGATTTTTTTTTCTTTTTATTTTGTAGCTTTCTCGTAGTCTATCTTTTCTTTGTGATTTTGTTTGTAATTTGCTTTAAATAGACTCTTCACTTAGACTTCTAAGATTGCAATATATGGTTGAGTGGCTAGAACACCAAGAAGTGCAAAATACCTCATTTAGAGACACCTATGAATCATATGAGCCTTCACCTAGGATAGATTCTTATGAACAACCTCCATGTTTAGGATCTCGTTTTAGTGAAGCTAATAGAAAAAGCGATCTAGTTTGCCAAGGAATTATGGATAGAGCCGTATCAATAAACCATAAGTTGGATGAAACACTAGGTTTGTTATTATCACTACCTAAGGATATAGGTGATCGTGACACGTGGAATGATGAGGTAAATAACATAAGCCCACAAAATACTCAACCATCATTTGAGGCACACACACCGCCCGTGACTTACTCGGAAAAAGTAGAAGAAACTTTAGGAATTCCTATGGAGGTAGAACCCTTGGACCAGGCACCACTTGAGGATATAGGTTTGAACACTTGTAGTGATAACCTTACTCCTAGTTCTAGGGAATTTCCTAGTGTTGATGAACCGGAACCTCAATCTTTACACACCTTTCCATCCTTAGATATATTTCTAGGAGACAAAAGAGGAACCGACCCACCCATCAACCAATATTATCCGGGTAGTTTTAGGATGAAGGAAGCCATTCACTCACCCCCTTCACCTCACGTGGCATATTCACACCCTAAGGGTGTGTATCGCTACTTTCACCCACACTTAATCCTAAGTGTAGGGAGAACCTCCCCTATTTCCGTTAAATAAGGGTAGAGTCAGGCTCGTGACTCGAACAAAAACAAGCGCTTCTTGGGAGGCAACCCATGTTTTGTGTGTTTTTATTTTTTTGTTTGTTTGTTTGATTTTATTTGTTTCCGTATGCATGTTTTATTTTTATTGTTTGTGGCTCATGTTTCAAAGTAAATTGTGAAAATGCTTTATTTTGTTTTTAACTTCGTCTTAATTGCATATAAAGGTATTTTGCAAAAGATAAGTGTAAGGGAGATCCAAATCTGTTTATAAGAACGAAATTGAGCATGAACCACAACAATATTAAATGGACATGTATATTAGTATTTGTTAGAGTCGAATGCTTGTATTGAGTCATAATGAAGTTTTGCAGGATTTTCCAGAAAGTAGGACCAAGTTTTTCCAGAAATTTCCCGAAAACTTAACATAAGAATTTCTGCAGGTCACTTCTGACGGCGTCACGAGATTACTCTTGACGGCGTCACGTGTAAAAACCTGGAAATTTTACCGGTTTTGTTTTTCTAACGGAGTCTTAAAGTTTTTGTGAATTATTAAGTTTTATAATCTCCAGGAAATCTGCAAACATTCATTCCACAAGCATTATATCTTTAATTGTTTTGTTTCTATTCCTAAGTCTGGAATTACATCTAGTTGTGAGTTATCTTTGTTCGGGTTGATGCTTTGGGTTTTTGTCTGTTTTCTCAGGATTTACAGGTTATGTATGACAAGAAGATGATTTATATTCTGGAAGGGAAGCTTTGATTGTTCATTCTCTTGGAGGAAGATTTAACCTGGCCATCTTATTATCAATACCGAGCGAATCAGGGGAGTATTTGATTTCATTCTCTTTACTTTTTCACTTTTACATTCTTTACTTGAACATTGGGGACAATGTTCATCTTAAGTGTAAGGGGAGGGTAAAAAGATGATACCTTACATATGCAGTTTCGCTTGAGTTTATTTTGTTTAATGGTAGATGTGTAATAAAACTATGAGAAATACTTGTTAGTGCAATTTTAGCGCCAAATTTAAATTTTTTTACAACATTTAGGAGTGAAACTTTAGCCATAGCAAGCGTCTCATGGATAGGAGATTGTATGACTAGCACATAACCGTACTTTCAGAAAAATTTTCCACCAAAATATGTGAGGTTCGCCTTTAGATTTGATAGGAAAAGCATTTATTATTAGTGCTTATGAGTGTACCGGTAGCATTTAGATTCTAGAACTTGCGTTAGTGATGCATCCCGAGACTGCTAGTGAGACTACATTCTTGTAGTAGGATTTACTACATGATAAGAGGCATTAGGATCACCCTTGTGTTAAACCCGTATTATAATTACTTGACCATTTAAGTCATATTACTTGGCTAGTTAAGTCAACTAATTTTTCCCACACCTTAGCGTTGTACTCATTTTTAGTACACGAAACCCCTAGTACACCCCTCCGAGCCTATCTTTTCGTTTCTAACTTTAAGCATCTTACTTAAAGGAAGAATTTGTTACACCCCACTTAAATGTACACCCAAATCGCCTTAGCCTTCCGTGTATGCGCTCATTTTTAGTGCATTATTGTTATTTGTTAAACCCTAAGTTAACTTTCTAATTGATTACATGGTTGCTAAGTCGAGTCATATCCTTGTACATATTGTTTTGGGACGATTGGGACTTATGGGTAAAGTACTTATTTTATGGAGTAATGGGGAAGAACATCTTATTATTACCCCCATATATGCGTTAATCTTAAAAGTGCTCCGAGTGTTTCGATTATCTTAATTCGAGTCATTAGATTTGTTTATTGTAAAGTATGTAAAGATTCAAATGTAAGAGAAATGTTCATTCCCTATGATGTATTATTTTGGATGGTAGGGTAAGAGTGTATGAAAAAAAAAAAAAAAAAAAAAAAAAAAAAAATTGAAAAAATCAAGAAAAAAAAAATATAGAAAAAGGAAAAAAAAAAAACATACGGACTACCTACCCTTTTCATTCTATGTTCATTTTATGTTTTTGTTATTTTTCATTTATTAGCTTAAGTCGAGTCTAGTCTTGGCTTAGCAACGCCACATTGTACATATAATTAACCAAGATTGTTAACTCGCCACCAGTAAAACTTCCTTTATCCAACAAAACCGTGTATTTCATATCCCTACACCTAACGTTACAACCCTTTAAAAGACCTCTTTGATAGTTTATCCTAGGTGCTTACGCCATGTGGTGGAAGTTTGATCCTTTCCCAAGCCTATGGTAATCTATTTTGCTATGACAGGTAGTGAGAGATATCTTCCGTTTCCATATTGTAATTTATACTTTATTACACCCGAGAGATGTTAGTATCTAAACACTATTTGTGAGGTGCTTGTGTATGACCTCCGTGCTTGTCTATTGGTCTTTAGTGGAACGATTATTTGTTGTAATTACTTTTATATTAGTATTAAATGACCCCTAACTTGTATTTTGAGTAGAATAAAAGCGCATTTGCTTGAGGACAAGCAAATCTCAAGTGTAAGGGTATATGATGAAGCGAAAAATGAACCACTTTTAGGGGGCCATTTAAGCTCGAATTCGAATTTATTTGATTAAATATTGCCCTAAATTGTTCCTTTTGTGATTTTAGGTCCTTTGGGAGTGAATTCTGGAAAAGGAAGCATTTTGGAGGTTTTTGGAGCATAAAAGTGAAGAAAACGCCAAAGACTTAATTTTCCATGCTGAGAACAGTACCTGATGGCGTCAAGAGCATTTTGGTGACGGCGTCAAGAGTAAAAGTGGTGACGGCCCAGAGAGAACATGAAGGCGTCACCCAAGGCCGTCACGTGTTAACTTGTCAAAACTTGCGCGCGGAGTAGCTAATATTGTTTTGGTCATAACTTTTGCATACGAACTCGGATTTAGGTGATTCAAAAGCCCACGCGAAGAGGACGAAGAGATCTGCAATTTGGTGAAAAATGGTCTTGACGGCGTCAAGAGAACAAGCTGACGCCGTCAAGCCTTGCCGACAGAAAACATGCCTATAAATATAACATCATAACTTCACTTTTTGAAGGCCCTAAACCCTAAGGTCGATTCCTGGGTTTAGGTGGGTGTTTTTTCCAGCAACTTAGAGGGTTTCAATCACTCCATAAACATCATGTATTGGTTTGATGATTCTATCTTAATTATGTTTTCCATTGTCATTGTTGTTTGCTCTTCTTTGATGATGATTTGCTAATTCACCTTGTGTCTACTTATGATTATGTGAAACTTGTATATAATTGATTAGATCTCATTGATTTCTTGTTGATGTTGTGTCTATCTCCATCAATTAAGGCGTGACAACTTCAATAGATCTAGTTGGTTTAGTTTATAATCCTTGTTTCCTATTGATTGTTGTTTTGGTTGAATGATTTATATGTTAGGCTTAAGAAAATTGGCAGATCTCCAAATGGTAACATGCTTGAACGTCTTAGGAAACATGAACCTATTGCACTAAGGTCTTTATTGGTTGTATTTAATGCATGAGCCACTGTTTATAATCCCTATGGTTGTGCTGGGCATGGTATAGGAGGAGATAAGAGCTCATAGAATGAGGGAGTTATGTGCGATACCCCATGAATGGTATTAAGGAATACAACCCGTCAATTAAAACAAGGTTACAATTCAATAGGTAGGATTGGATAGCTAGCAAGGAGTAACATATCATGGGTAGACATGCTTCACTTATCTTGTAGAACCCTAGTTTACTTTTCTTGTTAATTAGTTTAATTAGTAGCTTTTGGGTTAGTTAATTAGCAACTAATTCCGCCCACTCCCCCAATACCCGAGATTTTTACTTGCTTTTCATAAAATTTAAAAATACAAAAAGAATCATCTTTCACCTTTAGACCTAGTTAGATTAATTTCAATCCTAACGACACTATTCCTAGCTGAACGATCAATCCCCCGGCACTTGTCACTATACTATACTACAACGATCAGGTACACTGCCTGGTGGGGGTTGTAAGCTTCTCAAGATCCCTTGAGAGGTAAAGCCTGGTGCGATTCCCACGTATCACTAATTAACAAATTGCTAAGTGAGATAACTCGTATCATGCTCCAGAAGCATGATCGTGCTCTAGATATCGAAAGGTTGCGTGAGCTGCCTCAAGATCATCTAGCTATCAGGGTCGGTTTGCAAACTCTATTAAGAAATGATAAAACAGATCTTGAACTTCATGTAGCCTTAAAGATGGTTAGGGAACAAGTGTTGCAGATGTTGGAAGAGAAGTCAGAGCTCATCGATAATCACAAATCTATATAAAAGCTTACCGAGTATCGTTGGATGGTTTATGTATTCATATTGTCTTGTATTCGATAATGAATTTTAAGTTATGACCTGATTTTTAAATCGTAGGGGGTGTTTTGTAATTTTTTCATTTTGGTATTAATAAAAGCAAATAATATGACAATGGCCAAAAGTGTAATTTTTTTTAAAACTCGGCAGCTTAACGCTGCCTGAAAAGCTTCACGTGGCACGTTAAAGTGCATTTGACTTTCAGGGTCGGTAAGTTAACATTGCATCAAAATGATGGTGCGTTAACATTTAACGCAGGTGAATGGTCACCTTACAGAACGCTCTTAAAAGAAGACACCTAAATTTTTAGCATTCTATTCCAGCACAAATAATGGAGAGACGGGATGACCCAAATGGACTCATTATCAATCACCTCAACATTCTTTATCGACCCGTCTGGACCCATTTATGGATTTGACATCATCCATATCATATCAACCCGGGAGCTACAGATTCTGACCTGAACAGACCCATATTTTTGTTATGTGGATTGAGATTGCCAGTCCTAGTAACTACTCTCTTTAATAAAATGAGCCTAGTGAGCATGCACATTCCATTTTCATGTAAAGCTCGAGCTAAATACACCTTAGTTGTCATCAATTTGCAGATGCGTTGGTTAAAAATCCTTTGGATGGGATAATGAGCGTGTCCATTTCAATAATCACACAACATTTAATTGAAGGGTGGTGGTGATGGTTGTGTGGTGGTAGAGGGCGGTGGTGGGGGAAGTGAAAAAGAAAATGAATAGTAAACTTAAAAAAGTGTTCTTGCAAAAAATATTCTTTTAGTAGGCGAGAGTAAAATAGTCATTTCACACGGTCAATTTTAGCAAAAAAAAAATATTTTTGCATGAATAGTAACACCACAAAGACATTATGTGCAAAAAGCCGATCGGTCAGGAACATGATTTGCAAATTATTATTATTTTTTTTGGGAGAACATTATTTACATTTTTGGCAAAGTTTAAGGACATTTTTTTTTCAGCTTAGTCAAAAAATTATAAGTGATTAACCGATTTGAGATAAAACTAATACCCGAGCTTCAAGTTTTTAAATGTATTTCATTTTGAAATTAAATATAGAAAACTATATGAACATACACAAATGGTTACTCTTAAGTCTTAACAATCTGTTGAATCTTTTTATTGTGCATGAACTCAACTTGAATCTTTTTATTACGCATGAAATCAACTTCTGTTAAATTTATTTGTAAATTGTTTAATTTTACTCCAAGATATTTACTATATGTATTTGTAAAAAGCTGATTTAGGTTCTTCAAATAAGCCTGTTGTTTAACGAAATTCAGTAATTTATAACAATATCTTGTAAGTTTACGATCAAATAAGCCTATTGTTTATTATGTTTTCGAACATTGCAACAATCAATGTTTACGTTTATAAACAATATTGTTTTCTGTTTAGGTACATCAAAAAAGATGAATTGAAGCAAAATCTTTTTATTTGAAGAAAAGTAAATGATGTGACTAGACTTGTGGAAAAATAATTATATATATATACTAAAAGAGGGGAGTTTGATGGTGCAAAATCGTGCTTCAAAGGGTTGTACGAAACAGTTGTTTCTACAGTAACCGGGCCGCTGTAGCATGTTGTACGCTACAGTGGTTTGTACAGTAATTTTTTTTTTTTTTTTTTTTTTTTTTTTTTTTTTTTTTTTTAAGTTGTAGCACACAGTGGTTAATCCCCCCCCCCCCCCCCCCCCCCAACAACTTTAAGAAACAACCACAACAACAATATAACCCTCCCCCACCACCACCCATGCCTCGGTGGTGGTGGTTCTCGGCTGTCTAGCCACAACAACCAAACGGACCCTCGAAATCCAATCTAAACACAAATATATACTCCCCTTCGTCATCAAAACATCAAACAAGCCATAAATATCAAAACCCTCACCGAGTCAAGCGAGTTGACTCGGTGAGTCAACTGAGTCGTGCCAAAACGGGTTGAACGAGAACCAAAAATGAAATCTCACACAAGTTTTGGGTTTAAAAATATTATTAAAACATTTTTATAAAAGAATTTATATTAAAACCGGATTTAAAATAAAAATAAAATTAGGGTTTTGAAAATAATTGAAGAAAATAAAAAGAGAGGGTGCGTGGCACGCGTTTTACCGTCGGAGAGTGATGGAAACCGGCGGTGGTGGCGTATGGTGGTGGTACCCGCGGCGGTGGAGGCGCGTGAGGGGTGATACGGGGTGTTTGGGGTCGCGTGAGTGGTATGGGTGTGACGGGGATATCCCGATCTATAAGATTGTACAAGAAAATGAAGTGGCCGGAAAAATATTCCGGCGAGTCGCCGGAAACTGCTGCTGCTCCGGTGGAGGGGCGGCGGCCGGCGGTACCAAAGAGAGAGAGAGAGTTGGTGATGAGTGTGTGTGTTTTATATAAATAAAATGAGAATAATGGGTATTAATGGGGTATGTATACCAAATAAAAGGTTTAGGGTGGTTTTGGTAATAAAAGAAAGTGTAAGGTAAAGGGAAAAGGATAGTTAAGGGACCAATGTTCCCAACGTACTAAACTTCTAACGATATAAGCTCCGGGGTCCAAACGACATAGGAAACGGACTCGAAAAATTACGAAACTTGCGCCATTGTTCACAAAATAATTTTTCCAATAAAATCAAGCATAAACTTCAGAGTTTTTTTCAAACTCAAAATAATTCAAATAATTTGGCAAGTGCAATACGATTCGAGTTTTCTAGGTTGTGCTGGGTCAATCAAGGGAAGATTTTGCTCACCAAACATAAGATTGAAGAGTCTATCTTGCAATAGACCATTTCTTTCTAATACTGTGACAAGCCAATATTAGAAGATCGACGAAGTTTTAAAACCGTAAAACCTATTATTCGCAAAACACAAAACATACAACATAACACATATCTAAACACTCCCGCCGCAACGCGCGGGTTTCCCCACTCGTTAAGTACATGGATGGTTGATGTGGGTTGTTGGAACTGGGACAGAGATGATGGTTTCTTGCTAAATTGATCATTTCATTTTCATTTATTTTACAGTAATATTTATAGTATAGGAGGAGTATAACTTTTACCTTTGACATTTGTAGTTTTCCTTATTTGTTAATTGTACCGGTTAGTAACACAATGTAAAACTTTTAACAATAATAACCAAATATATATACTACGTAGTATGTAAGAGATATAATTATAATATAATTTCTTCTTAGATCTTGGCCTGAAAAAATAAATTGATTTTCCATTAATAAAGATGATGTATGTTGATGCTATAACAAATCTCTTTTTACGGTCTATCAGCCAAATTAAAAAGAGATGTTCATGACTTCATTTTATCATGTTATGTTTCATTTTATTATGGTTAATGTTCCCATTCATAAAAATGATAACTCTCTTATTTTCTATCTATGATTCCTCTAATAATTTTGCAATATTTTTATGAGTGAGATAACATTATATGTTTCAAACGTTATGCATTTGACTAAAAGAGATGTTCACGACTAAAAGGAAACAACAACATTAACATTTGACAAAAAATGATAGCTTTCTTATCTCTTCTCTATTAAATATATAAAAAGTGTTTTTGCTTAATACGTACGAAACTTAATAATAGTAATGTTTAATCATCAAAATACCTTTTAAAACTTAATTTCTCACATAAAAGTTCAAACAATATTGTCTTAATTAGATATGAGTAATTGTCAAAATTCTCGCGTAAAATTTTAAAAAAGTGCATAACAACTTTTTGTTATTATTTTTTTATATAGTTGCTAAAAAAGGAAGATGATATATATATATATATATATATATATATATATATATATATATATATATATATATATATATATATATATATATATATATATATATATATATATATATATATATATAACCCCAACATTAATAATTTGCTACAAGTTCATTCACAAACTCTATTATAAAAGACGCCATACTATGACTTCTTTTTATTAATAATTAAGAAAAAAAAATGAATAACCACAATAATACAATATTAGTATTTGCCGCTATAAAATATTATTTTATGCATGGTTGCAGCTTACGTAAAGAACATGATAACATAAAAATGGGTATTGTAACGAATTTCAGCTCGATAGTCAATAATGACCATTACATTGATGCACAAAAGATAAATTTTGACTCGATAATCAATTACCATTACATTTGTTCACAAAATATACATCGTCTAGCTTCCTCCATTCACATGATGATATATTACTAATATTTGTTTAGAAGAAATAATTTCATTTATGATACAATAGAAAATATGATTAATTGCTTGAAAATTTATGAAACAATGTAGAAATGATAGGGTTGGTGGTAAAAAGACGTGCGTCGAGGTTTCTTGTTCATATGATTGCATTTGGTAGAGTTTGTCAAAGACTATGTATGGGTGAGTGACAGTAAAATAGCTTCAAAGGGTTGTACGAAACAGTTGTTTCTACAGTAACCGGGCCGCTGTAGCATGTTGTACGCTACAGTGGTTTGTACAGTAATTATTATTTTTTTTTTATTTTTTATTTTTTAAGTTGTAGCACACAGTGGTTAATCCCCCCCCAACAACTTTAAGAAACAACCACAACAACAATATAACCCTCCCCCACCACCACCCATGCCTCGGTGGTGGTGGTTCTCGGCTGTCTAGCCACAACAACCAAACGGACCCTCGAAATCCAATCTAAACACAAATATATACTCCCCTTCGTCATCAAAACATCAAACAAGCCATAAATATCAAAACCCTCACCGAGTCAAGCGAGTTGACTCGGTGAGTCAACTGAGTCGCGCCAAAACGGGTTGAACGAGAACCAAAAATGAAATCTCACACAAGTTTTGGGTTTAAAAATATTATTAAAACATTTTTATAAAAGAATTTATATTAAAACCGGATTTAAAATAAAAATAAAATTAGGGTTTTGAAAATAATTGAAGAAAATAAAAAGAGAGGGTGCGTGGCACGCGTTTTACCGTCGGAGAGTGATGGAAACCGGCGGTGGTGGCGTATGGTGGTGGTACCGCGGCGGTGGAGGCGCGTGAGGGGTGATACGGGGTGTTTGGGGTCGCGTGAGTGGTATGGGTGTGACGGGGATATCCCGATCTATAAGATTGTACAAGAAAATGAAGTGGCCGGAAAAATATTCCGTCGAGTCGCCGGAAACTGCTGCTGCTCCGGTGGAGGGGCGGCGGCCGGCGGTACCAAAGAGAGAGAGAGAGTTGGTGATGAGTGTGTGTGTTTTATATATATAAAATGAGAATAATGGGTATTAATGGGGTATGTATACCAAATAAAAGGTTTAGGGTGGTTTTGGTAATAAAAGAAAGTGTAAGGTAAAGGGAAAAGGATAGTTAAGGGACCAATGTTCCCAACGTACTAAACTTCTAACGATATAAGCTCCGGGGTCCAAACGACATAGGAAACGGACTCGAAAAATTACGAAACTTGCGCCATTGTTCACAAAATAATTTTTCCAATAAAATCAAGCATAAACTTCAGAGTTTTTTTCAAACTCAAAATAATTCAAATAATTTGGCAAGTGCAATACGATTCGAGTTTTCTAGGTTGTGCTGGGTCAATCAAGGGAAGATTTTGCTCACCAAACATAAGATTGAAGAGTCTATCTTGCAATAGACCATTTCTTTCTAATACTGTGACAAGCCAATATTAGAAGATCGACGAAGTTTTAAAACCGTAAAACCTATTATTCGCAAAACACAAAACATACAACATAACACATATCTAAACACTCCCGCCGCAACGCGCGGGTTTCCCCACTCGTTAAGTACATGGATGGTTGATGTGGGTTGTTGGAACTGGGACAGAGATGATGGTTTCTTGCTAAATTGATCATTTCATTTTCATTTATTTTACAGTAATATTTATAGTATAGGAGGAGTATAACTTTTACCTTTGACATTTGTAGTTTTCCTTATTTGTTAATTGTACCGGTTAGTAACACAATGTAAAACTTTTAACAATAATAACCAAATATATATACTACGTAGTATGTAAGAGATATAATTATAATATAATTTCTTCTTAGATCTTGGCCTGAAAAAATAAATTGATTTTCCATTAATAAAGATGATGTATGTTGATGCTATAACAAATCTCTTTTTACGGTCTATCAGCCAAATTAAAAAGAGATGTTCATGACTTCATTTTATCATGTTATGTTTCATTTTATTATGGTTAATGTTCCCATTCATAAAAATGATAACTCTCTTATTTTCTATCTATGATTCCTCTAATAATTTTGCAATATTTTTATGAGTGAGATAACATTATATGTTTCAAACGTTATGCATTTGACTAAAAGAGATGTTCACGACTAAAAGGAAACAACAACATTAACATTTGACAAAAAATGATAGCTTTCTTATCTCTTCTCTATTAAATATATAAAAAGTGTTTTTGCTTAATACGAACGAAACTTAATAATAGTAATGTTTAATCATCAAAATACCTTTTAAAACTTAATTTCTCACATAAAAGTTCAAACAATATTGTCTTAATTAGATATGAGTAATTGTCAAAATTCTCGCGTAAAATTTTAAAAAAGTGCATAACAACTTTTTGTTATTATTTTTTTATATAGTTGCTAAAAAAGGAAGATGATATATATATATATATATATATATATATATATATATATATATATATATATATATATATATATATATATATATATATAACCCCAACATTAATAATTTGCTACAAGTTCATTCACAAACTCTATTATAAAAGACGCCATACTATGACTTCTTTTTATTAATAATTAAGAAAAAAAAAATGAATAACCACAATAATACAATATTAGTATTTGCCGCTATAAAATATTATTTTATGCATGGTTGCAGCTTACGTAAAGAACATGATAACATAAAAATGGGTATTGTAACGAATTTCAGCTCGATAGTCAATAATGACCATTACATTGATGCACAAAAGATAAATTTTGACTCGATAATCAATTACCATTACATTTGTTCACAAAATATACATCGTCTAGCTTCCTCCATTCACATGATGATATATTACTAATATTTGTTTAGAAGAAATAATTTCATTTATGATACAATAGAAAATATGATTAATTGCTTGAAAATTTATGAAACAATGTAGAAATGATAGGGTTGGTGGTAAAAAGACGTGCGTCGAGGTTTCTTGTTCATATGATTGCATTTGGTAGAGTTTGTCAAAGACTATGTATGGGTGAGTGACAGTAAAATAAAGGTAAAAGGTATTGGTAAAAGAGTGTCATCATAAACTAAAATCAATTAAAAGTATAGAATGTATCTGATACTATTGTTTTTCATTATAACAAAATAAACGTTAGTCCGCCTGGGCCATGCATATGCACGGCAAAAAAAATGCTACCTAGTTATATAAGTAGAAGAGCAATTTTGACTGTAGAGCCTTGAGAGGGTGCCACATAAGCACACCAACAAATAACACCTCAGCTAATGCCACGTGAACTTTAACCCAAAAGTTTTTGAAGACATATGAGTTAAGATTGTCACAAGTTACTTGAGTCGTATTATGGCATTATGAGCAGTGGCGGATACAGAATTTTGGGTCATATGTGGCACGATTTTCGGCTTGCTTTGCTTCGCGAACAATTTTTTATTTTATAAGTTTATTTTTTGAACATTATTTTAGTAGTTTATTGATTATGGTAAAATTAGTCATTTTTTGATGTTTTAGGTCTTGATCCGGGTAACTGACACATACGTAATATATACATATTGAAATTAAAAAAACACTTAAATCATAGATAAAATTAGAACTCACTTCATATTTGAAACTATAACATTCTAGCAAATAAAAGTTAAAAACAATGAGAAAAGTTCTAAAATACATCTAAATGATTTAATACAAAATTAGTGCTATCTAACTGATATGATTTGTTTTGCTCAAAAAAAGTTGATATGGTTTGTTGACGGTTCAGGACATTCATTTTGAATATAATATTAGTAAATCTAAAAGTATCATAAACGAATTCTCTATGCATCACTTTTATATAATGACAAAGTAAATTAACTACAATAAAAAAGCAAACAAGTACACTGTTCATCTTCTTCTACTATTCATCTTCATCAAAATTCGTATCTTTTATTTTTTTTAAAAAACACGAAACTCAAAAGCATTTTCTCTCATTTTTTGTTTACTTATGTGCATTTGGTCCAAACTAGGTGTAGCACTTTTAAAAAATTCAAAAAATTTCAAAGAAAATTACACTTCGTCGGATTCAATCGTGTGTGGCACGTGCCACATGTGGCTCACACATAGCTCCGCCCCTGATTATGAGCCATTGGATTTGATCCAATGGCTAAAATCAAAAGAAGTTCTTTTGATTTGAAACATTAGATCAAATTCAATGGCTCATAATACCCTAACTTGACTCAAGTTGTATTTTGAGAGAATCCTTTGTCCAAGACAAATTGTTGTCGAAGGAACTCAAAAGTCTTGATCCAACTGTTGAAGAAAATCAAAGTGTATCAAGGAAGGTACTTAAAAGTCTTACCAACTGTTGAAGGAAATTAATCAAGGTACTCAAAGTCTTTCCCAACATGTAGAACCATACCTTGCCCATTCATTTTCAATTTAAATCGTGCGTCATAATATAAATACAACATCAATCTCTACCTTTTTATTCATTATTTTGGAATTATATAACATGTCATAATATAAATACAACACATAAACATCAAACCACATGCGAAAGCGAAGGATCATATATTCATAATTAACTAATTGAAAATTAAATGTATACATACCTTTTAGCAACTCCAAGCTACCACGAATCAAAGTGAGATCAAAACCTTAATTAGGGTGTTAATTTTATGGACAAATTAATAGGTGTATATCTAGAATCGAACTCGAGACAATAGGATTGCATACTTTACGTATGAGAATTGATATTCAAATAATTAATGTAAAATGTTACGTTTAATTATTAAATGCACAATAACGACTAATGCGTGTTATGTACAACAACAGCAACAACAACAAACCCAATCCCGTCGGGACAGGGTATGGGGGAGGTAGAATGTAGACAGATCCTACCCCTACCCAGGATAAACCCAAGAGTAGGGTGACTTCTTCCAACGAGACCTCCGGCAAGTGTAGGTGTGCGGGTGAGAGAGAAAAGAAGAGAGCAAAAGTCAAAAGACAACAAGCAGGAGAAAAAGCAGGCAAAACACGTGAACAGAACTAAAAACGCGTGGGGCCTAAAATAACCTAAGGAAGCATACAAGCAGAGCAAAGCAATGCGTGGGACCTAAAGCTGAGGCAATGCAAAGAAGAGGAACCAAAAAAACCAAAAACGCAAGGGCAAGAAAAAGTAGGTAAACCTATGGGAGAAACACAAAACAAGGAAAAGCAACGCACGGGGCCTAAAATTTAGGCAAAGCACCTAGCCTACTAAGCGCCCAAAACAACCTAGACCCATTAAACACCTAGCTGGAGCTACCCGCCGATCCCAATTCTATATCTCCACGCCTTCCTATCTGAGGTCATGACCTCAGAAAAAAGAAGCTCCTTCAAGTCAAGCTTAAGTCCATCCTCCCATCTGAGTTTGGGTCTACCCCTTCTTCTCATACCATCTACTACCAGCGCTTCGACTCTTCTTACTGGCGCTGATTGTAGCCTCCTCCTGACATGACCGAACCATCTCAACCTACCTTCTCTCATCTTTGATATAATGTTCTCTACTTCGAGTTCCGCTCTAAAGACTCTGTTCGGGATCATGTCCCATATGATTTTGCCACAAGTCCATCTAAGCATTCTCAGTTGTGCCACTTCTACCCTGTTAGCCTGGGCCTTGGTGTTGGGCCAACACTCCGACCTTTACAACATAGCAGGTCTAATCACCACCTTATAAAATTTTCCCTTTAACTGTAAGGGTACTTTCCTGTCACAAAGGACTCCCGATGCCGCCCTCCATCTCGCCCAACCTGCTCTGATCATGTGGGTTACGTCCTCATCAATCCTCCCTGATTTGTGAATCATTGATCCCAGATATCTAAACGGCTCCATGGGTGGCAGGATCTGGTCACTGATATGAATCTCAATCTCTTCGTGGTGGCCTGTCTCGATCCTCCCAAAATCACATCTCAGGTATTCAGTCTTCTCTCTGATTACCCGAAGACCATTCTCTTCAAGCACCTCCCTCAAGTGCTCAAGTCTGTTATTTAGCCCTTTCGCCAATTCTGCCACCAACACAATGTCATTGGCAAAAAGCATGCACCACGGGATGCCCTTTTATACCCCTCGAGATAACTCATCTAGAATTAGGGCGAAGAGGCAAGGGCTAATAGCAGAACCCTGGTGGAGCCCAACTTTAACAGGGAAAAACTCTGATATCCCCACTGTGGTTCGTACATGGGTCTTAGCCCCCCGTTACATATCCTTAATTACCCTTACATATCTCCTTGGGGTTCCTTTATCAATAAGAGTTCTCTAGATCAACTATCGAGGGAAACTATCATAAGCCTTCTCAAGGTCGAGAAACGCCATATGAAGATCCTTCTGTCTTTCTCTATACTTTTCCATGAGACTTTTAAGAAGGTGGATAGCCTCAATCGAAGACCTTTGTGTCATAAAACCAAATTGGTTCTCAGACACCATAGTCTCCCTTCTCAACCTTCTCTTGATAACTCTCTCCCAAAGCTTCATGGTGTGGCTAAAAAGATGAATGCCCTTATAGTTGCTACATACTTGTGCATCCCCTTTGTTCTTGTAGATGGGGATGACTTCAATAAGTCTCCATTCTTCTGGCATCTTATCCCCTGAGAAGATCTTGTTGAAGAGGCAAGTCAGCCATTCTACCCCCTCATCATCCAGACACCTCCAGGCTTCTATGAGGATTTGGTCCGGCCCTACAGCCTTGTTTATTCCAATCTTCTGTGGTGCAACCTTCACTTCTGGTTGGCTAATCCTTGAATAGTAGCACTCTGGCCATTGGCTAGGGTTCTCTTCTTCCCCGCTTCCTTCAGTACTTCCTCCATTGAAAAGTGAGGAGAAATACTCTCCCCATCTCTTCCTAATACTCTCTTCATTCACAATGGTCCATCTGCCTTCATCTTTGATATATTTTATGTTTCATAAATCCCTCCTTCTTTTCTTTCAGGCTTTAGCAATCCTGAATATATCGTTAGCCTCCTCTATGGAATCCAATTTCTTATACAAATCTTCATACGCCTTATCCTTCGCCTGAGCTACCACCTTTTTCACTTCTCGTTTATCTACTTTATACCTCTCTTCTGCGATGGTAAGTTCTTCTTGGTGGCCCTCTCGGCACAAAAAAGGCTCACTGAACCTAGAATGCTTCGCTGCAACTTTGGATTGAACTTCCTCGCTAAACCACCACGATTCCCTGCTTGTCACCTGGGTCCTCGCTGCCCCGCTAACCACACCAAGGGAATCCTTTGCTGCGTCCTTAATGATATCGGAAAGAGTGTTCCATCCATTGTTTGAGTAATCGAGGACTCACACCAGCGTGCTACTAAGTTTGTGCAAGAGATGTTTAAACAAAGCCTGGTACAACCTAAAATCTTTTCACAAAACTTTTTATCGCTTTAGACTTGTTACTCCTTGGCTTTTGTTGTGGAGATGCGTATCCTTGCCAAGCTTATGATAGAATATTCATCAAGATCAAGCAATTGAGTGAGTGTGAGATTTGAGTGACTTTATTTTTCTACTTTGTTAAGTGTTTGGTTGTGCAATTATGATGAAAATGACTAAGTGCTTAATGCTGATGCGAGGATTGCGGCATCACAAAAGGTTTTACTTCTCAAGAGATCTTGAGAAGCTTGCAATCCTCCAGGCAGTGTATCTGGTCGTTGTAGTGTAGTATAGGTATGTCCAGGGGATTGATCGTTCTATACGGGAATAGTGTCGTTAGGTTGAAGTGTATGTCGATTTAAGCCTAAAGGTGAGGGATGATTCTTTTTGTATTTTTATATTTTATGAAAGCAGTAAAAATCTCAGTTTTGAAGGTAGGGGCGGAATTAGTTGCTATCCAACTAACCCAAAACTAATTTTATAAACTAGAAACAAGAAAAATAAATTAGGGTTCTACAAGGGAAGTGAAGCATATCTACCTACGATGTATTACTCCTTGCTAGCTATCCAATTTTACCTACTGAATGTCACATAAATCATTATTTTAATTGAAGCGTTGTATTCCTTAATACCAGTCATGGGGGTGTGCACAACCTTCCCCAACTCTATGAATATCAATTTCTTCTTATGACGACACGTTTTGTATCATATCATAGAATCATTAACCTCTACTCACGCATTAAATACAACGAATGATCGTAGTGCACATCCGATTATGTTTCTTAAGACGTTCAAGCTTGTTACAGAAAGGAAGTTGGCCAATTTTCTTACGCCTAACCCGAATAAGATCTAATTAATTATAGACAAGTTTCATACAATTATAGGTAAACACTAGGTGAATTAGCAAAACATAATCAATGAAGATCAATAAAAAAATAATGATAATTGAAGACATAACATAAGATTGAATCAATAAACAAACCATTACAAGATGTTTATGGAGTGATTAATACCCTCTAAGTTGCTGGAAAAACACCTACCTAAACCCTAGAATCAGACTTATGGTTTAGAGCTTACAAAAAGTGAAGTTATAATGTTATATTAATAGACAGATTTTCTATCGGCAAAGGTTGACGGTGCAGCTTTAATGAGTGACGCTGTCAGGTTATAAGTTAACACTAGATGGCCTACATGTAATTACACCTGATGCTGTCATGTTATAAGTCTTCTGGGCCATCTCTCTTTAAGTTAACACTAGATGGCCTACTCCCAAATACACCTGATGCCGTGAGGTGTAAATCCTTCAAAATTTCACTTGAGCGTCATATTTTCCAACTCCATAATCTTCAAGTGACGGCGTCAGCTATTAATGCCTGACGCCGTCAGGTGCAATTCCTGACATGTTTTCTCGACTTTGTTGTTTTCTTCATTATTGAGCCCAAAAATGCCCAAAATGCTCCATATTCCAAAAATCACATCCCAAGTACCTAAAATGAGAAAAGAAGTGATTCGAGGCAATATTTCACCATGTATTTATGATTTAAGGCTTAAATGACCACTTAAAAGGGTAACAAATAAATCCTTATCAAATACTATAAAAATAAATCCTAAAGCTTATTGAGGATACATTTTAATAAGTTTAATCTAAAGGTTTACTTAAGGACAAGTAAAGTTCAAGTGGGGGATATTTGATGATATCAAATAAGTATATTTTATTACCATCATTTGTCCTATATATTTGACTTGTTTTATATTATTTTATTTGAGAATTGATACTTAATCGTTTACTTTTGTAATTCTCAGTTATAAACAAGCGTTTGGTGAAAGTTAGCTATTTTTGACGTAAAATAGAGCAAAATAGATTAAGTTAGAAAATTCTACTGAATTGAAGGAAGATATGCCGTATCATTCTAGACAGATACGTCGTACGACAACACTTAGACAAATTTGAAGACCATTGCCTAACTTTGAAGAACGTGCCACATGTATTGATCATATGCGTCGCATATGAAACTTTGTTCAACGAAGGAGATCTGACTTATCTACTCCAGATACGCCATAGTACATTCCTAACATATGGCGTATCAATTTAAAGCTTCACCAAAGATTATCTAAGATACAGAAGAACATGCGCAACATGAAGATTCAAGATACACTGCAACTGAAGATGGTGTACCAATATTCTAGAATATAATAATCTTGGACCCCACGCGAAGCTATCGAGATATGACGCATCAACTTAGTTGATGCGCCACATCGAGCCCTCTGACAAACACTATAAATACCCCATCAAACAGCCGAATTTTGTGTAGAAAAAAGTGCAACAATACCCTAAGGAGGAGAATACAGACGATTTGGCAGCACAAGACACCACCTAAATGAAGATCTTAGAGCAGTAAGAAGGTCCCACTAGTGTTTAATTCATTAAGTAGTTTTGTTTTATTGTAATAGTACTCTTTAATCCATCATAATTTCTGGTCTTGTATACGCCATAGGACTCACCTTTATATTGTTTTCCCATTGATTAAAGTTTATTTGATGTTTATTTGGTTCTTTTTAGATTTGCTTTGATAACCTCTTTGTCTAGCTGTGGCTTGTTTTGGCTGCCATACCCCTCCCATGATTTCTTCACTAGCATTATAAGTTAGTGTAAGCCCTTAAAAATGTTAAATAATATAGACATAAGTAATCATTAAGAGTTTACTCGCCTGTATTTAAGATACCAACGAGAGAGAATAAATTTTAGCACTCAACCTATAAGACTAGCAATAAAATAAGTGATAAGCTACTTAATCATTTGGCCAGGCCTCTTATCTGTATATGTTATCTATTTGTGTATGTGTTCACCAATCGTGTATTCAACTCTCTAGTTTTAATTACTGTTAATCAACTCAATCGTGCCAGTCTCTCAGGTTGAAAACCCCCTTGCGTTAGATTAGATTTTTAGAACTAATTTAGGAATTAAAATACTGATTAGACATTCTAGGTGTCAATGTTTCACTCTGAGTGATCGACACTCTATTTACCAGCTAGCTACATTGATCGGGTACACTGCTCGTGTTAGTTTTATGAATATAAATTAATAGTTGTGTTAGGATCGAACTCGAGATCACGGGATTGCACACTTTACGTATGAGAGTTAAAGATTAATAAATAATATAATGTTATAGTTATTTATTAATTATCACAAAATATATATATAATGACCGTTAGTATTTAACGAATAATGACTAACGACCATTAGACGAATAAAAGGAATGTTTAATTGTGTAAATAATTGGAAGTCAAGAAGGTTTCGGAACACCCTATGGGTGTGTTGGTCGATCGGTTTAGGGGAGGGGTAACCCAACCCAAACCTAACTTGAGCGCCAAGTAATTATACTATATAAACAAAGGAAAGGGTTCATTGTTTGATACTCTTGTGCACACACACAAACCCTAAACTTTGTTTATTTTTTTTTTCTTTTGTTCCTAGTCTATCAACAAACACCCTCTAAAAGGTTGATCGAATTTTGTTTTAAACAAAAACGTTTGGTTTAATTTTGTGATTCAATAACTTGCATTACTTTAACTTGACTTAGTACATGTGTACAAGAACGTGATACTAACACACTATTGTTAGTATTCTTGGATTGAATAACAAAATGGTAAGGGGTTATTCATGTAATCCTATAAAACCCTAATTAGGGTTATTGATTTGAAGAATTGCATAAACTTGATTCTTGTTCGGGTTAGAATCAAAGGTACTTTTACTATTTATTATTGGTTAATTAATTATGCATTATACGTGTTAGCATTAAAAATTATGTATTTAGAAGTGATGGTCATTCTCATACATGTAACTTTGTAATGTGTCGTAGATTGCAATAGAATAGTCAATGGGCTTATGGTTTGGACTAATCTAATAGGTTATAAGTTATGTATTACAACTAGTCCATACTTAATGTAAAAGTCCAATCCATGACCAAGCCCATCCAAGCCCATTAGGGTGTTATATGTCTAACTATATAAACACCTCAAATGAGTCATTTGAGGTGTGTGCTTGTGTGTGTAAGTGTGTGTTTTGTTTATGAAATAAAGTTCTCTTTTCATCTTATTCTCTCTTCATCTTAACGCCACATACATCCTTACAAGTCACCATCTTTACTTCATCTAGTTCTTATATAAGTGATAAAGTTGATAGATCTAAGGTCCTACAAGTGGTATCAATCGCCTAACAATGATTTAGGAGTGTTTTCATCAAGTTTTTTGTTAAAAAGTTACACTTTTCATTCATTTTGTGTACTTTTTCTTCAAAAAGTTTTGATCTTTAAGTGTTTTTGTGTTAAAGTTGTTTTTATTGAAGCTTTAGTGATTCTAAGTGTTTTGGGAAAGATTTGATCAAAAGAAACAAGTGGAAAAAGTGTTTTTGGTTGAAAAAATCGGATTTTTGAAGTTTTCTGGTCATCCTACGCGTAACTTTTGGGCATAGTACGAATATCCAGCTGTGAACAGTACTTTTTGTCCTTTTTACGCATAAATTTTGGCCTAAAACCCTTTTCTTACGCGTAACTAAGGTCAAAACCCTTTTCTTACGCGTAACTCTAGTCAAAACCCTCTTCTTACGCATAAGATTGATTTTCTACGCGTAAGTTGAAGTCTACGCACAAGATCCTACGCTTAAGTTCAGTTTCTACGCAGAAGATCAGCTCTTACGCATAAGATCATATCTTACGCGTAAGTTTCAGAGTTCTACGCATAAGCTTTATCACAGGTCTTCTCTTCGTGCTACGGTGACTCAGTACTTCCCTGACTTGGATAAGTTTGTGGAATACTTCGACACGGAATATCTTTCAAGCTTGGATAAGTTTGAGAGATCAATTTAGTTGAAAAAACCTTACGCGTAACAATTCTTACGCATAAAATCTAAGTTTACGCGTACAATCAAAGTCTACGCATAAACATTATTGTTTACGCATAACTTAGATCTTACGCATAACTTACAGGTTACGCATAACATCTTACGCATAAGATTATTCAAGGTTTACGCGTAAAATCAAGCTTTACGCGTAAGTTTTTGACTTTTTGACAACCAAACTTCAAACGGCCATAACTTTTGAACCGTAACTCCGTTTTCGACGAATCAGCTGTCAAAACGACCGTCAGACAGAGAAGAAGGACACATTGAATGAATTTCATTCAACCCAAGTTTCGAAGCCTAAAAACGCTCCGAGAAGAAGTTATTGAGGTTTTAAGGTTTTAGATCAAATTTTTCATCATAAAAACTTGCATCAACTTACACTAAACACAACTCCTACTTCGTTGAATCGATCCAAGAATCAACTTTATCAATCTACACTTCATCAATGGCTACTCAGCAAGATATTCATGCAGCCGGTGCGGAAAACCGACCTCCAATGCTTGAAAAAGGTGGATATCTCCCATGGACAAGCCGCATGCTTCGTTACATCAAAACAAAGCCTGATGGTAAACTAATGATCAACTCCATTACAAATGGTCCATTCAAGCCACGACAAGTTCAAATTGAAGGTAATCCAAATGCAACACCTCCTACTCAACCATTTGTGCGTGAACAAACAGAAGCAGATTACACAGAGGAAGACAAGAAGCAGATCGCCGCTGATGATATGGCAATGCATTTAATCCAACTTGGATTACCACGGGAGATCTTTGCTGCGGTCGACAGTTGTGAAACTGCTTATGCTATGTGGGAACGTGTTAGAAGGATTTGTCATGGAACAGAGATTGGACAACAAGACGTTGAGAACAAACTTCTTACTGAATGGGAGAACTTTACATCCACTAAAGGTGAACAGATTGAATCTTACTACACAAGGTTTTGCACTTTGATGAATGAATTAATCAGAAACAAGTTGACACCTCGAACAATTGCAACAAACATCAAATTCATCAATAACCTTCCAGAAGAATGGGGTCGTTATGTTACAATTGTCAATCAAACAAAGGATTTACATAAGGTGAACTATGATCAACTCTATGACTTTTTGAAGCAAAACCAAGCTGAGGCTAATGAAGTAAGGAAAGAAAGATTGGCAAAGAATCATGATCCTCTCGCATTAATTGCTACTACACCAACACCACTACCAGTGAACACACAACAACAATCATCATCTTCCACTCACAACTACATGCAACCATCATACATTCAACAACCAACACCGGTCTACCAACAACAGTTCTACCCACAGCAACAACAACATGTTATTCTACAACAGCAATACCAACAATTCCAAGAACCAGAATTCACTGAAAATGATGAAGCTACTGCAGCATTGACCCAAGCGTTTGCTTTTCTGTCAAAGGCATTCCAAGGACGCTATTCTACACCAACAAACAACAACCAAAGGATTTCATCGAACACTCGCAATAAGCAAATTGCTCAGCCGAGTTTCAATATGGGCAACGGAGGCCAAATGGTTGGAGTTTATGGGAATCAGCAAGGATATGCTACTGGAATTAACATGGGGAATCAGAATATGCTGAATGCAGGGAATCAGAATGCAGCAAATCAGTATGGTCAGTATGCAGGGAATCAGTTGGGTCAGTTTGTTGGAAATCAGAGGGGTCAGAATGTTGGTAATCAGGCAATGGGTAATCAGAATAGAAATGTCGCAGCTCCAGTAGTTGGGAATTTGGGAAATGTGAATCAGGGTAATCCTGTAAAGTGTTTCAACTGTCAGGGTGTAGGTCATATGGCAAGGAACTGTCTTACTAAGCCGAACAAGAAAGACACAGCGTATTTGCAGAAAGCATTACTGTTGGCACAAAAGAATGAGGCAGGGTTTCAGTTGAACGCATAAGAGAATGATTTTATGGCTCTTATGGATGACATGGAAGATAGAGAGGATATCGATGCGAACTGCATATTCATGGCGAATCTCCAGGAAGCTAAGTATGACACGGATTCTGATACACTTCCTGTTTATGACACCAATGCACCATCTGAGGTATCAAACTTCAACACATGTCACAATAATGATATATTTGATATGTCTCCTCATGAGGAACAACATTCTGAGAAGCTAGCACCCACTTATGATACATTCCTGGACACGCCAAGTAGTAGCAATACTCCTTCAGCGACTCCAGATGTGAATCATAATGGAGGCTTCGTTTCACAGCATGCTGTGAATGATGAGGAAACACGTGCTTTATTTGAATCATTATTGAATAATTGTCGTATTGAAATTGAGAATGTGAAAAAGGTCAATCGCGATGTTAAGGCCGCGAATGTTAAATTGACCGCTGAGCTTGAGAGTTACAAAGAAAACGTTAAAGCTTTTGAATTTCATAACAAAAGATTGTCTGAATTAGAAACTGGTTATCAAAATTCCGTTTCAAGGGAAAAACAATTGCAACTCAAGTTTGATACACTTAATGTTAATTCTTTCAAGAAGATAAAAGCTTTAAACGCGGAAATTTCTGATTTACAAAACCAACTTTCTATACAAAAAACAGCTTATACCAATCTTGAAATAGAAAGGGATGAGTTGAAAAAGGACTTTGCAAAGAAAGAAGACAAACTTTTGGCCAAAATCGTAGAGTCAGAACACATGATTGCTCATTTAGAAGAATTAGTGGTTAAGTCGGGTCAGTCAAGTCAAACAATGAAAATGATTTCAAATCAAACTAATCCGGTTTACCATACGAAGCATAAAGTGGCTCTCGGTAACAACACCCCCTGTAATCTCAAGAAAGCTCAGCAAGCTCAGAATTGTTTGTTTAATGGAAATGTTTTGTTGGTTAAGCATGATCCTCCCATTGTTCGTGATTCTGTGGAAACGATTGAATTGGCCGAAGAGAGCATTAATAAAATGAAACAAAAGAATCCTGATTTGAAACCCATTGATTACAACAAATTGAACAAACTTTCGGGAATTACTTTTGTTCCACAAAAAGAACCATCTGTGTTTTCCATAAAACGACCATTCTCAAAAATGTTTTCTAAGAAAGTAATTGTTTCCAAATCTCTTTCAAAAATGGAACAAATTTCTTCGAACAACACTTTTAATACAAGTGAGGCTAGAGAAATTTTGGATGACGTTAAAAAGAGAATTCAAGAACTTCAAAATATTGTTGCTTCTAAAACTACAATCGATATTAACAACTGGCATTCCAGTTTTCATATTGAGCAGAAAAAAGTTTTTGAAAACGACATTACTATCCCACTGAATAACATCAGTGCGAGGGTAATCCATTTTGAACGTGCTTTCTTAAAAGAAACGGCCGACTTTGTGAAGGACCACAAATCCCTGGTAAACGAAACTAACGAAACTCGTGAAAACATGAATGTTTTGGAAAACCTAAATGATTCTCTCTTCGAAGCTGTTATGACCACTGACATTATGTCCATCATTTTACAAACATATTCTGTTCAAGACGATGAAAGACTGAGAGCTGAGACCTCCGCAATTGTTTCAAAATATGAAAATGCTCTTATAAAGCTTGAAAAAGAAAATGTGTCATATTTTAAACAACTTGATCGAAAAAAGGAAGAATGCAAGTATGACAAACTGTCGTATGAGCATGCTTTCAAGAACATGAAAGAGCAAAATGATCTTTTGAGGGCTCAGCTTGAAAGTCAAAAAGGAAAGGGTGAGGAAACTAAGTTTGCAAAACCATTGACTTCGGAGAAACCAAATGTTTCAAACACGGTTCAAAAACCAAAAATGTCAATTTCACGGTTTGCTCCAAAAGTCGATGAGAAAAAGGATTTGACAAAACCAGTCACTCCAACACCCTTGCCCAAGAAAAGTGAAAATGAAAAGATTGTTGATAAAGGAAAAGCGGTTGTTGATACACCAAAAGTGATAGCACCTGGCCTTTTTAGGATTAGTCCCACTAATGCGTCTTCCTCCACATCTAAGACAAATGCATGCAAAAAGGATAATTCTAAAGAGTCTAGTGATGCTAAAAAGGACAACAATATAAATCCTAACCCGTGTGCCTTACTTTCTACAGGATTAGAAAGCACCTCTAGGTGCAGCAGACTAAAGCCTAGGAGCAATACAAGGAACAATAGAGTCTCGTCTGTTTCTACGAGTAGTAGCAAGAATAAAGTTGAAGAAGTAGAAGAACACCCTAGAAATTTATTGCTTTGTAATAAGAAACATGATTCATCTGAATGTAATGTCGAAAGTACTGGTTCTAATGCATGTAATGACTCTGTTTGTTTAATATGCAAGAAATGTTTAATTAATGATGTTCATGATGAATGTGTTTCTAAGAATGTGAATGTTACGCCTAAACAGAAGTATGTTCCAAAGGGAACTAGTGCCAGATCTAGATCTATAGAAAGATTAGTTGCACGCTTTAGGTCTACCACTAGTAGTCGAATGCCTAGGAACTACCTTAAGTTTTGTATGTGGATACCAACGGGTAGAGAGTTCACTCTTAAGGACGGCAAATTAGAAATAACTCAAGCTAAACAAGTAGCAACTGTCCATGAGTGTGATTCTGCTTTTACTCCTAACCCCATGGAACCCAATTCAACACGGTTTCCAAATACAAACTCTTCTGTTCTTGGCAGGTTATCGAAATATGTCTTTGGATCGTCGACTCGGGTTGCTCCAAGCACATGACCGGGAACTTAAAGCTGCTGATCAATTTCATATGGAAATTCATGGGAACTGTACGCTTTGGAAATGATCATGTAGCAGCTATCCTGGGTTTTGGAGATCTTCAGTTTGGGAATTTTTTGATCACTCGAGTTTACTACGTCGAAGGGTTGGGACACAATTTGTTTTCAGTTGGGCAGTTTTGTGATGCAGATTTAGAAGTTGCATTCAGGAGAAACACGGTTTTTATAAGAAATTTGGTTGGTGATGATCTCTTAACTGGTAAACGTGGTACAAACTTGTATGCTATCGACATCAACCAAATGGCTTCTACATCACCAATTTGTCTTATGACAAGGGCAACCGAAACTAAGTCCTGGCTGTGGCATAGAAGATTATCCCATCTCAATTTCGACACGATCAACAAGTTAGCCAAAGACAACATCGTCACCGGACTTCCTAAGTTTAAATACACCAAGGAACACCTATGTCCATCATGCGAACAAGGAAAAAGTAAAAGAGCATCATATAAACCCAAAACCGTACCTAGTTCGGAAGCAAGGTTACATATGTTGCACATGGACTTATGTGGCCCAATGAGAGTTGAAAGCATTAATGGGAAGAAGTATATTCTTGTTATTGTTGATGATTATTCAAGATATACTTGGGTAAAGTTTTTGAGATCAAAAGACGAAGCACCAGGCATCATCATCACCTTTCTGAAGCGTATTCAAGTTCTACTTCAAGCTCCAGTAAGGATTATAAGAACAGATAATGGCACAGAATTCACAAATCAGGAGTTAAGAACTTACCTCGAAGATGTTGGAATTACACATCAAACATCAGTTGTTAGAACTCCACAGCAGAATGGGGTAGTTGAAAGAAGAAACCGAACTCTTGTGGAAGCTGCTCGCACAATGCTGATTTTTTCTAGTGCACCACTATTCTTATGGGCTGATGCTGTAGCCACTGCTTGTTTTACTCAAAACCGATCCCTAGTCCATCCGAGATTCAATAAAACCCCATATGAGCTAGTGAACAACCGTAAACCTGACATCTCTTATCTTCACGTGTTTGGCGCTTTGTGCTATCCGACAAATGACAGAGAAGATCTAGGGAAGTTAAAAGCTAAGGGTGATATTGGAATCTTCATTGGATATTCAGAAAACTCGAGGGCATTCAGGGTGTATAATAGAAGAACGAAAAAGATAATGGAGACGATGAATGTGAAGTTTGACGAGATTTCACAAATGGCTTCTGAGAGATACGCTCTAGAACCCGCGCTTAATCCAATGGCTTCTAATCATAACGGATTAGGACCCGCACCAAACATGCAGACTTCTGGACACATCAGTTCAGGACTCGTGCCTCAAGGAGCTCAGTCAACAAACACGGATAAACCTTCAGAACAAGAACTGGAAAATTTCTTCGAGTTAATGTTTGATGAATATTATGGTGGAACTTCGACAAATGCATCTCAACAACATTCCGCTGCACCCCCTCAAAACCATCAACCACCACCACCACCACAAGATGTATCTACTACAATCGAAGCTGAAGCACCAACTACATCAACATCATCTACATCTACTCAAGCACCTCCAGTACTTGAAACTGTTCTACCAAGCGTTGATGAGCAAAACCAAAACACAAGTTTTCATGAAGAACCAACAAATAATTCAAACGATGTTGCGTTAGAAGAAGGAGAAGAAGTATTTGAAAACCCGTTTGCAACAGACTCTGCTGAATCTTCTTCAAGGTTACAAGAACCATCTAACACACATTCGTTACACCCAAGGTACCCTTCTACGTTTCAATGGACAAAAGACCATCCAATAGAACATGTTATTGGTGAACCTTCAAAGCCAGTTCAGACAAGGAGACAACTTGCCACCGATCTCGAATTGTGCATCTACGTTTGCTCAATCAGCCTCAAAGAACCAAAGAACATTCGGGAAGCAATGGCAGAAAACCCTTGGATTGAGGCGATGCAGGAGGAATTTCTTCAATACCTGTTACATGATAGTTGGGAACTTGTTGAACGACCACTTGATAAACGTGTTCTTGATCTCAAGTGGTTGTGGAAGAACAAACTGGATGAGGAAATGACTGTTATTCGCAACAAAGCTCGTCTCGTGGCTAAAGGTTATCCACAAGAAGAAGGGATAGATTTCGAGGAATCATTCGCGCCTGTAGCTAGACTTGAAGCAGTCCGGATTTTCTTAGCCTATGCAGCTCACAAAAACATCACAGTCTATCAGATGGATATTAAGACAGCTTTCTTGAATGGAACTCTGAAAGAAGAAGTGTATGTGAGTCAGCCAGAGGGATTCATCGACAGAGATCATCCAGACTACGTCTACAAGCTTAAGAAAGCAATTTATGGTCTAAAACAAGCTCCAAGAGCGTGGTATGACGAACTATCATCTTTCTTGCTTAAAAACAATTTCACCAAAGGAACGGTTGATGGCACCTTGTTTATCAAAAAATTCAAAGATGACATTTTGATCGTTCAAATTTACGTGGACGACATAATTTTTGGATCAACCAATCCTAACCATTCAAAACATTTTGAAAATCTCATGAAAAGCAAATTTGAAATGTCCATGATGGGGGAACTAAAATTCTTTCTTGGTTTACAAATACATCAATCCCCTCGTGGCATTTTTATCAATCAAGCTAAATATACGATAGAGATTTTGAAAAAACATGGAATGGAAAATTGTGATTCTGTTGGTACACCAATGGTCACTTCACCAAAAATAGGTGCTGATTTGTTTGGGAAACCCATCGATCCGAAAAAATATCGGGGCATGATCGGTTCTCTCATGTACCTTACTGCTAGTCGACCCGATATTCAATTTGCTGTTTGTTTATTAGCACGGTTTCAGGCAAAGCCTACCGAACTTCACCTCAAAGAGGTTAAACGGATCTTTCGGTACCTACGAAGCACCATTAACATGGGACTTTGGTATCCGAAGGATTCGGGGTTTAATCTAATAGCATTTTCAGATGCAGACCATGCTGGTGATCAAGTTACAGCAAAGAGTACATCAGGTGGAGCACAATTTTTGGGTGAAAAGCTTGTAAGCTGGTCGTCAAAGAAACAGGATTGTACTGCACTTTCAACCGCCGAAGCCGAGTATGTGTCTCTATCTGCGTGTTGTGCCCAAGTTCTATGGATGCGGACACAGCTCACAGATTATGGCTTTACTTTTGACAGAATACCTATGTATTGTGACTCAAAAAGTGCCATAGCCATCTCGTGCAATCCCGTACATCACTCTAAGACGAAGCATATCAAAGTCCGCTACCATTTCATCAAAGAACACGTGGAAGAGGGTACTGTTGAATTATTTTTCGTTAAGACTGATTACCAACTCGCCGATCTATTTACTAAAGCCCTTCCAAAATAAAGGTTTGACTATTTAGTTCGACGAATTGGCATGCGAAGCCTAACTCCTGAGGAGCTAGAACGTCTTCTCGAATCTTCTTGAAAAAATGTTTTCAAAAATCGCTTCGCTGTAAATATTTTTGAAAAAAACAAAATACAAAAATATAAAATTTTCAAAAAATACAAAAACAATATAAAATCAAAAAAAAAAAAATACAAAAATATTCTTCTCATGACATGTCTCTCGTATAAATCAATATTCTGTACGTTTCTAGAAATGTCATTCAACAATGATACGGATATGTACAGATGCTTGAGTGGGAGTTCTTTTTTTTTTTTAATGTTTTTCTAAAACATGTCGTTGCTCAAAAATTTCTTCACAATGGCTTTCGTATACTTCAGTACGAAACCCGGACATTAAACGATGACTTCTGATTACTTTCAAATCAAGGACTCGTACGTTCAATGACGAACTCTTTTTCAAAAAGTTCGAGTCTAAACAAACGAAAAAGATTTCAAGCAAAAACTCGTTTTCAAAATAGAATTCTTGAGCACTTTTTCAAGATTGTTCAAAAGATTTCTCAAAATCTCTCAAAATTAGTGCTCAAGAAAACTCCCTCAAAACCCTTAATTGATTCTAAAATGTGCTATCATTAAGGGGGAGTACAAAAAGAAAAATGTTCCAAAATTCATGCAAAATAGAATCTGTCTATCTCTCCAAAAAGCTTTTTCTTAATCAGTTGATATCAAAAATATCACGATATGCTATTTTTGAGGGGGAGAAGACATGATTAAAATGTGATCAAAGATGTTTAAAGCTTGTGACTGAATCTCAAAAGAGCTAGACTCAGAATGTACCAATGAATTGACGAAGCTTAAAATGTCAGTAATCGAAAAGACTTGTCCTGGACGGGTAATAATTTCAAGCTAGTCTAACTAGTGATGTAAGCGTGTCTCGAATAGGACTTGTCTGAGTAGAATGTACCGTATCGAGAGACTTTCTTTGGACTTGACCAGGATGGGTAATAATTTCAAGCTAGTCTAACTAGTGATGTAAGCGTGTCTCGAATCGGTCATGTTCGCTGAAAGTGGATCAATTCAAAAGTGCAAACTCCTCTCGCATGTGCAAATTTCTTAAATATTCATGAGCACATGTGAAGGGGGAGTCCTTCAAAAGAAATGCAAAACTCTCGAAGTGTCAACAAAATGTGTTTTATTATCATAAACACTTTGAGAGATTTTTTCACAAAAAGGTTTTTTGGCATATGATCAATTATAGGATAGTCATGGTGTTATAAGGTGACTAAGGTTAGGAAAAACCGTCCTATGATCCGCCAGAGCCGGAGGGATCTACCCAAGGACAATTCCAATAGATTAGAATTAGAAGTCCTTAGGTATGATTTAAAAAAGGAGAAAATGAGAATGGAGAAAGAAGGGGTTGAAGAATTAAAAAGAAAAGTTATGAAAAAGGGTGAAAAGAAATAGCCCTCCATATGTTCAACCTTAGGGCAGACACCGGGTTCAACTCATATGCTACTGGTTGTTACTAAGGTGACACCGGTATTGAAGACAAAGACGTCATGGACCCAGTGACGCACTGCACTAAACCTTCTTAACCACTCAAGTTCTCTTAAAAGAGCTTGTTTCATTCTCACGGGGAACCGGTGTAATCTATCGACCTGTCTCTTAGAGATGGTTGATATTGAAGCAGGAGACCTCTCCCTAATCTCCGCATAGGAAACCAAATGTGCACTTATCGAGTCTAGAGCCCCGAGATTCATCAAAAGATCTCATAGGAACACATGATATTTCTACACTAGTTGTTCATCATTAAGGACGCCAGATGTAAACTTAAGAGTCCTACGCAGATCTTAGCAATCTGCCAGAACATTTATGAGAGAATTCACACAAGTGATTCTCAATGATTGAATGGAAATTCCTGCCAGGGTCAACATCAAGCAGCCCTGACAGCAGGTCACTTCGGTAATTCTTTATGGGTTACGCTTAGTGTTCGCGGTGGTTTCAAACGGTCTACAGTCGTGGAGTGATCCCCAGCGACTCACCCAGTCATTGAGCTACTAAGTAGGTCTTGTAAGCTCTCTCGAGAGTATCTGACATGGGAACGGCCATGGTAAGGGTTAGAAGGAGTCTTCACACTATGCTGTTGACGATCTCTAATTCTTATCTGTAAGTACCGGATGTTTTATTGCTAACTGGTTATATGCAGGGACACTTCATCTCCATGGCGACAGATTCCACGTGCTCATACATACATCTGGAAGTTAAAGAAAGCTCCCTCAAAGATCTATACAACACAAAGTTCAAAGAAAGATTCTACGCCAAAAAGAAGAATCTACAAAGTATAAAGACTAAAGATCAAAGTGAAAGAAAGGGAACTACGTGCATATGAATATCAAAGTCCAAAGATGTATGAGCATGTTGGAATGGCAAACAACCACCACAGACGCAGAAGTGACGAATGGTAGATAACTCCACATCACTAAGGAACAAAGAACGATGAAAAATCAGTTATCAAAGATCACAAAGCATGAAGGAACAAAGACTAAAGACTATTCTACAACGACACACAAAGTTAAAGACAAAGAACATGGAAGACCCACTCACGTGGAGCATCATTCGAATGACCACCCCTTAGGGGGAGATTGTTAGCATTAAAAATTATGTATTTAGAAGTGATGGTCATTCTCATACATGTAACTTTGTAATGTGTCGTAGATTGCAATAGAATAGTCAATGGGCTTATGGTTTGGACTAATCTAATAGGTTATAAGTTATGTATTACAACTAGTCCATACTTAATGTAAAAGTCCAATCCATGACCAAGCCCATCCAAGCCCATTAGGGTGTTATATGTCTAACTATATAAACACCTCAAATGAGTCATTTGAGGTGTGTGCTTGTGTGTGTATTTGTGTGTGTTTTTAATAAAAGCTCTCTTCATCTATTATTCTCTCTTTATAATCTAACGCCACACATATTGCATCAAGTCACCATCTTTACTTCATCTAGTGCTTATATTTGTGATAAAGTTGATATATCTAAGGTCCTACAATACGATCTTGTTATATCACTTTCACTTGTGTACTTGATGTTTATTGTTATATTTATATGCATATCATGATTATATAATTCCAACAGTGGCATCACGAGCCGTTATAATGTATAATTAATTACCAAAACACATAAAACACGATTTTTTTTCATTGTTTTTGTACATGTTTTTCGATTTAGAGTTTATTATAAATTGAACCTTAATTTTTTAGGCCGATTTGCTTAAAAATATTTTTAGGGTTTGGATTTTGATTATTAATTTGATTAGAAACCCTAGGTTAACATGTTTATGTGTTTATGTAAATGATCTTGTGGCTATATAAAATTAATTGTTAAGTGTAATCCATGAAAACGTGCGTGTTTAGCATGGATTTTATTGCCTTGATTAATTAAATTGTTTAGATGGCTAATTGAATTAATGGTTAAGTTTGCACATGTAATTTAATTGATAAATGTTGAATTGGGGAAGACTCCAATCTATTAAGTAATCAATTATGTGCTATGTGGTATTTATTTAATTATGGCTTACGCAGTCGATTCATCGATGTATGTGGCTCACTTCCTTTGCAAGTGAAAGCCCTAATTGAATATATATGTAATACACATAGAATTGATTGTTAATAGGATTATTGAATTAAAGTTTGCATGTGGCTACATCTTTTAATACATATTAATTGTTATGATGTATGTGTTTATTTAGTTGATTTATTTTTTTATTTTGTATTACTTTTTTTTGTAAGACATGTTTATAAACGAAAAAAGGGTAATTTTTGAATAAAAAAATAATATGGACTAAATAAATGGCGAAATTTATTTTGGTTTTAAGTGTCAAAATTTCAAGGTTTAATTGAGTGATGTTTTTGTACGTAATGGTTTACTAGGCCGACCGAAATTGGACAAACTATAAGGTGCGTTTAAGTATAAACGGGTTTTTTAAGAGCCTCGCGCCTACCTTTGTTTCTACACTTGCTTGTGCGTCTAATTAGACTTACCGAATAACAATTACATGTACAATATCATCTTAAGGGTGAATTGACCACAATTCCATGATGATTATCCGAAACACTAAGCTTTAGAGCTTATGCAAAAGTACGATATATTGGAGGATAATTGTTGGTAATTCTTTGATTGGCGAACCCAATACCTCAATCAAAACTTTGTTAATTTGCTCTTACAGAATTGGTAAATAAAATTGTTTTGTAAAAACCAATGTTATGAAGTTGTATGCATGCTGCTTCATACATTATTTTGATTAGGCACATCAAAATTAATACCCTTATAAAATTAAGTCGAATGCCATTTAATTAAAGAACACTTGAAGTTATAATTTACGTCATGTGAGAGCTTGGCTAGATTGCAATGGAAAGGTAAACTTTGTACTTTCATTACTAGCAGATCAACTGATGTAATTGAACTATGGGTTTGCAGTTTTTAAATTAGACGACTTAAATTGAGTAGGAAGTGAGAGCTTGGACTCAAGGCATTAGATGGGTATGAAACATGCTTACATTGCAAAAGGTTTTATGAATATAAATCTCATAATGATCTAGAAATTGCAATATGATATTGGCAATTATTGTTCGATAATTACCTTGTTGAATACTATCATTACTAGTAGATCAACTGATGTAATGGTACTATGTCAATTAGGATCCTAGCTTTAAGAAAATACTATGGTTTATGTGCATATTTACGAATGGGTATTTTATTTTCTTAAAGATTTTATTACCGAAAATACTAAAATTGAAGTTTGTTAATTCTTTTAATGTATTAATGCAACATTATAACCGTAAACGCACTTTGAGCTTTGATAAATTGATCTCGTTCTGTTTTCAAAATAATGTTTGATTAACAATAATTTACTTAAAAGACATAAGAAGTCTCCTTTCTATGAAAGAAGAGTGAGATAGAATCCCATTCCTTTTCATGAATGAGAAAGGATAATAGGAATATTAGATATGTCTAAATTCTAATATAACTCATAGCAATTTTTAATAGTTAAGAAAATTGCGAATTTTTCATAAAGATTTCATCACCCACATTCGGTGATTAAATTCTTAATAACAAATATGATATTTGGTTAATAGAAAATTATGTATGACATTTTATGAGTTATTATAATTAGAAGCTAGACTAATTACAGCAAAATGATAAAAGACAAACTAGTTTATCCATCTAGTTGTTTTTGCTATTTAAAAGGTGCTACATACATTGTGGGATGGTAGACCTGTTAAGGAAGAAATTGCATGCCTAATTTTTCAAGTTAATAGCATTGATGGTTATTCCATCATTTACGTAGTAGAATACACTCTTTAATGCATGAGTAATTGTTACATATGCCATTTAAAAGTGCTGGAAAGTTAAAAGCACACTATTTTCTTTCACTGGCTATGAAACACTTACAATATTGTCAAATTCAGTGGGAGTATTGTGTACTTATTACTGAGTAAGGAATTATTGTAATGATCTTTAATTCAGTGGGAGTTACAAGCTCTGACATCTTGGTAGATAAAGATAATTACTTTCCAAAAGTAGACACTCATACTTTTAAGGTTAGTCTTGTACGTTTCCTTACTAGACATTGTTGTCCTACATCTACTTTTTATGCTAAGATTTATGACACAATCATATTGATCACATAAACAAATGCATGTCATGTTGTTTATTTGTTATATGATGTTGTTCCATGCAAAAGTGGGAGAAATCTTTAATGTGTGCAAGAAACAACTCGTAAAGATATGATTTAATAGATTCTCTTGATTGCAAAGTAAGAGAATAACATTCTAATATGAATTATACACATCTAATTCAAGAAAAACACTTGGTGTTGCAATTTATGTTATGTGAGAGGTTAGCTAGATTGCAACAACAAGGTAAATTTCATATTTTTATTACTAGCAGATCAACTGATGTAATGAAACTATGATAATTTGCAGTTTCTAAATTAGACACATATTAGAACATGTGTCAATATGATATCAAGACTACTTTAATTTGTATATTTATGATTTCTTGGAATGACATAAATTAATAAAGTAATCTAATGCTACTTCAATCTAAATATTTATGTGTTCTTGGAATGACATAAATAAATGAAGAAATAACGTTGTTTTACATTATTGTAATGTAATAAATTAACTTGAAATTACTATTGAAATCAAGAGATGGTATTCATAATTACTTTAGTTAAACATGTTTATGTTTCACTGTAAAGATATAAACATAAAGTCTTTTAATTGTTACAAGACTTATAATAAACTAAGACGTTATCTTGTTATGTTTTTTTAATTAAGACATATACATGAAGTCATTAAATTGTTAAATGATTTATAACATATAGTGGGATTATAACAATTTATGTTTTCTTGTAGAGACATGAACATGAAATGACTTTGTCAAAAGTACTTGTGTTATAAAGCATGTAATTGGCTTAAAAATATTATTGTACCACTAAAATGACTTAGTTGGTAAATAGACAAGCCAAAAGGAATATGGTTATCTTAAATATTGTTAGATTGTCTTACAATATTAATCCTAATAAAATACCAAATGTTTATGGTATGTTCAGTTAGGAAAATCAAACTCTTTTTATTTGATTAAAGATAACTATGATTTCTTTTCTTCCAAAAGTTAATCAAGGTTAGAAAATTAAGTATGGATTGAATATACTCAATAAGACTCTAACCTAGAAGATTAATAAGACACCATCATATGATGGAATGTAATACATTACATTAAGTCTTAAAATGAAGTTTTGAATTTGTTAAACTACTTATGAGTAGGTTATTAACAAACAAAAGTCATGAACTGTCCTTGTGTTTTGTAATGTCCCAAAAGAGAACATTGTATTTGTAGCCTTCCGTAATTTTCCCATACGATTAGTAAATGTTAACATGGAATAAAAGGATATTACGTTAACTTAACACCATTTTTACGGATAGCAAATTTTTTTTTTGTTATAGATGACTTGATATATGAATCACTACGATAATTTGTGATTGACCATTTACCTAGGAACGATAAATATAAAACGTTTATATTTATAAATATACATTTCGTTAAATTACCATACACTATTTATATATTTCCCGAGCCTACGAAAATTTCTGAGATTGCTCACTAATATTTTTGGACCTCGACACGATACCCGAAGCACGCTACATTGGCCCACAGCACCATATGGGCTACATAAAACCCAACAGCAAGCCAAACGGACCTTATTTCTTTTTCTTTTTCGTTTGGGCCGGAACCAAACCACAAGCCCACCAGGCCAAACCCAAAACGCACCCTTAATATTTTTCTCTCTTTTGCCTGTCACGACACACCTCCAAACCACCCTCGGTTTCTCTCAAATTCGACACATAAAATTATTATGTTTTCACATCTCTTGATTTACCATGTTGCCAAGAATTGAGAATGATATATTTCGTCACTTACCTCACTCGTTTACTGCCTCAGACACAACCCAAGTAAACTACAAAACTCACCCTTGGGGAATAATAGCTCAACGTGTTACAAGTTTTCTACAAACCTCACATGCTCCCCAATGAAAACAAAACCGACTATATACATCTTGTAATGTCAGGAATGAACAGGAAATCTACTTACATATTCATAGCTTTGTAAAGTTTCGATTGGGCAAGTAAGGAGGTAGCATGCATTCTTTTCTATCCCACAGTCAATCTCATGTGATCTTAACTCGTCATTACCCTCTATAACTCACTATATAAAGCCTTCCATGCAAGCTCAGTTGGTAACATACACATATACATACCACATTTCAAGTTATAATGAAGGATATGGGATATTAAGGGACAAACGGTTTGTCAAACGTACGAAGCCTCAAAGCAATTCTAGGATTCCAAGTTTGCTCGTCTTGAACCTTTGGTGGATCGAGAATCGAACCACACTACTAGTTCTCTTCTACTCGATCCCTACATCCGTTTTACACCACCCTTGTAAGGTGAGGTAAGACCATCGAACCATCTTTCTATTTTTGGACTTGTATTCATATGATTTTTGCGAAAACACTTACTATAAATATCACATAAATAATAAACACGACATATACTTTTTATACCTCGTATCATTTGTTATCTAGATCATTAACGAGACCATATGAACGTTTGGAACTCATAATTAACGTATAAGCACAAATATCACACGTTTCTATATTGGTTTAGACCTATACGAGCTTGGCTAAAAACACTTAGATTATTTTTGGCATTGGAAATTAGTATAGAACGAGTTTTTGCCATTTACTTTGAACGTGTAGTTTAATATTTCGACACATAATGATATCATATTTAAGCTTGAACTAATTATCTATCTTATGAACAATCGAAACTAATAAATATCTAAGCCTAACGACTTAGTTTCTTTTCCTACGCGACCCTAAAGTGAATCGAGATTTTTATAGAATTTCAAGGAAATTAAATCAATTTTGGGCCTGTTAAGCGCAATAAGCAGTTTTAAGCTTATTTCAATAAGCTGATCGTACCAACTATTTTGAAATGTTTTTATAACTTAAAAATATGGACTAAGATAGGTCTAGTGTTCCCCCTACCCTTTTGGATCATAAAACGTTAACGGGCCCTAAATTTTGGCTCGTTAAGCCCATTTAAAGTACAACGAAGGATTTTAAGCTAATAAGTGGTTAATATAAGCTGTTTTGAATATTCTGAACTTATTTAATAAGTAAAAATGTTAAGTTTTGAACTTGGCAACTTATGAACTGTTTTTGCAAAAATTGGCTAACGAGGGACCAAAACTGTCAAAACTGTAAAGTTAGGGTAGAAACTATCAAAATTGATTTTTATGAGTTATAAAATGTTAAAATGAAACTTGGAGTTAATAAATGTAAATATTGATACTCATGGACCTAAAATGTAATAAAAATTAACTTTGGACTAATGATGTAAAATTTGTACCGTTAGGGTTAAAAGTGTAACTTTGGAGAAACTTTAAGGATTTTTGCTGTAATATTATTTTTGATAATAATTATATATATATATATATATATATATATATATATATATATATATATATATATATATATATATATATATATATATATATATATATATATATATATATATATTTGAGGTAAAACTTGATGAACTTAATTTTTATATATATATATATATATATATATATATATATATACACACATTATATAATTCGTATAATTATAATTAAATTCTGACGATAAAACTATACGTAATTATTTTCTTTTACACTTACGTCGTAACACATCGCCTATACACATTTCGATATATTCTTGACTAATAACTAAAGTTCGCAATAAAAACGAGACTTAGACTATCAAACTAAAACTTGCCATATCTTTTAGGTTGTGTGTGAAGCCGTTGCCTTGCATCGTTGAGATTACGATTATTCTACCATACTACTAAGGTGAGTTCATAGCCCACATTTAAATTGTTTCGTGGGGGGGGGGGGGGGGGGGATACATGCTTAAAAACCGAACATAAGTCTTTTCTTGGTATTATGATACCGGCTGATATTATTATTGCTTAAGTTGCTATTGCCAAAAGTCCCTCGATCATGAACCTTAACCACTTGCAGGGTGAACGTAAATAATTGTGAATAGATCTATTAGGGATTGACAATCCCCATTTGGTTGCTAGAGGAAATCCACCGAATGCACTTTATTTGATTTCATAGGTTACTGGCAAATACCTATCCTGGGGGCACCTTATTTCACATCATTATTATGGTTATTTTGATGTCTCTTAATCGTTGCGTGTCATGAGCTTAAGGCAATAATAGATGTGATTTTCAACTTATTTATTTTTATAGATATACAGTAAACGTCTATCTCTTGTGCTCAAACTCTTAATATAAACCTATGAATTTCTGATGTGCGGGATTGCGCCCTCACAAAAGGTTTTACCTCTCAAGGGATCTTGAGAAGCTTGCAATCCCTACCAGGCAGTGTACATGATCGTTGTAGTATAGTATAGTGACAAGTACCGGGGGATTGATCGTTCAACTCAGGAATAGTGTTCGCTAGGATTAAAAAGTCTACTAAACTAGGTCTAAAAGTGAGGGATGATTCTTTTTGTATTTTTATATTTTTATAAAAGCAAGTAAAAAAATCTCGGGTTTTGAAGGAGTGGGCGGAATTAGTTGCTAGTCAACTAACCCAATTAACTAAGATGCAATCAAAATAAAATAAAACTTAAACTAATTTGTGGTGGAAACAATAATGAGAGAAAATGTGTTTACTTAGATTTCATTACTCCCGAGATATCTTTTAACGGTTGATTAGCTTGTTACAATTGCATGGATGACGGGTTATATTCCTTAATACTAGTCGTAGGGCCGTGTACGATATTCCCTGACTCTATTGGCTTCCACTTCATTCTATGTCGAGCCGACTACTAGCTCCTAACATAGTATCAGTAGAAGTTACCTACGCATTAAATACAACCAATAAATCGTAGTACACCTCCGATCATGTTTCTTAAGACATTCAAGCAAGTTACCAATTAGAAGTCTGCTAGTTTTCTTAAGCCTAACATCGAATTCAATCATCCACAACAATTATAAACAAACCATCAACCAATAATCAACATCTAGGCTTCACTACATCTAAGCAAACACAATAAAAGCCTAGCCTAGCATGTTAAAAAGAAGACAAGCATAAGATATAATCAAAGAACACATAGACATATTGAATGATTTGGTAAAGTACTTATCTTCAATTGAACATGGAGGAAACAAGGGGTTGAAACCCTTGAAAAAGTTGTAAAAACGTCTAGGGTTTACTGCCCTTAAAGTTACACAAAAGTTACACACTTATGAATGAAAATTTGGAAAAATATATATAGATTATACATCTTGACGGCGTCACGTTGTAATGTGTGATGCCGTCAACTCACCGCCAAAACAAGGGTCGTATTGCCTAGATCCAATCTTGACGCTATCATGTAGAGAATAAGCTCTGGGCCGTCATGATCCTGACGGCCTTGGTGACGCCGTTAGGCATTTTTGCCTTGAAATAGTTCTGGGCCGTCATGTGTATTATCCATATCCACCTCTTTTGCCAAGCTTGACGCCGTCACTTGTATCGCCTTGACGTCGTCAGGTACTGTTCCCAGCAAGGATTTTGAGACTTTGTCGTTTTCTTCACTTAATCGCTCCGAAAACGTCCAAAATGCTTCCTTTTCCAGATTTCTTCTCAAAAGTACCTAAAATGACAAAAGGAACGATTTAGGGCAATAATTGATCAAATAATCACGAATTCGGGCTTAAATGACCCCTAAAAGCGGTACACTTTTCACCTTATCAAATACCCTGACACTGTAGATTTGCTTGTCCTCAAGCAAATGCGCTTTAATTCTAATCAAAATACAAGCTAGGGGTCATTTAACACTAATAGAAAAGTAATTACAACAAATAATCGTTCCACTTAAAACAAAAAACAAGCACGGAGGTTATACACTAGCACCTCACAATTAGTGTTTTGATACTCACATCTCTCGGGTGTAATAAAGTATATATCACAATATGGAAATGGAAAACATCTCTCACTACCTGTCATAGCAAATAGATTACCATAGGCTTGGGAAAGGATCAAACCTCCACCACTTGGCGTAAGCACCTAGGATAAACTATCAAAGAAGTCTTTTAAAGGGTTATAACGCGAGGTGTAGGGATATGATAAACACGGTTTTGTTGGATAAAGGCAATATTTACTGGTAGCGAGTTAATCATCTTGGTTAATTACATGTATAATATGGCATTGCTAAGCCAAGACTCGACTCGACTTAAGCTAATCAAAACTACAAACTATGAAACAAACATAAAATGAAACGAGATGGTGGTCCGTATATTTTTCTTTTTCTCTTTTTCTCTTTTTTTATTTTTATTATTTTTTTTGCGTACACTCTTGCCCTACCATCCAAAATAATACATCATAGGGGATTTACGTCCCCCTTACACTTGAACTTTTACATACTTTGCAATCAACTATTCTAATGACTCGAATCAAGATAATCAAAACACTTGGAGTACTTTTAAAATTAACGCACATATGGGGGTAATAATTGACGTTTTCCCCATTACTCCATATCACTAGTACTTTACCCATGAGTCCCAATCGTCCCAAAACAATATGTACAAGATATGAGGCGACTTAGCAACCATGTAATCAATTAGATAATTAACTAAGGGTTTAAACACATAACAATAATGCACTAAAGTTGAGTGCATACAAGGAAGGATAAGGCGATTTGGTTGCACGTTTGGGGTGGATTGTAACAAATTCTATCTTTAAGTAAGATGCTTAAAGTTAGAAACGAAAAATATAGGCTCTGAGGGGTGTACTAGGGGTATCGTGTACTAAAAATGAGTACATCGCAAAGGTGTGGGAAAAAATTAGGTGACTTTATAGTCAAATAATTATGACTTCATTGGTCAATTAATTTATGATACGGATTTAACACAAGGGTGATCCTAATGCCTCTTATCATGTAGTAAATCCTACTACACGAATGTAGTCTCACTAGCGGTCTCGGGATGCATCACTAACGCAGGTTCATGAATCTAATTACTACTGGTAGACTCGTAAGCACTAATAATGAATGTTTTTCCTAACAAATCTAAAGGCGAACCTCACATATTTGAGTGGAAAATTTTTCTGGGTGGTTGGTTTTTGTGCTATTCATAGAACTCCTATCCATGAGACGCTTATTAAGGCTAAAGCTTCACTCCTAAATGTTGTAAAAAATTTTAAATTTGGCACTAAAATTGCCCTAACAAGTATTTTTCTCGGTTTTATTACATACCTACTATCAAACAAACAAACTCAAGTGCAATTGTATTCTCTAAGGTATCATCATTTACCCTCCCCTTACACTTAGGCCGAACATTGTCCCCAATGTTCAATAAAAAGATGTAAAAGTAGTAAAGGTAAAAGAATGAAAACAAATACTCCCCTGATTCGTTCTGTGTGGATAGTGTGTCAACAAGGTTAGATCTTCTTCCAAGAAAATGAACTTTGAAAGCTTCCCTCCAGAAATATAAATCATCTTCTTGTCCAATGTAACCCGTTAAACCTAAGAAAACAATCAAGGCAAACCTCGAGTAAAATCGGCGGCAATCTATATATACTAAAAATTCTAATAAAGCAAGTTAAGATATAATGCTTGTGGAATGAATGTTTGCAGATTTCCTGGAGTTTATAAAACTAAAGAATCAACAAAAACTTTAAGACTCCGGTATAAACAAAACTTGCAAAATTTTTCAGAATTTTTGTACCTGACACCGTCAGGTTGTAACTCCTTACGCCGTCAGAATGTTCCTGCAAAAATCTCATGTTAAGTTTCCAGAAAATTTCTGGAAAAACTTATGCCTTAATTCCTGGAAAATCCTGCAAAACATCATTATTACTCGATACAAGCATTTGACTAAAAAATCTCATGTGTGGAAAACTAGAAGGGGGGTTGAATAGTTTTACGTCTTTTTAATTTGTTATAAAAGATAGTTATAGTGTTTTCTTAGTTTTTAAAAACTTAGATTCGATAATATGTGATCTCAAGTCTTGCACAATATAAACAACTATCAATAAATAATATATAACAATGATAAGTAATGAAATAAATAAGAGATGGAAAGATCGAACCGTGAGACAAGAGATTTATAGTGGTTCGGCTACAAGGACACCTTCCTTGCCCTACTCCACTCCCCGAGCACCTAACTCGAGAGTTTTCTTCACTATATCAACAAGCTCCCTTATGGCGGAGAAAACCTTACACACCAATTTACACACCACAACTTCTTCACAACTAAGTCACAACTTCTACACAACTTCTTCAAATTAATCTACTTCACAACTAACTACTCCACTCCTATCTTCTTCACCCCAATTCACTTCACAAATAAATACTCCACACCTAGCTTCTTCACTACAATCTAATTCCTAACTTTTCTTCTTCACACCAAGCAACTAACTAATCACACAATCTATATATCTAGCACAACTATCTACAATCAAATATTCACAACAATCTTCACAAAGAATAGTGTAAATAATCTTGATGATGCACCAACAACTTGGATGTGGAGGTCACAACAAGTTGTAATACTTCTTGTCTTGGGGGATAGAAGTATTCTTCTCTTGCACTTGAGAGGATGAAGTTTGAATCACTTTGAAACAAAGAATTATGCACTTATGATCAAAGGATTAAGAGAATAGAAATGTGGATCTAGAACATAAAGTTTAGGAGTGCAAAAGGTGAGAAAATTCTGTGGGATGAACCAGTATTTATAGGGGAGAAAAATACTGTTTTGGAGCGTGGCCGGTCCCCTTAATGATTAAGGGGGCCGCCTAAGGAATTAAGAGGGCCGCCCCTTCAGAACGTTGGTTTTTCTTGTCTTTTAGTGGGGAATATTTTTCTGGATAAAGTTTGCCATTTTTGGTTGGAAATTTGAAATCATATATTTATAATAAATTAAACATATTCTTTTAATTCAAAAAGTAATTTTGTAAAAGATATAAAATGTTTAATACATTTTATAAAAATTCTAGTGATTAGAAAAATTTCCTTTGATCATAAAATGCAATAAACCCTTTGTTTATTCATACCTTAAGTGATATGGAAGCAAAGACAAATATTAAGCACTAAAAACTTGTTTACGTCATAAGTTTTAGATTAATGAGTTTATGCTTTGTAATTATCAAAACATAGAGACATTGTTAATATGCTAACAATGTTTTAAGACATTATTTATGTCAACAATCTCCCCCTTTTTGATGATTACAAAACCTTAAACTCATTAGGTCTAAAAATTAATTTTTAGACAAGTATTATTAGAGTTTAACATTTTCTTCTCCCCCTTTTTGTAAAATCAAAAAGGTTAATGCTCCCCCTTGATGTATGCTCCCCCTCTTTTGAGAGCACCAAGGGAATGAGCTATGGAAATCTTGGCTACACAAAATATTAGAAGAGAACAAGGCACATATACATGCAAAGCAATAATTATGCAAATAAAAATAGATTCATTCAAGCATCATAGAAAGCATTACAACATTTAATATGCTTAAGGCATATTGAACATAATAAAACAAAAGAAAAGACATAGTCCTATATTGCCTAAAAGAGCACTTGGACTTGCTTGCAACCCATGGTTGATTGTTTTGTTTGCTTGAAGGATAACATAAGCATAAAGCTTAGTTGTTAGATGGAGAAGGATATGGAGTGGGGTATGGAGCGGAAGAGGTGGACCTTACGATATTGTATCGTGTTAAGGGTGGAATGGGATGAGGTCGAGTGAGGAGATATTCAGTCCAAGAAATATCTTCACTCAAGTATAGGATTTGTTTTTGAAGGAAGATGCAACAAGGGCAATAGTGAGTGTGGTTTGTAACTTGATCCAAGTTGAGAGAGTGAGGAAGGCAATTGTTGTAGGGTGATGATGGAGGTTGCCCTTTGTTGCGTTGTGCAAGATGCATGACATTGAGATCACAAAGATCATGGATTTGTGATATTTCATCACGGAACTTTTGCTTTTCCGTGGCAATGCGGAGAAAGTCATTGTGTTGATTTGGATGAATTGGGTTTGTGTAGTTGGAATTGTAGTGGGATGGTTGATCAAACTTGTATGGATCATTACAAATGGTTGGAGGATGAGATGAGTGGTTTGGCATGAAGGAAGATGTTTGGCCAATGTTGTATGGTTTGTAGAGAGGATCAAATGAATGTCCTTGTGAATTTGGTGTAAAGTTTGGGAAGTAAGTGGTTGGAGGTGTTGAGTGATTTCCAACTTCATTGGTTATGATGGATTTGTTTCGAGGGCTTTTTCTTCGCCAAACGGGTTTTTCCGTCATTCTTGCAAGCCTTGAGGCTTTTGGTTTTGGTTTGTTTGGAGAAGTCATGAAGAGATGAATGGAGAGTGTGGAAGATTCGGGGTATTTATAGTGTAAGATTTGTGTGTTTAAGGATGGATAAGGTTTGTTTGGGAAACTAGGACAAAATATGTTGGTGAAAAATGGGAAATGTAGGTTGAAATGGGCTAAAAAGCAGAAAAGATTCTGTAAACCCGACCATCAGATGGCTGGTCCCCTTAATTAGGGGGCGGTCCCCTTAACGATTAAGGGGGCCGCCCATCTGGTGATTTCCAGGTTGCCAGAATTGGGTTTTTAGCAGAAAGGTTTTGTGTTTGGATTGGAATTCAAGCAAGTTCAATTCCTTTAGGCAATATAGCATCTAATCTAATCAAGATATAGCATGCATGCAAAAACACATAAGCAAAAGAGCAAATAAGCAACACATAATAAGCAAGAGGAGATAAGTAAAGGCAAGAGCACTTAAACTTCCTAAGGCACCTATCTTAGATCAAAGGCAAAGGCAACTAATGAGTGGAAAACTAGTGATGGAGTAAGATGAAAATATTATTAGTGAATTTGTCCTAGTGTGTGTCTATATGAAACAAATGTGGAGTTGTGATTGTTTCGACTCCTAAATGCAAAAAGAAATAACGATCCTAAGAAACAATCCAAAAGATCTCCTTGATTCAATTTTTGCTCGATCATGAATGTCAAAGATATATATTAGATTATATACCTTGACAATTTAGATGAGAGTTTATGCATGATTTTGGAAAACAATGTTTTTAGCATTAGTCAACAATGCAAGGAAAATGATGTTCATGTGATTCCTAGATGTGAGAATAATTTTCAAAGAAAATTGATTGGGTTTTACAAAAGAGTTTATGCAAAGAAAATGAACTTTCCCAATCTTTAATTTTGTGCGAAATAGATTCCTAGACTCAGAAATGAAGAAGTGGACGAAAAGTAAATTTTATGCAAGTATAAATTTGTATTAATTCAATATAATTTTGTCAACTTGTTCCATCATTCCTAATCCTAAACGCAAGTGGTTGAATAATTCACGCTTAAGGGGTTTTGTGAATATATCCGCAATGTTGTCTTCCGATGCAACCTTTTCTATAGATATATTTCCTTTTTGTACATTATCCCTATGAAAATGATGGCGTATTTCTGTATGTTTAGTCCTAGAGTGTTGCACCGGATTTTTACTTAAATCTATCACACTTTTGTTATCGCATATAATGGGGACATTTTCTAACCTAATGCCATAGTCTACGAGAGCTTGTTTCATCCATAGTGCTTGTTGACATGCCTTTCCAGCGCTTACATATTCGGCTTCGGTGGTAGAAATAGCAAGAGCGGTTTGCTTCTTCGAAAACCAAGATGTTAGGCAACATCCCATAAACGTGCAAATACCGCTAGTGCTTTTTCTATCTACGTAGTCTCCCGCATGATCCGAATCCGCATGGACGATGGTTTCTATGCCGGATCCCTTAGGATACCATAATCCTAAGTGTATAGTGCCTTTAATGTATCGGAAGATACGCTTAACCGCTTCTAGGTGTGAGGTTTTGGGATCCTCTTGAAAACGGGCACAAAGGCAGACACTAAACATGATATCGGGTCTACTTGCCGTCAAGTATAGTAAACTACCTATCATTCCTCTATACTTGGTGTTATCTACGGACTCACCTTCATCGTCCTTTGTGAGCTTCACTTCCGACATGGGAGTTTTCATGGGTTTTGAGTCTTCTAGGCCAAATTTCTTAAGCATTTCCTTAATGTACTTAGATTGGTTAAAAAATATTCCCTCTTCTAATTGTTTTATTTGTAATCCTAGGAAGAAGTTAAGTTCACCCATCATACTCATCGCAAACTCATCATGCATGATTTTGGCAAATTCATCACACATGTCTTGACAAGTCGATCCAAATATAATGTCATCAACATATATTTGGACAATGATGAGATTTGGGTCTTTCCTTTTAGTGAAAAGAGTGTTATCTACCATTCCCATGGAATAATCATGTTTAATAAGAAAAGCTTTTAATCGATCATACCAAGCTTTGGGAGCTTGTTTGAGTCCATACAAAGCTTTCTTTAACTTATAAACATAATCAGGTTTTGCGAAGTCAATGAATCCTGGAGGTTGTGCCACATATACCTCCTCATTGATAAAACCGTTAAGGAATGCACTTTTCACATCCATTTGGAATAACTTAAAATCTAGGGCGCAAGCATAGGCAAGTAATATCCTAATTGATTCTAGTCTAGCTACGGGGGCATAAGTTTCGTCATAATCAATTCCTTCTTGTTGATTATAACCTTGGGCAACTAACCTAGCTTTGTTCCTAGTAACTATTCCATTCTCATCTAACTTATTCCTATATACCCATTTAGTTCCTATGATGGTCATATTCTTTGGATTTGGGACTAATTCCCAAACATCATTTGCCTTAAATTGATTTAATTCTTCTTGCATAGCTATAACCCAACTTTCATCTTTTAAAGCCTCGTTAATATTCTTAGGTTCTATTGCTGAGAGGAAACAAAAGAAATTGTTTTTATCTTGGGCTTGTGACCTAAGGGTTCTTTGGTTAAGATGTCCTATTATATTATCTAGTGGATGTGATCTAGATTCTTTAATATTAACAGTTTCGTTATTTTCTAAGTGAATGTCTTCATTATCATTTCCTATGGGTTTTGTTTTACTAACCTCAATAGCTTCATCTTCGACTAAATCATCATCTTCTAAAGGTAATGTTTTAGGAGGTGGCGGTGTTTCATCAAATGTTACATTTAGTGATTCCTCTACTTTCATGGAGTGTTTGTTAAGTATTATATATGCTTTGCTATTTTGTGAGTATCCTAAAAATATTCCTTCATATGATTTTGGATCAAACTTAGTGAGGTAATCCTTAGTGTTTAGAATATAACATTACTTCCAAATACCCTAAAGTAGCTTAAGTTTGGTTTTCTACCTCTTAATAACTATAAGGAGTTTTTCCTAGAATTCTCCTAATTGATACCCTATTTAAAATATAAGTCGATGTATCTACGGCGTGACACCAAAATTTTTGTGGGATGGATTGTTCATTTAACATAGTTCTACTCATTTCTTGTAGTGACCTATTTTTTCTTTCTACTACGCCATTTGATTGAGGAGTACGAGAAGCGGAGAAATTGTGAGATATTCCATTTAACTCACAATATTTTCCGAATTGTACTTCGTTATCAAATTCCCTACCATGGTCCGTCCTAATGGCAACTATTGAGCATACTAATTTATTTTTAATCATTTTACTAAATATTTCGAATTTTTCAAAGGCTTGGGTTTTGTTACTTAAAAACCTAGTCCACGTGTATCGTGAGTAGTCATATACTATTACTAAGGTATATTTGTTTCTTCCATAGCTCCGCACAGCGGATGGACCGAAAAGATCCATATGTAATAATTCTAGGCACCTAGTAGTGGATACTATATTCTTAGCTTTGTGACTAGCATGAGCTTGTTTTCCAATTTTACATGCATCACAAAATTGTTTGTCATATTTTAGATTAGGCAAATTTCTAACTAATTCCTTAGAGGCCAAAGATTGTATTTGTTGCATGTTAGCATGTCCTAATCTCCTATGCCACAATGTAGAGTTTTCATCTAGGGTCGTTAGGCATATCCTATACTCAGGCTTGTTTCCTAGTTTCATAACATATATGCCTGATGAGTGTGTAAATACTCATCATTTTTATCGTATCTAAACTGCCAAAACATCCAAAAACACTCAAATACGCATCAAAATACAGAAATTATTCCAAAAGTGTGTTTTATATGTTTCTGATGCAAAATATTTAAAAACAAATGAAAAACGAACAAAGTTTGCATAATTGGCAGTTTCAGTCCCTCAAGTTTCAAAAATTGACAAAACTAGTCCCTGAAGGTTTAAAACGAAAGAAAAGTCAACCCAAGGTTTCTAAAGTAAAAAATTATCAAATCAAGTCCTTGGGTGAAAAGTTTTGAGAAATTTACAAAATTGGTCCCTGCAGTTTGGAATTTGACAGATTTGGTCCCTGGGTGTTTTAACTTGGAAAATAAATTTCAAAAAACCTTATGGAATCACATATTAGCAGGAATGGTCCTTGGTTCAAATTTTGGAAGTTTGGCAGAACTAACCCTTCAACTTTGCAGATTTTACAAAATGGTCCTTGTGAATTATTTCTATAAAACCAAACCGGATCCAATATTAATACTATTTGTATTATCCCTTAATCCAAATCCCACCAAATCTAATCCAATAAAACCCCCTGCCCAACTCACCCTCTCCTTGGCCCAAACTCACACACAGCCCACCCCCTTTGATAAGTTTGACCCCAGTCAAACTACTAAACCAAAACCACCCGTCCCTTTTTATTATCCCAGTCAAACCCCACCGTTTGACCCTCCACCTCATCACTCACCTCCTCCACCTCACCCCTGCAAAACCCTGCAAACACTCCACACCCTCCATCATCACCCCTACACCTTATCCACCTCCTACACTCCAAACAAACACAAACCTCCAAGACTGCCCCCCCTGGCATAAATTATTCAAAGAAACAGCCAAAAAGGTTTTGGCGCCAAAAAAATTGAAGAACGGCCAGGATGAATTCTTGCCAATCAAGGGTCACAAATACTTATGGGGAAGCTCAAGTGGGTCCAAAAGAACCCTAGGGGTTCAATATAAAAGAATGGAGAAAGAGCAGAGAAGGAAGCTAGTTATTAGTAGTAGTTTTTAGTTTAATTAGAAGTCGTTTTTTATCAATTCCATTTTCTAGTTGTAATATTTAGATTCCAGTTGTAATTGTGACACTTTCAGAGTGTTTTGAAGTGTGTTTTAATAAGAAAATCAGATGTCTTGTTCAAATTTCATTTTCTACCATTTTTTTTAGTGAAATCCAAAATCTAGCTTATTATGGTAACAGTTGTTAATTATGATGTTCAATGCTTCCTTTATCTCATTTTAGCCTAATAATAAGTTTTCACAAACTTTGAAAGCAATCTAAAAACCATTAGTCATTAAACCCAAATTACTCAAAAATTATACAAAATGGTGAAAATTCAACTCTCACTGTGGAGACTGATTGAAGGAAGGAAAGTGATTGATGGTGGATTGTTGTGGTTATTAGATCCTCATGGGAGGAATTAGGGTAGGCTTGGATCTCAGTTCTTGGTTGTGAATCACACAGGCCATTTGTAAGCACAAAATTCATTTTTTTTTTGCTTTTCACTGAATAAATGCTCATTACTGCTTAGATGTATGTTGTTGTGCTTATTTATTGTTCCTGTGTGAGATTGTGGGTTTAGAATTGCATGCTTGTTAGTCATAATCCTTGGTTATTTAGATTGTTAACTAAACTGTCTATATATTGTATGTTAGTGATTTTGCTTATTTCCTAGGTCTAATTGCTTATTTCTAGTTTTAAAGTACTTATTATACCTTACTTTAGATTAGTGGATCATTGCCTTCTTAAGTTTTAGCCTAGAAATAATTGTGCTAGTTTCAAAACCAAGACAGTGCCCAATAGGGGTGTTTGGATTGTTTTGTTTAACTGAGCTCTTTAACTTTTCAGTGGTCAAATCCTATTTGGACTTCATTCTTGGGTTCAAATCATCACAGTCAAACTCTAAAAGTTAGAGGTTATTTAATAAAAAGTCAAAATTGGACTTGAACCTTGATTTCAGCTTAACTGTTATTATCTTTGGATTCAATTCCTCAATTCTAGCTTTAAAACTTGTTAAGTTTGTTCATTCTAGTTTTATTTCATGTTATCATATGATTTTTAGTCATCTAGGTTTAACCTAAGTTCATTAAAGTCAAAAGGAATGTCAAATTCAAAAAGTCAAAAACTTACATTGGATAGAAACTCATTTTTTGGGTGATTTGTTTTGATTTATGTGTTTGCCTCCAAGCCTTGAACTTTTCAGAATAAGTAGTCTTACACCTCATCTTCAAAGTCCCATAGTTCCCATAATTTTGAGAATTTTGTTGTGGTCCCCACATTGGACCAAAGTAGGCTGCAGGGCTGGGGTTGTCCCCTGCACAAGCAGGTTACCACCCAAACACCACTCTTTGGTGGGGGTTTCCAGCTACCTCAGTGGGTTCCACTTGCCCCTCCTTGGATTTTTGAACTCCCCTTCTGGCAGGGTTCAAGCTTTGACCAATAATTTGACCTAGGACTCAGTGGACCCCACTTGGATTTGGCCCTTTAGTTTATCCCATTTTCAGTCCTCACACAAGAAATTTAAGTGCTTATTGTTAGCTTATTGACTTATTATGTGGATCCCAAGTGCTTATTCCGGCTCAAACAAGTTCATATAACTTATTTGGACCTGAATCACCCATTGTGGGTCCCACTTAAGCCCATTTTAGCTTATTTCTCTCATTGGTCAACAAAAGTCAACTATGGAGCTAATAAGCTTCCACAGTGCTTATTTTTAAGTTGTAAAAATTTTGTTTTCACAAAAGTTAGTTGTTTTTAGTTATAAAATAGTTTTGTAAAGGAAAAATCCAAAAAAAAAACAATTTATTTTTAAGTGATAGTTTCTATTTAATATAATTTAAATTTTAATTTTCATTTTTATATTTTTATTAAGAACTTAGCATTTGTATATTTTTCTTAATTTCCTTTCATATTAAAGTATTTTTAGTAATTTTCTCAGATTTTTATTTTGTCATTTAGTATTTATTAGATTTAATCTTAGTTTTCTTAGTAATTAATTAATAAGTAAGTTTTAAATAGCATAATTAATTTTTATCAAGCAAGACCTAGTTTTTATATTTTTCCTAGCTTTTATATAACATAATATAATTTTAGGATTTTTTTTAGAATTTTTACTGTTCATTTTCTATTTTTCTTAATTTAAAATAGTTTAGTTAGGTAATTAAAATTAATTAATAATTAATTAATAGAAAAATCACAAAAAGACAAAAATACATATTTTTAATTTTAAAATTAGTTTTTAGTTATTTTATAATTTTAAAATTTTATTTTCATTTTTCTAGTACTTAATTAATATTATATTGTATTTAAGTGTTTTAAATATTAATAATAAGTATTAAATAGTATTTAATTAATATCAAATAATTAATTAGTGTAAAAATTTATTTTCTTTTTCTAAAAATTTTCTTTTATCTTTAAGTTTTTAAAAAAGTCATTTTCACCCCCTGGGGGTTTTCAAATTTCAGTTTTTACTTTTTATTTTGTACGTTCGCGTTATTTAAAACGTGAACATACGCGTTTTAAGTTTTAAACGTTTCTGGTTTTTCTTAATTTCAAGTCTTGTTCAAATAGCTTATTTAAGCTATTTCCTTGTAGATTCCTTAGTGTAACCACTCTCAAACCTTTTTCCTGTCCAAATTCACCCGATCACAAACCCGTTTAATAACCATCACACCTCGTCGGGACATAACGACCCGGGGAAACACTATACTTCCGCGGAGCATTGACTCTAGGTTGTTTGACCTTGTTGACCATTCCCTGGTCAGTTTAGGTTGACCGTTTGGAGCCAATCAATGCCACCTTTCCTAATTCCTCTACCTATAATTTTTCCATTCTTAACTATTTCGCTATCCTCTTCGGTAAATGTGACTCTACATTTATTATCACATATTTGCCCTACACTAAGCAAGTTATATGTTAAATTATCTACATGCTCTACATTTTCAATGGTAAGTGAGTCTTGAGAAATCGTACCTTTGTCAATGATTTTTCCACGTAAGTCACTACCAAAAATAACGTTACCTCCATTGTATGCCTTGTCTGTAGAGAATAGCTTGCGGTTCCCCATCATGTGCCTCGAACATCCGCTATCTTTGATCCATTCGTCAGGTTCCAAGTCAATTCCTAAACATATTTCGTCGGTTTCTTTTGCCATAAAACACTTTTCGTCTCTTGGCTTTTCAACTTCTTCTTTGTCACTATCACTCCATGTTCCACTAACAAAAGCGCCTTGATTTTCATAACCCAGTGGCTTTAGACATTCGCCAATGAGATGATTTGGACTTCCACATCTAAAGCACTTTCTTTTCCCGTAGTTTTCACTTCTATTTCTTTGGAATGCTTTTCTTTCGTCTCGTGATGATATAGTGAATCTTCCTCGTCTCTTGAAGAATTTCTTGAATTCTCTTACGGACATTGCATATTCTTCGTCTTCACTTTCGTCACTTGAATCATCATCATCACTAGGTTCCTTTTTGGCTTTTAGAGCAATGGATTTGGTTTGTTCTTTCTTGACTTTGACCGTTTCCGAATCTCTTCTTATGATTTCTTCATGAACCTTCAAGTTGCCAATTAGTTCATCTAGTGATAACGTCATCAAGTTCTTTGATTCTTCAATTGCCGTGACCTTAGCTCGCCATTTTGGATGCAATGCCCTAAGAAATTTCCTAACACAGTTTTTACTAGAAAATGTCTCATCAAGTGCTTTTTAACTTGTGATAATAGTGTTAAACTTAGCAAAAGCATTATCAATTGATTCCTCTTCCGGAATCGTAAATTGTTCATATTGTTGTACAAGAAGATCTATTTTATTATCTTTGACTTGGCTATTACCTTGGTGAGTAATTAGTAAAGGATCCCAAATTTCTTTGGCGGTTTTACACATAAAAATTCTTTCATATTCTTTGCGTGGTAACGCATTATAAATAACCATTTTAGCCTTATTATATTTTGCTAGTTTCTTTTTCAAATCATCATTTTGTTTTTCAAAAGATACAATTTCATCCATTTTAGTTTCAACATTATATTGAATGGGAGGAAAATCACCAAAGGTAATAATATGCCAAAGATCAAGATCTTTAGATTTCACATATGTTTCGAATCTATTTTTCCAATATAAAAATCCATCACTTTCAAATAGTGGTGGTCTTTGCATAGATTGCCCTTCTAAATATTTTTCAGATTCCATAGATCGTTACAATTTTTAAAATACAATATATTTTAAAAATCTTGCTAGACGTGCCTCTTGATACCAATTGTGAAAAACTAGAAGGGGGGTTGAATAGTTTTACGTATTTTTAATTTGTTATAAAAGATAGTTTTAGTGTTTTCTTAGTTTTTAAAAACTTAGATTCGATAATATGTGATCTCAAGTCTTGCATAATATAAACAACTATCAATAAATAATATATAACAATGATAAGTAATGAAATAAATAAGAGATGGAAAGATCGAGCCGCGAGACAAGAGATTTATAGTGGTTCGGCTACAAGGACACCTTCCTTGCCCTACTCCACTCCCCGAGCACCTAACTCGAGATTTTTCTTCACTATATCAACAAGCTCCCTTATGGCGGAGAAAACCTTACACACCAATTTACACACCAATTTACACACCACAACTTCTTCACAACTAAGTCACAACTTCTACACAACTTCTTCAAATCAATCTACTTCACAACTAACTACTCCACTCCTATCTTCTTCACCCCAATTCACTTCACAACTAACTACTCCACACCTAGCTTCTTCACTACAATCTAATTCCTAACTTTTCTTCTTCACACCAAGCAACTAACTAATCACACAATCTATATATCTAGCACAACTATCTACAATCAAATATTCACAACAATCTTCACAAAGAATAGTGTAAATAATCTTGATGATGCACCAACAACTTGGATGTGGAGGTCACAACAAGTTATATTACTTCTTGTCTTGGGGGATAGAAGTATTCTTCTCTTGCACTTGTGAGGATGAAGTTTGAATCACTTTGAAACAAAGAATTATGCACTTATGATCAAAGGATTAAGAGAATAGAAATGTGGATCTAGAACAGAAAGTTTAGGAGTGCAAAAGGTGAGAAAATTCTGTGGGATGAACCAGTATTTATAGGGGAGAAAAATATTGTTCTGGAGCGTGGCCGGTCCTCTTAATTAATGGCCGGTCCCCTTAATGATTAAGGGGGCCGCCCCTTCAGAACGTTGGTTTTTCTTGTCTTTTAGTGGGGAATATTTTTCTGGATAAAATTTGCCATTTTTGGTTGGAAATTTGAAATCATATATTGATAATGAATTAAACATATTCTTTTAATTCCAAAAGTAATTTTGTAAAAGATATAAAATGTTTAATATATTTTATAAAAATTCTAGTGATTAGAAAAGTTTCCTTTGATCATAAAATGCAATAAACCCTTTGTTTATTCATACCTTAAGTGATTTGGAAGGTAAGACAAATATTAAGCACTAAAAACTTGTTTACGTCATAAGTTTTAGATTAATGAGTTTATGCTTTGTAATTATCAAAATATAGAGACATTGTTAATATGCTAACAATGTTTTAAGACATTATTTATGTCAATATCATGTTCGTTTAATATTGTTGTGGATCATGCTCAATTTCGTTCTTATAAACAATTTTGGGTCTCCCTTAGACTTAGCTTTTCCAAAATACCTTTACATGTAATTAAGACGAAGTTAAAAACAAAATAAAGCATTTTCACAATTTATTTTGAACCATGATCCACAAACAATAGAAACAAAACACGCATACGGAAACAAATAAAATCAAACAAACACACAATCAAACAAATAAAACAAGTAAAACAAATAAAACTTGGGTTGCCTCCCAAGAAGCGCTTTTCTTTATTTACGAGTCTTGTAGCTAGACTCAAGGTTACGGGCTATCACGTGACCTCGTCATTGAAGGTTATGTCCTCCTCATTGATCATTTCATTACCATTTTCTTGATAATGGTTAACGCGTTGTATATTCATTGTGAATTCTCTACTCTTATCATCCATTAACACAACAGCGCCAGTTTTAGAGGAGCTTTTCACGGTAAAAGGTCCATACCATCTAGACTTAAGTTTCCCGGGAAACAATCTTAAACGAGAGTTATACAGTAGAACTTTGTCTCCGTCTGAGAACTCCTTAGGTTTCTTAATTCGTTGGTCATGCCATCTTTTTGCTCCTTCTTTATATGTAACAGAGGTTTCATACGCTTCCACTCTTAGTTCATCAAGCTCCTGGAGCTGTAAGAACCTGTTCATTCCTGCAACCGTATAATCCAAATTACATGTCTTAAGTGTCCAATATGCCTTATGCTCCAGCTCTACTAGAAGGTGACATGCCTTGCCATAAACCATGCGGAACGGGGTTGTCCCTATGGGTGTTTTATAAGCAGTTCAGAATGCCCATAAAGCCTCATCGAGTTTAAATGACCAATCCTTTCTGTTCTGATTGACCATTTTTTCAAGTATTCTCTTAATCGCTCTATTGGTGTTTTCTACTTGACCGTTGGTTTGAGGATGATAAGCGGTGGAGAATCGGTGGGAGACTCCATATCTTTTCATGACCTTTTCCATTTGTGCGTTGCAAAAATGGGTTCCTCTGTCACTAATAAGAGCTTTAGGGATGCCGAACCTAGCAAACAGTTTCTTTAAGAAATGAATAACTACCCTAACATCATTGGTCCTAAGGGCTTGTGCTTCTACCCAATTTGAAACGTAATCAACGACCACTAAGATATATTCGTTCCCCCCCTGAAGATGGGAAGGGTCCCATAAAGTCTATTCTTCAGACGTCAAAAACCTCACAAACTTGTATAAAATTCTGAGGTGCTTCATCCCTCTTTGAAATATTCCCGGCTCGTTGACACGCATCACATGCTTGTATAATTCCTTTTACATCACGAAATATTGTTGGCCAATAGAACCCTGCATTGAAATTTTTTCTTGCAGTGGTGTTTATTCCATGATGGCCCCTAGAAGAGCCCGAATGACATTCTTTCATGATCTTCATTTCTTCTTTTTCCGAAACATAGCGCCTGATTACTTGATCATGACATCTTCGAAATAAGAAAGTGATGCGTAGGGATTGCACCAGGCTTTACCTCTCGAGGGATCTCGAGAAGCTTACAACCCCCACCAGGCAGTGTACCTGATCGATGTAGTATAGTATAATGAAAAGTACCAGGGGATTGATCGTTCAGCTAGGAATAGTTTCGCTAGGATTAGAAAACCTAAAGACTAGGTCTAGAGATGAGGGATGATTCTTTTTGTATTTTTTATATTTTTTAGAAAGCAAGTAAAAATCTCGGGTTTGAAGGAGTTTGGCGGAACTAACCCAATACTAAGATGCAATCAAAATAAAATACTATAAATGAAAATAAACTAAATTATACTAAACTTGTGAGCAATATGTGGGAAAATTGTGTTTACTTAGATTTCACTACTCCCTAGATATCTTTTACATGTTAATTACTTGTTATAGTTGCGTGGATGACGGATTGTATTCCTTAATACCATTCATGGGGTGGCGTACTTACTTCCCCAATCCTATGAGCGCCTACTTCACTCCTATGTCGAGCCGGCTAAGAAGCTCCTAACATGGGATCACTAGAATTTGCTCATGCATTAAATACAACCAATAAAACCTAGTACACATCGGTTCATGTTTCCTAAGATGTTTAAACATGTTACACAATGGAGATCTGCCAGTTTTCTTAAGCCTAACATTGAAATCATTCATCCATTACAACCATAAACAAGTAATCAACACATAATTAACATCTAGGTTTCATTACATCCAAGCAAACACAAGATAGATCTAGCCTAGCATGTTAAAATCAAGACAATCATAAGATATATACAAACACATAGACATATTGAATGAATTAAGAGAAGACTTATCTCAATTGAACATGAAAGGATTCAAGGGGTGAAAACCCTTGAAAACACTGTAAAATATGACCTAGGGTATACAAAGTTCGGCCCTAGTTTTCTCCACACAAGTTCCTCTCCAATGAATGAAAAATAGAAAACTATATATAGATTTTGATAGGTGACGACGTCAAGAACAAATGTCTGACGTTGTCATCTCGCCGCCAAATAGTTTCTCAGACTGCCTAGATATGGGTCTGATGCCGTCATGTATTCTCCTTATGCAGGCCGTCACCAATTTAACTCTTGACACCCTTGTTGTGACGCCGTCAGGTTTGCACTGGGTCGTCATGGTTTTTACTCTTGACGCCGTCAGGATCTTCCTCTTGACGCCGTCAGGTATTGCTCTCAGCATGGAAAATTAAGTCTTTGGCGTTTTCTTCACTTTTATGCTCCAAAAACGTCTGAATTGCTTCCTTTTCCAGAATTCACTCCCAAAGTACCTAAAATCACAAAAGGAACAATTTAGGGCAAATGCGCTTTTATTCTAATCAAAATACACTTGAGATTTGCTTGTCCTCAAGCAAATGCGCTTTTATTCTAATCAAAATATAAGTTAGGGGTCATTTAACACTAATATGAAAGTAATTACAACAAATAATCGTTCCACTAAAGACCAAAGACATGCACGGAGGTCATACACAAGCACCTCACAAATAGTGTTTAGATACTCACATCTCTCGGGTGTAATAAAGTAATATCACAATATGGAAATGGAAAATGTCTCTCACTACCTGTCATAGCAAAATAGATTACCATAGGCTTGGGAAAGGATCAAACCTCCACCACATGGCGTAAGCACCTAGGATAAACTATCAAAGAGGTATTTTAAAAAGGGTTGTAACGTTAGGAATAGGGATGTAACACCCCCAATTCATGGATGCAGCAGAATTCAAACTCGGTGTTACTCGACGGCACAATAGTCACAATGATAGAAAACGAACTCTAATTGAGTCGTTTCAAAAGATTTATCATTCAAATTATATAAATATCAGAGATTACAAAATGAGGTCCCAGATGGTTCCATGTTTACAAATTTCATTAGATGAGTTTTCGAATGATAATAAAATTTATAGCCCTTTTGAATATCTATGCCCTTCTGTGCCATCCTTGATCATCATGGACCTGAAATACATGCTTAAGAGGTCAACACAAAGGTTGAGTGATATTCATTGAGTTTGTTTAATGGTTGAACACAATATGTTGGTAGTATGAGTTAATTAGACTTATACTCATGGTTGGAAAACGAAACAGGTAGGCTACGTTATTATACGCCCATAAAATGTATTATACACTAAGCTTATGAGACCAAAACGTTAACGGGTACCAATATCAATCGGCGGAGTTATCCCAGTAGGTACTTTGCTAACATACCTAAATCTCAAATATTAGTGCATTTGTTTGAACTTAGTCAATACAAATGAGATTCGTCAATCCCAATAGGCCTATTCACAATATTCGTGCTCACTATTACTAGTGATTAAATGGTTCATAATAAGGGATATTGGTTTTAGCAAGGATAGTACTTAGTGATAATAAAACAATCAGGCAAGCATACAATTGAAAAGCATTGTGTTCGGTTTAAAATAGCATGTATTCCCCCAAAGGGTTTGTAAAACAATTAAGTAATGGAAAGTGGGGCTATGAACTCACCGTGAGTTGGATGATGTATAATGTGAATGATGGATATGCCGTGAGAACTTCTACGAGCAACCTAGAATAATTGTTGCAACTTAGGTTTGGAATAATGTCTAAGAATACGAAGAATTGCCTATATATGTCTTGCATTTAGTCCATGATGTAGTACTTAGTATAGTGTAAGTCTTTAAAAAGAAATGGTTCATGAAACATGTATAGTTTATATATCGTTTACTACTGTTCGGGCCGACATAATTCAGAAGTCATGTAGTAAACGTTCGAGGAGCCAGGACACTTTAATTCGTAAATCCACAACTCATCTCGACGGCTAACTTAATGACCTCCTCACATGAGGCTCCCTACTATTGTAGTATTTGATAAAATATATATATATATATATATATATATATATATATATATATATATATATATATATATATATATATATATATATATATATATATATATATATATATATAGGGTGAGGATCAGGTACATTTTTGTTTTTTAGTGCGGATGGTACGGACGAATCTCAGCCCTCCATCTAGTCAACCATCTGAAAAAGGCGGAGTGGCAATATCGTAAATATCCCGTCTTTTTTTAAGATAGTTACTACCGTATTAGCTTTTTTTCTGAAAAAAAATTCAAAAAAATCTGAAAAAATTAAAAAAATAAAGAGGACAACAAATAATTAAGAATCGCTGAAAAAAATTTGAAAAAAAAAATCGTTTTCATCGTTAAATGTATTGTGATATCAGAACCTGATTTTGACTTTTTTACAAAAGTCAAGATCTGATCTTGTAAAAAAGTCAAAATCAGATTCTGAAAACTTTTTTTTTAATAAAAAATTTAATATCACAATAACTTTTTTAATATCGTAAAAACTTTTTCTTAATAAAAATTGTTAATATCGCCGTAACTATCATGCTTTCTTAATATCAAAGTTATTTTTTTTAATATCACTTTGACTTTTTCTTAATATCGTAATATCACGGTTCATTTTTACATGTAAAAAAAGCTTAATATCACAGTAACTATCATGGGTTTTTAATATCACGGTTCATTTTTAAATGTAAAAAAGCTTAATATCACGGTAGCACTCATAATATCGTTAATATCACATTAGCACTCATAATCAAAAAAGAAAAAAATGCTCAGAAAAATCTGAAAAAATAAAAAAATAAAAGAAAACAACTAGAGTAAGGATCGCTGAGAAGGAAAAAAAATCAAAAAAATCGTTTTCATGATCAATTGGTACCGTGATATTAGCGTCAGATCTTGACTTTTTTACAAAAAGTCAAGATCAGATTCTGGAATGGGAGATCAGATTATGGAATGGGCGGTCCAGATCCATCCGCACATCCGCACTAAAAAAAACCATCCGCACGTGATCCTTTGCCTATATATATATATATATATATATATATATATATATATATATATATATATATATATATATATATATATATATATATATATATATATATAAGTTTTGATCCGAAAAGTTACATGTCCAATATTTGAATAAACTTAGGAAAGTTTATTTTTACATGAAGATTGTTATTAGGATGAGTTTCTTAATCTTGTATGACGATTACTTGTAAGATCTCATGGTTCTTTTAATGGAGTAGATCCAAATTGTATGTTTAAGTTATCGCTAACTCTTTAGCTCATGTTTTCGCCTAGGTAAGTTTATATGGTCATTTAGTCATGGCCTTGCCATGACCTTTGGTCAATGTTCCATGGTCTTGAGATTCAACCTTGGCTTTAGCCATGGTTGTGGTCTTGAATTCAGGTCATTAGACCTCTTGGTCTTATTAAACCATAACTATTATATAGTGTCTTTGGTATACAAAAATAGCTGTTAAGAAACTGAAGAAAATCTCATTCGTTATTAGTTTTCTGGATACGTGCGCCTGAGTTTTTAAAGAAAACGTGATTCCGGACAACTTTCGTGCTTTAACTTTTTCATGAAACGGACCAGAAGGGCCTCTTTTTGCGTGTTTAAGGTTCTGTCATAGAAGGTATTTAGGCAGTTTTGCCGCAAAGTTTTGGTAACTTCAAATGGTCATAACTTTTGACTCGTGTACTCGTTTTAGGTGATTCAAATTGCTATGTTTTCCTTTTTAAGTCCTCTACTACAATATGTAATTGTCAAATATCATAATTATACCATTTTGGTCAGAGTTCTCCATAAAAATCACTAGTTTGCTTATTTACTTATCATAAGTTAACATATATATATATATATATATATATATATATATATATATATATATATATATATATATATATATATATCATAGTTTGTTTTACCCATTTTTATACATCATGAACTTAATAACAAGACAATATATAGTATGAAGGAAATACAAATAGCATGAAATGATATTTTAGCAAGGAAGTGTATTTGAGTTTGCTTACAACTTTGGCTTTCTACAAGAAAGGTAAGTAACATGTAAGGTAAGGACTTTGATTGATTACTTCTCTTCACTTCATGCAATCTTTCTACCCTTGTATTCTTGAAAGAGAGATGATGAAAATTGAGGTGAATTGAGTAGATTCAAACTCAAGAGAAATCACCAAAGTTTCTAGGGTTTGGAAATAGTTTGATGAATCAAAACCAAACTAGGGTTTATGTGTTGATATAGCTCTTGATTCCTTGAATAATTCTTGAAGTATAAGATCAAATGAAGAGAGTATGGGTTTGTTTGTGTTGTGAACGACTAGGAGGGATGGGGAGGGCTTTTATAGTGAGTTGAGGAGGTGCTAGGAAGGTGCTTTGAGTAGGTGCAAGTATTTAGGATGTTTCCTAAACTTGGAGACCAAGTTGTACACTTTTAAGGATCCTAGGGCTTTATGCATGAGATCAAGACACACAAGGGTGTGAATCCCCCCCCCTAAGTCGGTTTGAATGAGATAAGGAGGGATGAGTTGGTTTGTGATGATATTATCTAACTTATGTAGCTAGTTTTGACTCCGTAAAATGCTAACCGTAAGTGATTAAGCAATAACACGTAAAACCGGGTATCGTAAAAATGTGAAACTTGGAAGAATGACTAAACTTGTCAAAATACTCCATAATAAAATATAAAATGAGTGGTAGGTTCCATTGGGGTGCTAAAACCATGCTAAAACTAGAAACACGGGTCTAAAACGCGTAATACGTAAAACGTACGAATATTGTGTAAAATTGAGAAAAGTAAAATATTACTTTTCTAATGTGATAATAATGATTTAAAATGACTTATAATGTCTAGACTGGGCTCAATCTAGTGTCGGTTGGTAATTAATGTCTTTTAAACATAAAACCGTAAGTCTAAAAATCAAGGAATGATTTATAAAATCAAGGAATGATTTTTGGTCAAAGGAGGAGGGAAAAATATGTTGACTTATTTAAAAAATGTGAAAACTCAAATTGTCTTAGAAACGCGGTGCAGGTATAGGCTAAGGTTACGGCTAAGTAAAAGTGCTTAGAAACGAAAATTCCTGCTTCTCACGGCCAAGGTTTATTTGGTCACATTTTTCTCAGTCATGATTAATTCTCAAATAAATCATGAGTGTATCAAACATTTTTCTGATGCGGGGAAAATTAACGCGGTCGAGTTTCGTTGTGCGTAGGATTTTTGAATGACGTTTTACTCTAAAACGTGTAGTTCCTTAATAACTTTCGCGAAAATGATCTGATGAGTATCAAACTTTTATTTTGTCATGGAAATGATTTATCATATGAGAATATGAAATAAAAATCAAATTCTGGAAAATGAATAGTAAAAGTGAATAGTAAAAATGAATAGTGAAATTTCGGGAATAGTAATTAACCTGAAAATGCGAATTGTTACAGTCTCTACCCCTTACGGGAACTTCGTCCCGAAGTTCTATGTGTGTTATATGTTGGAGTGGTGTCGATGAAGAGGTGTGGTTATTTATGAGGACTAGAGTGATGTAGGTTGATTTGTCGTTTCAGTGTATGGCGTAGGATGAGGTTTACTTTTATGTGGGAAAGGTAGAGTAAGAGTGATTAATTATCGTATTCTATCGTATGAATACTTTATGAATTTCCTATACTCACACGGAATTTGTTTTAAGATTATAAGTGAGAAGTTTGTTTCTAAGAAAACATAAAGGTGACTGCTCCCAGCATAACATGATCCCTCCTGAATTAGACATTGGTGATCAGGCTATGTATAATTTAGGACCGATAATGTGATGTTCGGTTTAGTCACGTAGTATTGTGTTTCTTAAAAGTTTTAGATGGTATTCAATTTTGTAAAGCTGATGAGGGTGCTTGTGGTGTAACTAAGGATGATTTGAGCTTTAAAAGTGCATCAAGATCTGTTAATAAGCTTATGGTTGCAATGGTTGTGAAGATAATGATGGTGAAAAGACGAACGAGGCCTGTGTCCTTCATTTTGGTTTGATGAGTTTTAGTGGTTTGAGATGAAGCTGGGTAAAGAAGATATGATATAAATTTATAGGGTGGTATCAACAAAGAAATTTTTCTAAGATGGTGGTAGAATATCTTGGAGTAAAATGATGTGAAACAATAAAGTGGTAGTAAAATAGCTTGAAGTAAAATTTGTTGAATGGTTTATAGGATAACTGGGTAAACCTTATAGAATGGTAATAGTCTACTAATCAGTCAAATTGGTTTGGAGATAGAAAGTACAATAGATGAGAATTATCATAAAGAGTTGTTTATTGAACAGTAAATATTCTTAAGTCATAAAACTCCCATTACTAGGGATGACATACACGTAGTACAACATAGTGCATGATTTTTGATGGGAAATGATAGAATAATTACGTTGGAGGTTTGAATCATAACACATGATAGCATAAAGCAAGAGTTTTATTCATAAAACGTTGATTGATTACAAGATTGAAACTTATTACAAGTTTCTTCAAAATCTACTAACTGATACTTTCAGTTTAGTAATTACAACGTTTTACAACTACTGCTAGCTATTACATGGATTCTACAGAGTTTACCAACTGAGTCTATTCAGTTTAGTAGTACAAAAGATAACTAGTATCATCACAGTAGTCTATTGCGGGTTAGAAGGTCCGAGCAGCTCTGATTGATCGGCAACTTCTTGATTTGGTGTGTCATATAGGTACGAGTCGATGAAGTTTGAGAGGCTGTAGTTTCCATGCTGACTTCTTGTTGGATCAATGGTGGTCGTGATACGATCCATAATGAGTGACCCAATTCATCACATGTAGGGATATCAAAGGGAAGTGATAGTGGTGGTGGTAATGGCTCTAGTACGTATTCATACTCATTATCCTCCTCGGAGTCTGCCTCAACCTAATTTTGTTCAAAATAATTAGAAGTATTCGACGCAAAATTAGTTGGTATTGGTTCCTCCTCTTCTTCGTCGGTTGAATCTTCGAAAGGTTCTTCTTCGTCATCAGAAGCGAAGGCATTCACGAAGTAAAATCTGAACTCGGGTGAGGGTGGTAAGACTTGGAAGTTATTAGGTAGAGTGGGCACATAATCGGGAGAAGTGGATACACACATGATTTCTATGAAAAGAATTACTATGTTAAAACAATTCAAATGTTTATGGGAAGTGCTCAAAATGTGACAAGTGTGTATATATCAATATACTAATATGTTCATGTAGTATAAAATGCTTACGGGGAAATGCTCAATTATGTTAAGGGTACATATATCAATATGCAATTATGTTTGTGTAGCATAAAAATGTCTACGGGGAAATGCTCAAAATGGGTATATATCAATATACTAATATGTTTGAGTAGCATAACATGCTTACAGGAAAATGCTCAAATGTGCTAAGGGTACATATATCAATATGCAATTATGTTTGTGTAATATAAAATGCTTAATAAGTCCATAATCGTCTGGAGGATGGAAGACACGGAGAGCGGAAGGCAATAAAAATGTTTTTGCTTGTAAGTGTGGTTATAGTTTAGGTCTTAATTAGACCCGTTTCTCTATAACCATGGCTCTGGTACCAATCTGTAACACCCCCAATTCATGGATGCAGCGGAATTCAAACTGGGTGTTACTCGACGGCACAATAGTCACAATGATAGAAAACGAACTCTAATTGAGTCGTTTTAAAAGATTTTTCATTCAAATAATATAAATATCAGAGATTACAAAATGAGGTCCCACATGGTTCCATGTTTACAAATTTCATTAGATGAGTTTTCGAATGATAATAAAATTTATAGCCCTTTTGAATATCTGTGCCCTTCCGTGCCATCCTTGATCATCATGGACCTGAAATACATGCTTAAGAGGTCAACACAAAGGTTGAGTGATATTCATTGAGTTTGTTTAATGGTTGAACACAATATGTTGGTAGTATGAGTTAATTAGACTTATACTCATGGTTGGAAAACAAAACATGTAGGCTACGTTATTATACACCCATAAAATGTATTATACACTAAGCTTATGACACCAAAATGTTAACGGGTACCAATACCAATCGGCGGAGTTATCCCGGTAGGTACTTTGCTAACATACCTAAATCTCAAATATTAGTGCATTTGTTTGAACTTAGTCAATACAAATGGGATTCGTCAATCCCAATAGGCCTATTCACAATATTCGTGCTCACTATTACTAGTGATTAAATGGTTCATAATAAGGGATATTGGTTTTAGCAAGGATATTACTTAGTGATAATAAAACAATCAGGCAAGCATATAATTGAAAAGCATTGTGTTCGGTTTAAAATAGCATGTATTCCCCCCAAGGGTTTGTAAAACAATTAAGTAATAGAAAGTGGGGCTATGAACTCACCGTGAGTTGGCTGATGTATAATGAGAATGATGGATATGCCGTGAGAACTTCTACGAGCAACCTAGAATAATTGTTGCAACTTAGGTTTGGAATAATGTCTAAGAATACGAAGAATTGCCTATATATGTCTTGCATTTAGTCCATGATGTAGTACTTAGTATAGTGTAAGTCTTTAAAAAGAAATGGTTCATGAAACATGTATAGTTTATATATCATTTACTACCGTTCGGGCCGACATAATTCAGAAGTCATGTAGTTAACGTTCGAGGAGCCAGGACACTTTAATTCGTAAATCCACAACTCATCTCGACGGCTTACTTAATGAACTCCTCACATGAGGCTCCCTACTATTGTAATATTTGATAATATATATATATATATATATATATATATATATATATATATATATATATATATATATATATATATATATATATATATATATATATAAGTTTTGATCCGAAAAGTTACATGTCCAATATTTGAATAAACTTAGGAAAGTTTATTTTTACATGAAGATTGTTATTAGGATGAGTTTCTTAATCTTGTATGACGGTTACTTGTAAGATCTCATGGTTATTTTAATGGAGTAGATCCAAATTGTATGTTTAAGTTATCGCTAACTCTTTAGCTCATGTTTTCGCCTAGGTAAGTTTATATGGTCATTTAGTCATGGCCTTGCCATGACCTTTGGTCATTGTTCCATGGTCTTGAGACTCAACCTTGGCTTTAGCCATGGTTGTGGTCTTGAATTTAGGTCATTAGACCTCTTGGTCTTATTAAACCATAACTATTATATAGTGTCTTTGGTATACGAAAATAGCTGTTAAGAAACTGAAGAAAATCTCATTCGGTATTGGTTTTCTGGATACGCGCTCCTGAGTTTTTGAAGAAAACGTGATTCCGGACAACTTTCGTGATTTACCTTTTTCATGAAGCGGTTCAAAAGGGCCTCTTTTTGCGTGTTTAAGGTTCTGTCACAGAAGGTATTTAGGCAGTTTTACCGCAAAGTTTTGGTAACTTCAAATGGTCATAACTTTTGACTCGTGTACTCGTTTTAGGTGGTTCAAATTGCTATGTTTTCCTTGTTAAGTCCTCTACTACAATATGTAATTGTCCAATATCATAATTATACCATTTTGGTCAGAGTTCTCCATAAAAATCACTAGTTTGCTTGTTTACTTATCATAAGTTAACATATATATATATATATATATATATATATATATATATATATATATATATATATATATATATATATATATATATATATATATATATATATATATATATATATATATATATATCATAGTTTGTTTTACCCATTTTTATACATCATGAACTTAATAACAAGACAATATATAGTATGAAGGAAATACAAATAGAATGAAAATGATATTTAAGCAAGGAAGTGTATTAGAGTTTGCTTATAACTTTGGCTTTCTACAAGAAAGGTAAGTAACATGTAAGGTAAGGACTTTGATTGATTACTTCTCTTCACTTCATGCAATCTTTCTACCCCTTGTATTCTTGAAAGAGAGATGATGAAAGTTGAGGTGAATTGAGTAGATTCAAACTCAAGAGAAATCACCAAAGTTTCTAGGGTTTGGAAATAGTTTGATGAATCAAAACCAAACTAGGGTTTATGTGTTGATATAGCTCTTGATTCCTTGAATAATTCTTGAAGTATAAGATCAAATGAAGAGAATATGGGTTTGTTTGTGTTGTGAACGACTAGGAGGGATGGGGAGGGCTTTTATAGTGAGTTGAGGAGGTGCTAGGAAGGTGCTTTGAGGAGGTGCAAGTATTTAGGATATTTCCTAAACTTGGAGACCAAGTTGTACACTTGTAAGGATCCTAGGGCTTTATGCATGAGATCAAAACACACAAGGGTGTGAATCCCCCCCCCCCCCTAAGTCGGTTTGAATGAGATAAGGAAGAATGACTAAACTTGTCAAAATGTGAAACTTGGAAGAATGACTAAACTTGTCAAAATACTCCATAATAAAATATAAAATGAGTGGTAGGTTCCGTTGGGGTGCTAAAACCCTGCTAAAACTAGAAACACGGGTCTAAAACGCGTAATACGTAAAACGTACGAATATTGTGTAAAATTGAGAAAAGTAAAATGTTACTTTTCTAATGTGATAATAATGATTTAAAATGAATTATAATGTCTAGACTGGGCTAAGTCTAGTGTCGGTTGGTAATTAATGTCTTTTAAACATAAAACCGTAAGCCTAAAAATCAATGAATGATTTATAAAATCAAGGAATGATTTTTTGTCAAAGGAGGAGGGAAAAATATGTTGACTTATTCCAAAAATGTGAAAACTCAAATTGTCTTAGAAACGCGGTGCAGGTATAGGCTAAGGTTACGGCTAAGTAAAAGTGCTTAGAAACGAAAATTTCTGTTTCTCACGGCCGAGGTTTATTTGGTCACATTTTTCTGAGTCATGATTAATTCTCAAATAAATCATGAGTGTATCAAATATTTTTCTGATGCGGGGAAAATTAACGCGGTCGAGTTTCGTTGTGCGTAGGATTTTTGAATGACGTTTTACCCTAAAACGTGTAGTTCCTTAATAACTTTCGCGAAAATGATCTGATGAGTGTCAAACTTTTATTTTGTCATGGAAATGATTTATCATACGAGAATATGAAATAAAAATCAAATTCCGGAAAATGAATAGTAAAAGTGAATAGTAAAAATGAATAGTGAAATTTTCGGGAATAGAAATTAACCTGAAAATGCGAATTGTTACAAGGGATATATAATACACGGTTTTGTTGGATATAGGCAGTCTTTACTGGTGACGAGTTAACAATCTTGGGCAATTACATGTACAATATTGCGTTGCTAAGCCAAGACTAGACTCGACTTAAGCTAATAAATGAAGAATAACAAAAACATAAAATGAACATAGAATGAAAATGGATGGTAGTCCGTATGTTTTTCTCTTTTTCTTTTTCTCTCTATTTTTTTTTGAATACACTCTTACCCTACCATCCAAAATAATACATCATAGGGAATGTAAATTCCCCTTACACTTGAATTTTTACATACTTTACAATAAACTAATCTAATGACTCGAATTAAGAAAATCAAAACACTTGGAGTACTTTTAAGATTAACGCACATATGGGGGTAATATATGATGTTCTTCCCCATTATTCCATAAAATAAGTACTTTACCCATGAGTCCCAATCGTCCCAAAACAATATGTACAAGGATATGACTCGACTTAGCAACCATGTAATCAATTAGATAATTAACTTAGGGTTTAACAAATAACAATAATGCACTAAAGATGAGTGCATACACGGAAGGCTAAGGCGATTTCGCTGTACATTTAAGTGGGGTGTAACAAATTCTTCCTTTAAGTAAGATGCTTAAAGTTAGAAACGAAAAGATAGGCTTGGAGGGGTGTACTAGGGGTTTGGTGTACTAAAAATGAGTACAACGCTAAGGTGTGGGAAAAATCAATTGACTTAACTAGCCAAGTAATATGACTTAAATGGTCAAGTAATTATGATACGGGTTGATGAGGCGAAAAATGATCCATTTTTAGGGGGTCATTTAAGCCTGGAATTGAATTTATTTAATCAAATATTGCCCTAAATCGTTTCTTTTGTGATTTTAGGTACTTTGGGAGTGAAATCTGGAAAAGGAAGCAATTCAGACGTTTTTGGAGCATAAAAGTGAAGAAAACGCCAAAGACTTAATTTTCCATGCTGGGAACAGTGTGTGACGGCGTCAAGAGTACTTCCCTGACGGCGTCAAGAGTAAAGACCATGATGACCCAGTACAAACATGAAGGCGTCACAAGTAGAGCGTCAAGAGTTAAAAGTGTGACGGCCTGAAAAAGTGGACTACATGACGGCGTCAGATGTAGATCAAGGCAGTCCGAGGATTATTTTGGCGGCGAGATGACGGCGTCACAAGTTTGTTCTTGACGCCGTCAGCCTCTAAAATCTATATATAGTTTTCTAATTTTCATTCATTAGGAGGAACAAGTTTGGAGAAACCCTAAGGCCGAACCATATACAAATTTTACAGCTTTTCAAGGGTTTTCAACCCTTGAATCCTTACATGTGTTATTGAGATAAGTCTTTTCTTAATTCAATCAATATGTCTATGTGTTGGTTGTCTATATCTTGTGCTTGTCTTGATTCCACCATGCTAGGCTAGATTTATCTTGTGTTTGCTTAGATCTAATGAAACCTAGATGTTGATTATGTGTTGATTACTTGTTTATGGTTGTATTGGATGAATGATTTCAATGTTAGACTTAGGAAAACTGGCAGATCTCCAAATGGTAACATGCTTGAACGTCTTAGGAAACATGAACCGATGTGTACTAGGTTTTATTGGTTGTATTTAATGCATGAGTAAATTCTAATGATCCCATGTTAGGAGCTTCTTGCAGGCTCGACATAGGAGTGAAGTAGGCACTCATAGGATTGGGGAAGTAAGTACGCCACCCCATGAATGGTATTAAGGAATACAATCCGTCATCCACGCAACCATAACAAGTAATTAACATGTAAAAGATATCTAGGGAGTAGTGAAATCTAAGTAAACACATTTCTCCCACTTATTGCTCATAACCTTAGTTTAAATTAGTTTATTTTCATTTTTTGTATTTTATTTTGATTACATCTTTAGTATTGGGTTAGTTGACTAGCAACTAGTTCCGCCCAAATCCTTCAAACCCGAGATTTTTACTTGCTTTCTAAAAAATATAAAAAATATAAAAAGAATCATCCCTCATCTCTAGAACTAGTATTTAGGTTTTCTAATCCTAGCGACACTATTCCTAGCTGAACGATCAATCCCCCGGTACTTGTCACTATACTATACTACAACGATCAGGTACACTGCCTGGTGGAGGTTGTAAGCTTCTCAAGATCCCTTGAGAGGTAAAGCCTGGTGCAATCCCCACGCATCAAGTTTTTGGCGCCGCAGCCCGGGGAATAGTTATTGTCTAGGTTAGAATCTCTTTTTATTAGGCCTACTTGCTAGATTCCTTTCTAGAAAGATTTTATTTTTATTTTTAGGTTCTCTTTAGTCTATCTTTTTCTTCGTGCCTTTGTTAGTAAGTTAAATTCATTGACTATTTTGTTGACCATTATGGAATACGCGAATCCACCCCTTTCCCCTAGAGATGTGACTGTGTTACGTGAGCAAATTGAGAGTGAGATTAGGGAACTTAGGGAGCTTAATTGGTTGATTAAGGTTGAGCTCAACCATGCATTTAGTGACCTAGCGACCGCCTTATATTCAAATGAGGACCTAGGGCCTAATGATTTTGTGAATGTTGTTGAGGAACTTGAAGAGGGGGAAATAGATCCGAAGCTAAATGATTATTTTAATCTATACCCCACTAAGGAGGAGATTTCATATTATAATAATCTTATTGATGACCCTCGATCTCCTTTTACTAGAATCGAACCTAAGATAAAGAGAGGCGATCCTAAGAATGCTAAGATACCATGTATGATTGGGTATAGACACGTTGACAATGCTTACATTGACTTTAAATCCCCAATCAACATTATGTCCTCAAGTGTTTATAATGATATAGTGAAAACAAGACTTGAACCTAGAAGAGATCCCAAATACCCCGGTGGAGTTTGTAACTTTGTCGGGAGAGTTAAAGGTCTACATGTCTTTGTTGGGAATTTCACTTATATCACCGACTTTACGATTGTGGAAGATCTTGCTAATGTTATTGATTGTCGATTATCCAATGTTGTTTTTGGTAAACCGTTTGTTGAGGAGTCCAAGTTAGAATATGATGAGATAGAAGGGACAATCCAATTTGCAAGTAACACCGATAGGATCACTTTTAGGATGCCTAATAGAATGAAAGAATTTCGCTTTATATCCTGATTTG